>VXBU01012128.1:349806-590417 GCA_013400315.1 Bombycilla garrulus
AAAAAAAAAACAACCAAAAAACCCCACCTTAGAACAAACAAATAAAAGCCAAAACAAACATCACCTACCTTCCTGGCTTGCCTGTATCTTGATGCACATAAGCCAAAGTATAGGAAGCAGTGTGGTAGAGCTAAACACCACGTTCTATGTAGGCTGATGTATTTGTAAGAGGCTCTCCTCCAGTAATTCAGTAGAAGCCATTACCTCACACAACTGTGGCAGCACCTTCTGCATCATGACAGAAACAAAACAAAAAACTTTATCCATGAGCATCCACATTCACTGCCAGCTCCTGCTGATCACTGAGCTGCCTGCCCTCCCTTCCCTCTACCCTCTTCCCCAGGCTGGATGACATGACAGCAAATTTGCAACTTCATTTCCTATCTTTTCATACATTGTAAAATCCTAAGGATGGGATATTCTGTTAGCCTTAAAACTTCTATTATTTATTATTCGTTATTTAAATTATCTCATTTCTTTATAATCAAGCACCAAGTATTGGTCCAGCCCCAGGAACATCACAGGATCACATCCTGATTCCACTGTGTTTAAAAGCAGGAAAGGCATCCCTAGATTTCACAAAGCAAGGAGATTCAGTCTGTAGGACTGAAACACTCATGACAAAGAATGTTTTAACCAGTCAAAGCACAGCACTGTTTAGGTTTTGGGGTTTTTTTTTAAATTACATTTTTACAACACTTTTGTGGTTTGGTAGCCCAGTTTCTAAATCTCACTGAAACTCATGGAGGCTTAAGAAATATTAAGAACTTAAAAACCAAACTAAAACATTAGATGCTAGATAAAGCAGCTATCTATAGTCTTTTAATTATCAAAACCACTTTAAATCAACACACTTCTGTTAAGGCTTTCAAGATCATTAATAGTAAGCTCCTACTCATTTCCAGATTCTGAATTTAAATTCTTGGAATTTTAGTCTACATTTTCACTTGTCTTTGAAACACACACTATCAGAGTTACATCACACACTTGTAGGCTCTGAAACACCTCTAAGAGCTGTTCTGCTTTATATATTTGCTGTGTGATAACAGAGACAGGGTTTACTGCTTTAGTGAGTCTTACGCTTCCAGTGGTTGGGATTAACAGAATCACAGAATCAATTATGTTGGAAAAGACCTTTAATACCACCATGGCACTGAGTGCCACATCCAGTCTTTCCTTAAACACCTCAGGGATGGTGACTCCACCACCTCCCTGGGCAGCCCATTCCGTATCTCATCACCTTTTCTGTGAAGAATGTTCTACCTGAGTACTGGAAGCTTACTGAATTATACTGAACTCTTGATCTTTAGATGTGTCATCTTTAAATTTTTAAAAATTGGATGTGAAATTATTTTTTAAAATACTTGCTCAATAGCATCAAAGGTAACTACATAAAGAAATTAAATACAAAATAATTTCCTTTGCTATTTTGAGAAATAGATTTAAGTTTTATGCAAACTCACTACAATAAATATGCCACTAAAAAAGATTTCATGTGCTAACTTTGATTTTCATTATGTCTGTAAGGTTTATATTACATTTCCAAGGAACTGAGATTTTTTAAATTTGGTAACGTTGTTGCTTCTCATTTAAGCCATGATCCTAATACATGTTTAATGCCCAAGTCCAATCCATCAGCCCAGCAAACATCATTACTGTCTGAGATTAGGTTCAAGTTACCGTGTAATCAGGGTTGTGCTTGGCTCAGAAAAAGGGACACAGCAGAAAACAGCAGGGAACAACTCAAAATGCCTTTCAGCTGGTGTGATAGCACGTGCTTCTTGGGTATGCCAGGGCAAAAAAAAATAGTGGCAGCCAAACCAAGTGGTGGAAAAGTTGGGAAAGTTTGTACAAAGGATGCTGAACACCAAAGCAAAACCTCTGCTGTGAGGTGGAAAAGGCTAACACAGGAATACAGAGGCAAACTGTTGATGGGAAGTGTCTGGCTACACCAGCAACAAATGCTGGGTGGTGTATCACACTACAGCCATTTGAATGGTAGTCTGTCCTCCTCTTCCATCAGGCTACAGCTTGGATAACCAGGGTAACTGCTGACCTTCTTTCTAGTCTCACTTTGGAGTCAGGCTGGGCAAATCCCTCTCTTGCAAATGGTGCAGAAGTGCAATTCATTTCATCGCGACATTCCAAAGTACAACTGGTAAGGCTGAAAACCAGCACATCAATCACAGACCTTTAGTAAGAGGTTAGGAATCACCTCCCAGCAAGAGATCTGAATAAATTTCTTACTGATTATTATTGCATCTTAGTTGCCTGCCCTTAGAGAAAACTACAGAAAATGTTTCCATTCTTCTTCTGCATAGGCACAAGTTTTATAACCATTGAAAATGCTTCAGAAGAAAAAGTTTCTCATTAATTGGTACCTGAATCTCCAAATAAATCCACAGGACTCACAGCCAGCTGCTGTGAGTGGACTGTCCAAGGCTGGATTTATACAACCTGTTAGGGCTGAAAGTACTGCCAGGCACAGTTAGCTGTAGTCAATACCCAGAAGAAAATGATGCCTATTTCAGCCTGGAGAGATCCTGGAAATAGGAGGATATCCAAATGGTAGATATAATGTTTTTTTTTGGTATAAGCAAATTCAAATGAAATGTACTTAAGGATAAAACCAAAAGCTAAAAATTTGCATTGTTCAGAGATCTCATTTACCAGGGATTTCAGACATCAATTAAAAAAGGTCAAGCTAAAAAACCTCTCCTGGCTGGGTTTCACTGTGGAAGTGCCAGCTGACCATTTAAACAAGGGAGGACACAAAAAGCTCGTGCTGTTAGGTGCTCTCTAATGAACAGGGACAGCAACACCCTTGCTGTCAAAAGGGTGTCAAAAAGACTAGATGGTGCATATGAGTAAAGTAACACATAACATTCTCATCTCAATCAGAAATGTCCATTATAGTTTGCAAAAAGCTTTCTCGTATGAAATACTGTCTCTCACAACATACTCTCTTGTCTAGGGTATTGTGTTACTGTCATGCAAGAGAACAGACAAGTAAGAATATACTCTGTGGCTTGTGTTAACCCATTGTCTGTGATTTTGGTTGATTTTCTTTTAATAAATAACGTTCAGCTACTACAGTGAGATCCTGTTTGTGGTTGTTGAGATTTTATTCTACCTTTTTAGACATGAAAATCTCCTTTAATTAGGCCTAGAAATCTTTCTTTCCTGTTCCAAAGTGAAAAGGGACTGAATTCCCCTCCACTAAATTAAAAACCCTAGTCACAGCTGAGAGCTGAGAAGCATTTAATATTCTGTCCTGGAGGGTACTGTAAATTCATCTCAATATTGTCTCACAGACAAAAATTACTGAAATGTGTATGTTTGAACCAGGTGATGCCAGCAAGAGCTGTGGAGCATCATTCAGGAGCATTGTGCAATCCAGGAAGGAATGTAATCATGGAGCAGCAACACAAACCTCATTCACACTCCACATGTTCCAAAAAGGTATTGATTGTTTAGGTTGGACAAGACCTCTAAGACTTTTGAATACAAAATCTTCAGTTTTTCCATGTTAAAACAGAACCCCACAGCTCAGGGATTCAGATGCCTACCAATCCAGCACTGGAGATGTGACAGCTAGATGCAGACACCAGAAGGAAGCCCCTCTTACAGATCACAGAGTTAAAATGTACATAAAAAAGATAAAAACAATGAAGCCACCATGAAATTTGTGTTTTCTGTGATACTCTATTTGCATAATTAAATAAAGATGCCTGTGTAATCTTTCTATTTAAGGACTGCTTTTAACTGTGCACAAAAATATCAGCTGTAGGTTAAAAAAATAACAAGATAAACTTCACACCTTTATACTTATTTTGAAAACCACATATATGTAGTAAAAGAAAATAAAAAACCCACATAGAAAACATAAGGCTTTGAATACAAAATATTTTAAAACACCCTAGATTCATGATAGTACGTTTGGATAATAATGAAAAAATGATGATGTTCTGAAAATGAGCAGTAGAAAATATTTATCTATGTAGTGAAAGAAATTATTTCTATGTATTTCACAGATGCTTATTGAGGAAGAAAGCAACTAAAACATTAGTCAAAAATATTTTAAAGAAGGATTTTAAAAATGTCACTGCATAAGACTAGGAATGCTCCTAGGAAACAGAGATGGAGATGTGGCAGATGGGCTCAGGTTCACTGTAAATTTAGAAAAATGGCTGCTATAATAAGATGTCCCTTAACTTTGATAACATTGACCACTGCTGTGGAAGTTCCCACATAATACAAGTAATTTACATCAAATTATTTTTTCTATTTGTAGTTGGCCTTAAGCAGTTTAAAATCTTCCAATATATCAAAATTTAATTATTTTAAGACCCATTGCTACAAATAATCTTACATTATGGGATTATTAATGAGCACTTCATCTGTAGTATATAAAGCAAAAATCAAGCATTGCCATTTAACTTGGACTGTGAGTTGTAATTTTTTTAGTATATTTATAAGCATAATCATTAAAATTTGTGTCTTAGGATTAGGACATCAATATAAATTCATATTGTGATTTTGGAAAATATTCTTTATGTACATAAATTTAATGCTCTGTACAAATATTTTTATACACTAAAATATTCATAGAAACCAAACAAAAGAATGGTCTGAACTAAATATTGATCCTTTTTCTTTAATACTCTTTTATTCCAGTGACTGCAAGTGAAGCTTTCTGAGGTATTATATTTACTCTTTGCCAGCAAAAGCCAGCACCCCATCATGACAGGGCAGCAGCTCTGTCAGGATAGTGCAGTACATTCACTAAAGCCCATCCTCCCAGGTTATCCCCCTAAATTGTTTTACCTGGGACACTCTTTGAAGCTTTGCTGTGATCACTATCAGTGATAACAGCTCAATAAGAGGATCAACCCCCTATTCAAAAGATATGGTGAAAAATAATGTGAAACAGGGTTTGTTTCTAATAAGAACTCAACTCAGGCTGCATGTGATCCCTTGTCTTGGTTGGAAAGAGAAGTGTCTGCCAAGAAAGGCAGGAGCCTCCCTTGGCATGGAATATCTAATCACTATGGATATAGATATGTGGATAGAAAGACTATAATCCTCCATAATGAAAATTGCATTTGATTTTAACAATGAATCTGGGAGAATCTTTGTGTCAATGCTGTGAATGAAAGCTATCCCAGTGAAAGCCTGACAGTGCCACCATGAATTATAGTTCATTCTTATTCCAATCAAAAGAATTAGCCTAGAAATCTTTCAGGTCAGATCCTTATTAAGACAAGAAGACACTGCAAATACAGCTAAGCAGAACCGGCCCTCCAGGCTGTTGTCACTGTGCTCATCAAGCAGATGCTCTTGTTGCACAGAATTTGGGGAATGTGGGCTGCATCATTTTTTGGACCAGCCAGGAACCCTCTGAACCTTTGTTCTTAGAGCTGCCCCCACCTACGGAGGAGCTTTTGCTTACCTGCTGCAACTCTTTCTTGCCTTGTGTCTGGCTGAAGTTAGTACTCAGTTGGCACAGACAGAAGGATTTGCTTTCATGTAAATCAGGATGTCAGGTAAACACCCACAGGCAAACAGTGCTCCAGGAAATCAGCAATGGTTTAAGATGCTGTGAGACAAATGAAAATCTAGACAGTTTTTTTAAAAAAATAAAATCCTACCCCTTGCACCTTAGATTTTAGGTGATATTTCTTCCTTGCTAACTGCTAAGCCCATCTGCTTATACATGCAATCTTCTTTGAAGTCCCTTGTTTAGGAGATCTTCTGTTCCTGCTGCAATCATTTCCATGGCAACTAATTTTCATGTCACAAATAGAAAGCAATGCAGGTTCAAGAGGTGAAAATCAGAGGCATATTGAGATAAACTTTTTAAAAGCTAGAACCATGCACCAGCAAAATCAAGGAAAAAAGAACAAATTATGTCAGTTTAAATCAACCACTTGCTATATTATTAAGTTTGCTGTGATATAGGACAGCTTTTTGCCAGCTGAAGGGTGCAATCCGTGGTGTGACTGCAGTGTAAGATGTAAACTTGGTAATGCCCGAGTGTGAAACATTTGGGCACAGACGTGGTAGCCAGGAGGGCGACTCCTGCAGGGGTTCCGAAGTGGCCGCAGCCCCTCGGAGCACCGAGCCTCCCTCCGGCTCTGGTCAGTGCCGCCGTGGTCACTGGACACAGTGGTGACAGTGCTTCTCACAGCACCTCAGCAAACATTCACTCTCGCTCTCTGAGCCCAAAAAGGAATCCAGGTGGAACAACTTCTCCATTGCTGAACCCTGCATGCCCAGAAGTATAACAACACTGTAGTAACACCAGCTTAATTTCTAAGGAAAAATTATTTTCCTTATGGTTTACTCTTGAGCAGACTTGGGAATGATTATGGAGCTCACACACTGCAGGTTTAATTTTTCAGAGAAATTCTCTCCCAAAAACCCAGCAATGCTGAATAACCTACTCAAAAATCCCTGGAGGTAGTCAAAACTTCACTAGGCAAGGGCCCTGAGCAACCAGAAACTGGACACATGCTGAGCAGGAGGCAGGATTGCAGCTCTCTGGGCTTTTCTCTCCTAAGAGTCAAGTTTTTGCAATTCTATGAATTTCAGTGTGTTGGTGTCTCATTGAGCACAAATCCTATTTCACACTGAGATGCAGTTCCAAAACAAAAGAAACAGAGCTGAAACATTCCCTCAGTGCTACACCAGTGCAGCAATTACAAAAATGTTTTAGAAATGATGACACATGCTTCTGTTATGTGATCTGTGTCAGTATTTCCCTACCTTAAGTAAATGACATTAGTTTACTTCGGGTCTATATCAGACCAAGACAACTTTTTATACAGTCGATATTTGCTTCATTTATTTTCTTTTTTTCTAGAGAGAAGGCCAGAAAGTTGAATGTGATCACATCTCCAAGGCAATACCATGTTCCTAGAAAATTCATCATATTCAGATATTTGTGTCCTCTGTTATACAAGAAGAATAAATTTACATCAACAGATAATCAGGAAACCTTAAACTGGTAACTAGAAAAAATGACAAGTTGCTGGCCTGAGGAACTGCTGATGCAGCAAGCAGGAATATGTTTGACAGAAGAACCATCAGAAATAACAATCATAAAGAATTTGAATGGTCTGAAGGAATGATTTCCTTGCACTCCTTTCATGTGCAGTAGGCAGCTCAAATTACTTCCCTGTGGCTTAATATGTTTAAGTCACACATATTTCTTTAAGCTGACATATTTAAATATCAATGCTCTTCTCTCATACAGACTAATTAGGCACCTGTGGGCCTCTTACCAAAGGATTATTATTTTAAATCACAGAATCAGCTGGGAAAAATCTTAGAGAGTTAAAAAATTATGACTGACCATAATCTATGTGAGAGGGAACTAAATCCTGAGTTAGTCACATAAACCTAATTCCTAAGATTCAACAATTCCTAAATTTATTATGAGATTGGTATTCACTTACTCTAAACTAGAATAGTCAAATCTTAGAAAAATATTAGAGATGCGAGGGAAGGCAAGTTGAAAACACAAGCTACTGCAACAGTCTTTCTTCTCATTCCTGATTGCCCATGGAAAGCAGAGAAACATTGTCACATGGAAGCAAAGAATCACATTTCCAAAACCCACAAAACACCCTAAACCTCAACAAACTCAAATAATGGAATCTCCTGCAAGTATAAATGCCAGAAGCCAGCATAATGATCCACATCAGAATCCAGTATTTACTTTCTTGAGAAGTCAAGGTGATTTCATAGTAAGAGTACTGGCTTGGTCATTAAGTCACAGAAACCCTAAGACTGCAATGTGCCCCAAGGCAGAAGCCTTTCTCAACTGTCACTACCATGAACTTCCTCCACAACCTGTCACACAAGCAAGCTGCTAATCTAAAATGACATTAAGACACAACATTTGTCTAAACACATCACCTATGTGAATCCATTTAAATCCAAGTTTAACACCTCTCAAATGCACAAAGGCAAATATAATANATAATAAAGGGCTGGAAAGAGGTTTTGTCAATTCAAATTTGAAAAATGCGTAGAGGAAGATACTTTTCATTTTATCTCAAATGAAGGAGCCTAATTTTCATTGTGCCACACAGAATAGGATGAAACAAAGCAGTGCAAACTTATGGACACATCAAAGCATAACTACTTGCAAACTTGGGAGTAAGCCAGAAGTGGCACTATGGGAAATGCAGTCACTGCCCACCTTTTAGATATGGTACCAACTAAAGCTTAGAAAGAAAAGAAAAAAATCTAGCAGAAACTGATTCACTCAGTACTGGGAAACCACAGGAAAAGTCTTTAATCTCCAAATAGCTGTGACCAAAACTCATTAGTAAAGAACAGAAAAATCTTAGTTTTGATATTGCAAGAGAAAGTGTCAGATCACAGAGAGGATCAAACCAGCATCTTAAAATGGCTCACTCCCAAAGTCTGAGCAGAAATAAATTGGAAAAGCTTTTAGAAGAACTACTTTTTGAATTTGATATCAGGATCATTGAACCCAAGCATTTTCTTTAAAGTAATTAAAAGCAAAATTAATAGCACATTAAAAAAAAGTACTTAAATTGGAGTTGCTGAAATATTGTTGAATATTTCAGAATCATCCTCAGGAAAATAAATGGCTAAAATCTGCTGCAAGTGCTAAAAGTGAGACCAAGAAAAGAGGTTATTTTAAAGATCCAGCATTTCTGAACATCTAGTTGTTGAATTGCTTGTTTTTCAAATAAATTGGGTAGGCTTTGGGTGCTTTGTTGCATTTTTTGTTTTGTTTTTTTTTTGGTTTTCTTGTTTGGGGGTAGGTTTTTGGTTTTGTTTTTGCTTTTATTTTCACTGAGGGAAAATCAGAGAAGCCAGAAAATCTGTTTGCCTTCAAGTACCAGACGGGGTAATGGGCAATTACTTTGTATCCTCTGCAAAGGCTTGCACTGTAAAAATGTGGTTTTATGGTGGAAAAAACTCAGAGCAGAATCTACTCAGGGTTTTGTCATCATTGAAAATCTCATCCTAGACTATATTGTTTAACTCAATAATTATGAATTCAAACCTATCTGCTATGGAAAACAACCAGTACAATTAAATTCCAGTAATAACACAAATGTTAATTCAGCACTGAGTTTCAGGATACCAAAAAATTGCAGCTACTGAAATAGATTTCTCAGCACCTTTAATGTGAGCTTTTGCTACTGATTCAATCTCAGGAAAAGTTCAAAGTCCTGTTTTGACTGTTTGACTGACTATATGGTGATTCATTGGCTCCATACACTCCAGAAGATGTCAAAAGCTGATGCTAAATGTAAAATTCTTGGCTCAATCTTGCTTTACTTTTCTGTTTATGCATCCTTCTTTGCTTTGCAAGAAAAGGTTCAAGGGTCTTCCTGTGATAGGAGTGAGGGAATGGTTATGGAAAAGTCAGCATAAAAGGACGGACGAGAAATGTTTCCAATAGTGTCCAGGAAGCAATAATAATTAATTTGGCTATTTGTACCTTGGCATCCTCTGTTTGAAATACACCAGCTTGAAGAAATGCTTGCCAAGCCTATATTCCATTTTACCCACATCTCAAAAAAAAAGGTTTAATAAGTAGCAAGTCTTCTCTCATAAGAAAAGTGTCATGAATACCTAAAAAATTACGGCAATTTTTAAAATTATATCAAAACCAAACCCTGATTTAAAAAACAGTTTGTGTGTTACAACATCTACATGCCATTTAGATTATTCTTGCTAGCTGACAAAGAAGAAAAATGAGGATGGTTTAAAAAGTCATGTTGAATTATTATTTCCTTAACCACAAAAATACCACTTTTTTATCAGTCAGCAAAGGCCAGAAAAGATTAAAATATTGCTTTTTGGGTTTGGGGTTTTTTAGGATATATTAAATTCTCTAAATATTTTCAGTTTGAGACAATGTGATTCTGATGAGTCTGTCTCTCAGTAACAGATGCAGTCCTTGCCCTGCCAGTTCATGACATGGCGTAACTGGGAAAAATTTTGATTGAAAAAATAGTGACCAAAGAAGAATTCTCCATCCCCTTTGTAGAGCATGTGTTCATGCCCTAGGTAAGACTCTCCCTGTCAAACTAGATTGTGCTGGTAACTTTCCAGTTCACAGTACTTTCTACAGGGCTCAGTTCCAATTCAGGGTACCTGCTCTGAGAAATTCTCCTTGCTTTTGAGACCAAGGAAACAATGCTGACCTTACATCTACAGCCATCTTGTCATTTTAATTAGAATATTTTAATATGAGACACGTGTGGCAATCTTATTTCTCCATATTTTGTTCAGTTCACAATACACATTCTGTGCGCCGAACTTGAGCACTACAGGTGGGAAAATAAGGCTCACTGAGCTATTCAGAGTGCAGACAGACATGCAGACCTCATTATTACTGCTCATAATGCTCTATTTTTGTTCTAATGACTGTGACATTTAACAGGACATGGGCAACAATTTGGTTGGTGCACAGCCTCTAACTGCACATTGATACTCTGCTGGTTGGGACACCCGAGTTTAACTTTGTTCACCTTCCTTGGGTCATTATAACCCATGCCCTGAACAAAATGTACAAAAGCCCCAGACTCATAACCATGCCCTGCTTTTTTTTGTTGTCGTGCCCATAACCCCAACAGCAGTGAGAATAACCTCTGCTACAAACATCTATTCATGTGCATTGTGTGTGCTTAAAATAACATCTTGACCAGTCAATAAATCATACTTGACACAGAGGAGAAATAAAAAGAAGAGGGAATTTACAGAAACATCACACCTTCCTCTTCAGAGGTAGACAATGAGTGGGGTTCAGTTTGATACTTCCATACAGGGCAATTAATCATAAAACCAGATTGGCTGAGCCAAGCAAAAGGTCAAGTGTCCTTGGAAAAAAGATGATGGTGAAAGAGAATGATAAACAAAAAGGAAGCCAGGCAGAAGACATCAAAATGCCACTGTAAAGCAGAGTGCAAGGAGGAGAAGTATAATCCTGATGGTCCCACAATGCCACCTAACACGCAATCTAAGGGGTGATCCTGGCACTGCATTCTGACACCTACTGTGGTAAATTTCAGCACAGCAAAAATATATTTGCTTAAAGATATAGCCTGTGAGAGAAATAAAAACAGTTTAAAAACACCACAGTGGCTTTGAGCTGCTAAGCCTCATACGGCAGATTAGCACAGCAATGCAATCTCACACGCTGTCCTTTGATGAGACTCCCTTGTGAACAAAGGAGAGAAACATCTGAAGTCTTAAAAGAGAAAGAGTCTTTAAATGAAGGCCCTAATTGCATCTCAGAATAAATTTTATGTCAGGAGTCAGTGGACAGACTAATGAACCTTATGAGACCTTAATATGGTCTGTTTAGAAAGCTACTTTGGTGACAGAATCATTTGTTGGCAGTTTCTTCGAAAAAGCTGTCACAAACAGGCAGGTTTATCAACTTCATGGCTTGGTACCCACCTACCTGGAGTCTTGAGAGCTTTCCCTGCTTGGATGGGCACTGATACTGGCAGTGGAGGAAAGGTGGCATCTCCTAGGAGGTTACAAGATGGCACTCTTGTGATATGAGATGGAAAAACAGAAATAGAAAACCCTATACTATCAGGCTATAAGACAAGAAAAGATCACCAAAAAAATAGTGAGACAAGCTATAACAGGCCAAAGGAGAATGAACTGTCTTCTCAGAAGGTATCAATGCAAGGCTTGGAGACTTTTCAGAAAACTGAGCCATGATGTGTGAATAAAGATTTTCCAATTGGAAGGAAACAAAAAAAAGGGGCAAAACAAAACTTTTGTGGGCAAACAGCTAACAGAATTGAATTTGTACACCATGTATGATACTGACTGCATTCTTAATGGAAACTGAATTTATAAGAAAAGCAAGGTATCTTCCATTCCAAATTGGATGAAAATCCAATAAACAGATATGCACACGGCATTTATATCTCCATGTATACTTCCAATGCAGCAAGACAAAAGAAAATTCAGTTCAGGTAAAACAGTAGTTACACTATATATGAATAAGTATAAAAATAAATCCAAATTCAAGAACATGAATCACTGTCAACCTAGACAGGAAAAAAATACTCTGAAATATGAAAAATTCAGATGCAATTTTAGATACTTCCATATACTTATTTTTCTGTTTTTCTGTTTCATTTATTTATATACCTTTTAGCATACTAGCTTTTCTACAATGTAGTCATTTATATCTGAGTATCTGCTCCAATATTCAGTTACCTGAACAGCTGCAGTAAAGATACTTGACCTTCCTTAAGTGTAAAAGAAATTAAACAAAAGCCTTTGATCTAAATATAAATTTTACTACATATAACTAGTCTGCTGAATATAAACATTAAACAAATCATCAATGCAGACTAACAAGTGGGGATTTTTCTATTAACATCTCCTGCTATGCCCTTCTGTTAGTTTTTTTTCTGCTGTGTGCCCAAATATTATCCCAATAACTATTTTCTTATGAAAGAACCTTGACTACTGCTATAGAAGACACCAAATCTTCTGCAGAATTTTTAATTGAATGTCTAGATCTTGCAATGGCGAAATCAGGCTTGATTTGGTTCTATGCATTCTTTAACACGTAGTCAGTGTGGACACCCGACGCAGCCCCGCAGAATCCCAGCTAGCTCTGACCACTACTCTGTGAGTCCGAAGGGCCACGCCAAGAGTGGGGAACCGCCCTGACAGGTGAGGCTGTCAGGGCAAAACCTTAGAGCTCAGGCTCTACAGGAATGCCGTGTGTCAAGGGAGAGACGAAGGGGAGAGAGGAGGCTCTTCTGCTCTCGGGTTCCAAAGGCAGAGTTTATTGTCANGGTGATGGATGGGGAAGGTACTGGAATAAGGGGAGGAGACACATTGAAGGGCAGTTTAGGGGAGGGTACAATTGACGAAGGAACCATTAGGACAAGCAAACGGGGGGAACATAGGAACAAACTACAGTAACATAATTAACAATGAAATCAGGAGAAAACATGCGCCACAACAGACACCTGGTTTTGCTGGAGTTTTGATTGGTTGGTTTTCATTTTTTAAGGTTTTTTGGGGTTTATTTAGGGGGTTTCAGGGTGTTTGGGTTTGGATTTGTTATTGTTGGGGTGTTTGTGACTGAGGTTTTTTTCTGTTTGGTTTTTTTTACTTGTATCAAGCTATCTCCATGAGCCTGCTGCCACACAGTTCAATATAAAGCACTTTAGGCTGGAATTAGATTTCAAGTACAGTAATTTGTGCTGAGGTGATGTTTTTTTCCTGACAAACAGGGATGGCTGCAGAGACACAGCATTTGCCAACTGGAGAGCTCCACGTTGCCCTTGGTGCATCTGGGAGAGGAGCAGGTCTTTTCCTACCAAGCAAACGAAAAGAGTTTCATGCTGCTCTGCTGTACTTGATATTTGTGCTCAGTAGCCAGACTCCTGCACCTTGTTAGAGAAAAAAGCAAGATACAATAAAACCCTGGACGTGGATCATGAATATCTCCCTTAGCTTATTCGAGTGATATCAGTTTTTGCTTGGCATCTGATGCCATTTTGCTGTTTTCTGTCAGCAGGTTTGTGAGTGGTGAAGGAGCAGACTGGTTTGTCACCCTGTATGGACACTGGCAATTAGCCACAAAGTGAGCTAATCTATCTACCCAAGTCCAGCTTCCATCAAGGATCTAACAGCATAACAGAGAGAGGATTTACAAACTACAAAACACACACTTTTAGGCACCATACTGAACCTTATCTAGGCTGCTGCAGTAATAATTTTATGCCAAGCCCCTTATTACAGACTGTTTCAATGCCTTAAATTAAGGAAGAATCTTTCTGCTTTTTATTGGTAGCAGACCAATGTGGTAGAGACACAGATACAATTCCAGAAATAAGCACTGGCCACTCAGAACAGCTATTGCCCCGCAAACCCTATAGAAGTAGTGTTTATCTCCTGTCCACCTGCTCCTGCACCAGTGCAGGACCAAATCCCCGGGATTCCTTTGCTTTTTTATTCAAGAATGTTTGCTGCTTTAGAGGTGAAATTCCACAATACATGCCCCAACAGCAACAGCCACAAGCAATTTTGACAGAAGACATTATTAATTGCAAAATCCTAACTGAAAGAATACCTGCCCTATTCTCTGATTTTCCAGATGTTTAAAACTTGTTATGTGTTTCCTCTTAACCACTCCTAGGAAAAAGCTATTCCCAGTAGAAGGTTCTAGTAAAAAGCTATTTTACATATGCTTAAAAACCAGGGAACGTGACACACATTTTTCCTGTAGGACTGCATCAGGGTGCTCCCAAGGCCACTGGAAGGGGAGTGGCAGCAGTCCAGCCATTTTAACCTACATTTCTTCCTTGCTCCACAGCATCCAGGTAGTGGGAACAGTTTGGAACATGGACTGTTCCACATATCAAAAGATCTCCCTTTCCTCCTGAGGTCATAGATAAGATGATCATATCCAACATTTCACAAAATAATTGAAATATAAGGATATAGAGACATCTCAAGGACTCCTGACACAGGATCATACAAAAAATAAAACCACTCCTTAGCTGCAGGTACATAGGAGAGACAAGCAACGGGAAGATTATTTATCAACTAGATAGGTAGGGAACAAGGAGAACTAGGGGAGAAGAGGATATGTGATGTCAAGTAGTATGGCAACTCTGAAGTTCCTTCTCCTTTCTGACTTTTCTGTCTATTTTTAAACATATATTTTTACTAGGTACGAAGGTCATGGTACAGCTCACATAAAACTTGTAGAACTTGCAAACAAGGACACAGTGCCTGCTGCTTCACATAAACTGAAGGTTAATTGGGACTGAGGTGAAGCAATGCAACAGCACTAATGAAGAGGTCTGTGTGTTTTTTGACATTTTATTCTTAAGTGCACATGCAAAAAGACCCACAAAAGCACCAAAATTATAGTTAGGGCTCACGAAGTATGAATTTTTTATAGAGAATGTCACAATAACTGCATTTTCTTAAGACAGTTAGCCTAGGAGTGCTGAAACTTTAGAAAGGCATATAACATTATACTGGAAAATAGGAAAAAATAGAACCAGAGTGAAATAAATGAACCTAGAAGATCTCAGGTTATGGTCCTTGTCTGGTCAAAATATTTAGTGTTGTGTTGTTGGAATGTTGTGTTGTTACCAACTGTTTGTTTTATGCTGTTCTTGTTGAATTTGTACACTCCCCCCAATTCCTGTATTCCCAGTTTCCCGCTTACCTCCCATCGAGCAAGGCCTCTGCTGCTCCCCACTTGCCCATAGACTCTCGAAGTTACTTTGTTTTTCTCTGAGCTGAGAAGTAGGACATTTGATACTTATGTACATCATAAGTTTCCACTCCCCCAGAATGTGTTAAGTAAATCAAGAGACTCCCATGATGCTTAGCTCCAATGCTGAAGTTCGATTAACAACAAAAATTCCCTACAGCAATGAGCCAGCACAAGATCTAAATCCAGGAGTGACACTACCATGTGTGCGGAACATCAAGCTATCTGTGGATAGTCTTCATCTTCTCACCATAACCTAGAGTGCACTACAAAAAAAAATGACACCCCTGGACTACACAAACTACAAAAACAAGTTTCTGGGAACCCCCGTGAGGAAGGACTTTGGACTCCACAGCACAAGTGGTAGCTTCAGCTTGCACCTCCTCCTCAGTGGTGTCCTGTGGGAGCAGCAGTGGTGTGCTCCCCTTAAGTTCCCCACCCATAGTTTTCCTAATAAAGGCCTTTTGAAAGGAGATTGGTCTCCTGGCCCTATTTATAACAGCAGGAGAAAAAAAAAAAAAAAATAGGAGGGTGACCAGAGTCAAACCAAAAAGAAAAAATGTCTCTTTTTAAAAACATTCTCATTCATTCTGAAAATTTTCTATTTGCAATAAATTAATACAATACATAAATAATTTTTATGTTTCTCTGGCAAAGAAATCCAAATATTTTAAGTTTCTAATTGAAGTTACTGGAGTTGTATAATCACAGAAGGCTGGTTCCCACCTCAGTAGATTTCATGCTGACAGAATTGCCTCTGACCCTGTCTGTGCACCTGAAACAGGCAGTACGTTGTTTACTTTTGTCATCTTATTTAGATTAAGGGATGACAATTGTTGGCTAAGAGGATTTATCAATGTTTTAAGTGCATATTGTGTTATTGGCCTTTCACAAGTATTAAGATGAATGCTATATGTATAATGTTAAAATAGCTTTGCTTTATGGATATAGGTTTTTATTTCTGCTAGTAGCAAAAGTTAGGCAGCAGAAATAATTGATACAGAATACTTGAACTGTGTGCTTGGTTGGGCCAACATCCAGTGAATAGATGATGGGGGCCCTGCTGCTATCAACACTCACCGGCTGCAAAAGGCCCGGACCACCACCCAAATTAAAAGGAGATAAGAAGAGGATTAAAACCACAAGCCAAGAAACACGCATGCTCTAAAAAGGCGGACCCAAGGAGTGGCCATGCTAAAGAGTTCCCAGAAAAAGTTTGACTATGCATGAAGGTCTATGAATATGAAACAGGTTGATGTACTGTAAAAAGTATTTAAGGGGTGTTCCCAAAGCAGCAGGTGTGCTCTTGGCAGCATGCCAGGATACCCGTCCGTATTAACCCTTTGCTTTATGTCTGTCTCCTATTGTCTTTTTATTAAACCTTTTTAAATTTTACCAGGACAGTGAACTCAGTTTTTCAAATCACCATATTCTGAAAAACCTGCCTTTCAATTACACTTTTCAACAAGTCTCATTCATACTGTATTTCTCCCCCTTTCTCCTTGAGCCCAATGCAGTTCATGGTCTGTTCCTCACGTTTGTAGCTACATTACGTAACAAACTCTTTGAGTAAAAGCATCTGTTGGATAGTCACCCTACATCAGCATAACACATGGAATTGTGGCTGGAAAAAACAGTGCCATTTTGGGGACGCAACTGACTGCTGAAACAATAGCAGTTGGCCAAGATGAAAACCACCACATAAACAGCTTCACAATTTCAACACCAAATAGTATTTGGTCATTTAGTTCCACTTATTCTTGTTATTTACCTTTTATTAACAACTGAGCTCTCGGGAGGGGCCTACTGACTCACTTCCAAGGTGGAATTGCAAAGCAGAAATAGCAAAAAGAGGACAGCAACAATCACTATTCACTTCTCCTTCCCACCCCTATGATTTCACCAGGATCAATACCTTGATAATAGGGGCTGCATTAACAGAAAGGTTAGAAGACTAGGAAACAATAGTGTTTAATGGACTGTATTCCTGATTCTGAAAGAAAAATATTTGGATATAATTCAGTAATCAAAAGAACAAAGGCATATGCCATAATAAAGTAAGAGGGAAAACTAAGCATTTGAAGAAAAGTGGTCTTATATTTCACTTTCAGTTCACTCTTTTTTTTTTCTTCTCATCTCCCCACTGACAAATGTTTGATACACATGGTAAAACATGTGCTTCAATAAGACAACCCTTTTCTGCTGGCTTTTCCATCAGCTCTATCTACGAATCATGTCAAATTCAGATTTTCCATAACAGTAAAAAGGACCCAGGGGAAAATCTTACCCATTATATTAATTAATCAAGTCAAAGTACTAATACAATTTCTCCAAGGTGCTTCAGGGAAACTGCTGGTGAGAAATGCACTTTTGCCATTAGACTGATATTAACAATGCTGAACCAGTCACATCTTCATATTCCTGATTTCCTGCTTTTGCAGAAGCCATCCTCAAAACCAAATCTGTAATTTGTGTACTGCTGAAGAAGCAACAATGCAACGAAGTTCTACAATTAATATGTTTCCCCAGCAATCCAGATTGGAATTCAGTGATTATACACTCCCGCCACCTTTGCTACCTTAACTCAGTCTAGTGTAATAACAACATATGCATTTAAAGTGTTATCTGTCAACTCGCATCTCTCAGAAGCAGGAGAATTTCTTGGTTTGCTGCAGCCTCACCTCAAATAAAGGATAAGATGTCCTTCTAGGGGACAGAGTACAGTCATTATATAACTTCAGCTTGAAGGCTTCTCATCCCTAATCCTTTCACTATAAAACACAGTAAATGAAAACTCAAGAGCTGAGCTATAAATGTTTTCAAGGTCCTCTAATACATGGAAGCAGCTAAGACTGTTTTAGATCACAAATACGATGCCAGTGACTGAAGGAAGTTTCTGCTGCAGCAGTGCTGAAGGTTTGCAGCCTACTGTAGCAGCACTGGACAAATTTTGCAAGACAGTGAAAGAGTCCTCATTCTGAGGCCTTACAATCTACAATGCAAATTACTAGCCATAGGACACACAGACAGTCGGTGCTGAAATGCAGATTAAAATTCAGAGCTCTCAGTGCCCAGTTTAATCTATCGCTTTGTCAGAAAGACACATGAGACTGCTCCACTAAAATCTGTGCAATGGGACTGATTCAACACAGAAGCCTTTGCTTAGAGGATAATTGCAGAATTGCTTTGTTTTGTCTTCCTATGTAAATCTGCCATATGGGCCTCAAGCTACTGTAATGAGAGAAAAAGTTGAGGAGTTTGATAATTCTTGGTTTTAGAAAGAGATTAAGGTCTGGCAGCTGGCACGTATGAAGCAGAAAAATTCAATCTAGCATGCCCAGCTGCACTGTGGAAGTATGATGAGCCAAAAGAGACTTTCTGCAAACAGGGGAAGCTTGCTCAAGAATTGCCAAAAGTGCTCAGGTACAGAATGTCACATAAAATTAAGAAATGGGAGCAGCAAAATCAAAGAGCCTTTCAAAAAGGTAGAAGCAGGTTGAGACATGAAAAGCACAATAATGGCTCCTGTAACAAAAATGTGGGCACATAAAAGATTATCTTAGTAAGGAAATTAGCTCTTTGAATGACTGTGGATAGTCATTAGGAATTCATTAGATAGTGAAAAAGAATACACTCCATAGCTTTGCTGTCTAAGCAATCTTCATAATTGCACACACTGTACAGTGCTCACAGTGTAATTCTTTTTGAGTAGTGATATCTAAGAAATTCAGCCAGGCAGAGCTCCAGAAAGGAAGCAATGCCTTTTGACCCTCAAAAACACTACATTTTACAAGAGAAGACACAACAAACCAGTTGAAGACAAGAGGCCTAATGCAGGAACATAAAATCAAGATGGGAAGACATAAAAGACTTGGGATGTTGAGATTATATTTTCATATAAGGAAAATATACATATTTAGACATACTTGCTATATTATGTAAATATGAACATTTATACACACATGCATACGTGCACACAGTAAACTGAACTTAATTTACTTGATTCTAGTCCCACATGGCTTTAATGCCTGTACAGCCAACCCCACATTACAATACACTGAAAACAGTACAATTACATTCTCATACTGTAGCTATTATGCCAAGCTCTGAACTCAAATTAAGCCAGAGAACACAAATGGAGATCAAATACACAGTGTCTCAAACAATGACATCTTGATCAATTACCAAGGCATTCAGTAATAGAAAACAAGAGTTCTTGACTCGTTGCCCACCCAATTGTTAATTTACAATTAAAAAAGGATTTTACCACATGTAGAACATGGTGCAGAACAAGAATCAATAGTCATATGAAATATGGTAACTAGCTTAGTGGCAAAACCTTTTTCTCAATATATTATAAATCTGTTCTTTCTTTTTCAGTTTTGCTTCTTCATTTCTTAGCTGTTAACTGAGATTCTGTGTTCTATTCCGTATTTTTCTTTTAGGGAGTAAGACACCATTCAGTCATACATTGTTTGGGCAGTAGGTATTACTATGCTTTCAGAGTTCTAGACAGACAAAATGAAAAACACTACCAGACCACAAGCTATTAGAAAAACTTCTGTTGGTTGTGAGAGTTGTTAGTGCTGCTTTAAACAAAACTACTTAAAATTTATTTTAAATTAAATGATTGTTGCAGCAGAAAGCAATGAAGTACAAAGGTTGCTATGACAATGTTTATGCTCATGATCAGGGAAGATCCATCGTTAAACTCACAAGTTAATTTTGCCACATTAAAATGGTTTGATGAAAACCTATAACTTTTGCTTAGTGAAAAAGAAGCTAATCCTTCAACCGGTATGAAGTCTCTACATTAAAAGTCTGAGCTAATAGTGGAAGGTTCCTAATATGTTGTATTTGCATTTATTTACTGGCATCACTGATGTGATGCAACTGCACCCATTCCACCTGAAAATATCACTACAACTGTTTAAGCACTGGCGTGTCCCTATAAGCTATGACCCTTTAGCAGAATAGGTTTTCCCTATAAAGTCAGTCCAGTTTTATGGGTTTTCACAGCAAACACTTTCATAACTTGAAAGAGAATTTTGTGCATACAGATATATGTATATAAACATGCTAATATTCAAACATAGATATATACAAAGGCAGAGCACATACAGACACTCACACAATTGACAAAAGAAGTTGGGAAGATGCAGAAAAGATGACTGAACAACAAACAAGAAAATATTCTAAGACTTTGAACCACCTTCCAGAAATGCAAGTAACTCTCTTTTTCTCCTGAAAATTGTCCCAGGAAGGATCTCCACCTGGGCTTGATATTGTATTACAACTGCTTTGCCTGTAAACACAATCCTGACAGAAAAGAAAAGCATTAAGCACTGGAGACATTGAAATTTACAGATTGATTTGCTCTAATGGATCTCTTCTTTTCAAGAGAAGGTAGAGAAGGGAAAAGCCATAGTTTGTAAACTTTTTTAAACTGGTGTAAAGGAATTTCTCAAGCCAGTTTGCTCAATTAAGTCTCCGAGGACTAAGCTTTATCATTATATTGCTTTGTGGGAAGCATCCAGGTGCATGTAGAAAGAATGAAGATCAGTTCTGATATTACACCTGAAATGCAAGCATCTGATTATGTTACAGTACCCCAACTCCATAGACATGCTACATTCTCTACTATTTCCTCGATGGAATAATATTAGTGAGAGGAATCACATTACTCAAAGGGTCTTTTCCTATAAAAAAGTTCATGAAACTTCCATATTATTTTTTGAAATAATTAATAGCCACTTCTCTGCAGGTTTGTTTTGTCTCTTCTACCCACCATCAGAAAACTCCATGACAAGAGAATAGCTTGCTAAAACTTGGAATTCACTCAACCAGTTCTTTTCTGTTCTGTTCATTGTCGGACTACAGCAACAACAAAAGAGAAATATGACATTCCTTCAGTTTGCTCTATGGCAGCAACCTGCTGTGATCTCCTGTGCTATTCCCACTTGTGTGCCAGGCTGCAGCACACATGAAGCAAACAACGCCTTTCCCAAGGAGTAAATGCTCAGCGTTACCCTGGCAAACCGTGGGTTTCTCAAGGATGATGTAGCACATGCTGCTTAACTTCTTCGTAGGCACAGATTATAGCACAGGCTCAGCAAGTGGATTTTGGGATAGGACTATTTCTTATACCCTCACAGCACTTTCCTCAGTTCAGTCATGAAAGGAATATTTAAAGTGCATTTGACATTACAGCAGTCTACTCCCCACAACGTTTATTGATGCTCTTTGTTGTGGTTTAAACCCTGTCGGCAACCAAGTCCCACAGAGCTGCTCACTCACTACCCCCGCAGGGATGGGGGAGGAATCAGAAGGTTAACAGGAAAAACTGTGGGTGGAGATAAAGACAGTTTAATAGTGAAAGCAAAAGCTGAGCACCCAAACAAAGCAAAATAAGGAATTCATTCACCACTTCCCATGGGCAGGCAGATGTTCAGCCACCCCCAGGAAAGCAGGGCTCCATCATGTGTGTACTTGGGAAGACAAACACCATCACGCTGAACATCAACCCTCTTCCTTCCTTTTCCTCAGGTGTGTATGCTCAGCACGTGTTATGCTCACGTGTTACGGAACATCCCTTTGGTCAGCTGTCCTGGATGTGTCCCTCCCAAGTCCTTGTGCATCCCCAGCCTCCTCACTGGTGGGGTGAGGAGCAGAAAGGCCTTGGCTCTGTGTAAGCTCTGTTCAACAATAGCAAAAACATCTCTGTATTATCAACAGCAAATCCCAAACTGAGCTCCATACCAGCTACTGTGAAGAAATTAACTCCATCCTAGACAAACCCAACAAGCACTTTCTTCTGAAAATGTTGGCAAGATTATGCCTTTTTGTGTTTGTGTGAAGCTTGCAAGAATCCAGGGACTTCATTCAGAGGAGTTTCCAAACACCTGTACTTCCTCTAGAAAACAGTGGGAGCTGCAGAAAAGGAGTTTGTCTTCTGAAAAAAAAATTCCCCCTGCACAATGCAATAGCTGCTTCAGTGATGCCAACTGACACTAAACCCCAATGATTTAGGTGCTTAGAGACTCTTTTCTATGCAGGTGGATCAGCAGGAGGCAAAGAAGCCCTCCTATAGTTTTTGTTCTATCCCTTCTCTCCATTACTTACACCTACTGACACATTTCAGCTTCCAGATCTACAAATAATATGCAAGTCCAGCATATAAATGGAAAGGTTGTTTAGGTGCCTTTCCACAAAGATGAAATTAAAAATTCCCCATCAAAAAAAACCCAAAACAAAACACAAAGCCTCTAATCCTCACCACCAACCTAAGGTTAGCAGAAAAGCTTAGTTAAACACATGCAGTAATTTTCTTAATCAGCCAGCACTTCAGAAAGACAGATGCTTCTGTTTATGTTGGTCTATTATCAAGTCCTTTGGTGCTTGAATAATTCTTACGCCTATCCTAAAATTTCATTTACATAAATTTCTTCTATATTATTCTGCCTTTTTGTGACAGATAGTACAAGTATTTTTATTTGGTTGGTTGGCTTATCCTTATTGGCTTGAGAATCACAGTATTTTGTGCATTTCCTGTACCTTTTATCCAACTGTAGTGATCAAAAATTAGGAATAATTACACCACGTGTATGAAAATCAAAAGCTGGATAAGAACTAATTCTAGTCTTAAAACTTGTGCAGGAAACCCACTGCTGTATCTGGTTTTTATTTACCAAATGTCATCTGTAAGAGCTTTCTAGAGAGGCTTATGCAAACAATGTAAATCACAGGCTGGCTGAGACTGCCAGGGACCTCTGGAGGTCATCTGTTCCAGCACAGCACTCAAGCAGGGCCAGCTAAAGCTGTCTGAGCAGGACCATGTCCAGAATGCTTCTGAGTATTGCTAAGCGTGATACCTCCACACCCTCTCTGGACAGCCTGTGCCAGTGCTCAGTCACCCTCTCAGCAAAGGGTTTCCTGGTTTCTTTGGGTTTTTTTATTTTTTTTTTTATTTTGCTTCTTCATTTCTTAATTGTGAACTGAGATTCTGTGTTCTATTCTATATTTTGCTTTTAGGGAGTAAGACACCATTCAGTCATACATTGTTTGGGCAGTAGGTACTACTACGCTTTCAGAGCTCTAGACAGACAAAACAAAAACCACTACTAGACCTCAAGCTATTAGAAAAACTTCTGCTGTTCAGACAAAAACCTCTGGTTTTAGTCTGCACCTGGGGCCTCTGGTCCTGTCACTGGGCACCCCTGAAAGCCTCTCATTCCCCTCTGCACCTTCTCTTCTGGTATCTATACACACTGAGATTGGCCTGAGCCATCCCAGATGTCTCAGCCTTTCCTCATGGGACAGATGCTGCAGTCCCTCAATGACCTTCGGGGCCCTTTGCTGTGCTCTCTCCAGGATGCCCACAGCCCTTGCGCTGAGAAATCCAGAATTGGACACAGCACTGTAGGTGAGGCATCACCAGTGCAGAGTAGAGAGGGTGGAGCAACTCAGTCCTGTTAATTGTCACACATATCTAAGTTATATAATACCAGAACAGCTGGGGCAGAAATATGAAATCTCCAACTTTGAAATTATGCATCTGATTTCATCAATATTGCCAAACAACAAAATCCTTCAGGAAGTAAGAGTAAAACAAGACAGATCTTGTACCATAATATGTAGATTCCATAGGTAAGAGTCTGTCATATTTATATTTTTGTGTCTGATTAAAATAAACAATTACCCCAAATCTCTGTTATTGGTTCAAAGAGAGACTGAGGACTTAATTACTTATGATTTTAATTTCTCCTAAAGATTCTGGGCATCAGACAGACCAAGGTTTGACTCTATGGGCTTCACACACATAAAAAAGGTTTTCCTTTTTTATCCTTAAGTGCATTTCATACAAAGCATCACTGACAGTCTAAAACTAAACAACATTTTAGAAACTTTCATGGCAATAGCAATGATTTATTTTTTGACTATGCTCTTGAGCAACACGATACTGAATGCCATCCTTTTCATCTTTTATGGAGAGGTTTTTCTGTAATGTTCTAATGAAAGTGAGAAAAAATGCAAAAACTTTGTTAAGAAAATAACTTAATCTTTTTTTTTTTTCTGTTCTCCACATCCCATTCTTTTATTTCCCTTACTAAAACCACAACCCACAGACAGTGTTAGGTAAAGCAGTAAATCAGGAGAGCTGTGCAAAATTTAGCTGAGTCTAGATTTAGACAAATAACTTAAGCCTACTTGCAGATTGAACCACCATGACCCTCTTAGTGTAATATCAGCTCACTATGTATCTGTTTTAGCAAAAATCTCGGCTGGCATCCAGCATGCAAGCAATTTCCCTTCCTTCCACTGAATAGCTGTTTAAGAAACACAAATAACAGTAGAACTCCAATCCATTTCTAGTCTATTCTTTGAATCATGAGTAAAGTGAAATAAATATACAGTAGAGTGACTAGGCTGCACAAACAAGATTACACAATGCAAGAGTAGTATCAGTGCTCCTTGGCCAGCATTTCTCAAGTGCTTCAAAATAATTAATCTTAGAGACCAGGTTTCCAACCTCCCTGAAGTCAAGAAATTTCTTCAACTAATAGATTATCAAACCCCAAAATATGGGCTGTAACTCATCAAATTACCTACTATCAGTATTAATCTGGTAAAGAGCTTACAAGTCTTGCAGCACTGACAGGCTTATGCTACAATTAACAGAACAAGAACTACTTATTACAGCTATTACTCTCAGGACCAAGAGGGCGTTTTGTGACCAAAAATTAACTAAATCAACCCCATTTTCGCTTTCATGTTTTAGAGAGCTCTGGATACAGCCATCACTAGCCTACTGCACAACCCTCACTATAAACAGTGATATTCCACAACATAACAAAGGATTCTTGAAATATTTGAGCTAAGGACTAATAAACCTGTTGAATATATTAGCTGATTCTCTTATAGAAGCTAATACAAACTTATGTGTCTCTATCAAGAACCATTATAGCATCATAACTCATAACACACATTTCTATATTCAAAGTATAGAGTACATTCAAGAATCTTCTTGTTTAAAAGGTGCTGTAAAGATGAGAGACATTGCTACATCGCTCACTAACCTTCATATTCTACCAGTACCTAGTCCTGCCTTTTTGTCTCTTCATACAGTACAGAACACATAGAAGAAACAAATTCCTTCCAGCCTTCAGCTTTAAAAACTAATTCATATTAAAATATGACACTGACTTGCAGTAGAACAAGCCAGGTGAAACAAACTGCTTCAGCCAGGCTTTGACAGACAGTTTCAATCAGCCTACTTTTCCTCCATGTGGAAGGTGTAATCCAGGCTGCTGCCAGCTGCTTCCCTAAAAGGTTCTTCCTCATTCTGTACATCAGTATTGCTACGGCAACAACTCATTCAGCAGAAGTCCACTGTGAAACGTGTTGAAGACAGATAAGGATATGGGAAATGTGCTTCTTGCCCGTATTTGTACCATTCTGCTCCTTCTCACAGGCCTGGCAGCACAGAGTAACTGCTGTCGTAGTCTGAAACTCAGGCAGAGGCTGCAGAGCTGGCTTTGGATCACCAGCAAAAGTTCTACCCCAGCTTGCAACAGCTGGAGATGACACAGATCCACTCTGTGTCTGGGAGCACAGCACCATGCTAGGTAAAGGCCAGGCCACACAGGAGCCTGCACTTGCCAAAATAGACAAGGCTTCCTCTCCTGATCAAAAGGAAGCTGTCACCAATCCCATAAGGGCCCTAAGAGTCATAAGCCTTCATTTTTATTGTGGGTTGTTTTTTTTTTTTTTTTTAATTTTATTACAGAACCTTCTCTGCTCAGATCTTTCCTTTATAGGAAAAAAAAAACCACTAAGCATGTCCTCACCAACAAAAAAACAATCAAAACCAACAAAAAACAAACAACAAAAAAATCCAACCAAACATACGAACAAAACAAGAAAAATAACCAACCAACCAAAAAAAAAAAAACCAAAAAAAAACAACAACAACAAAAAAACCAACAAAAACCAAAATATCCCAGACAACCAGAAAACCAAACCAACCAAAAAGAAATAAAACCACACAAAAGTAGCTCCCAGCATATAAAATGTATAAACTGCAGTGATTACAAATGCATTCTACAGCACAAGAGAGACTGAAGGCTGGTGCAAGCAAGTCCAATAGAGCCTGCTTAGAATTCATGTCAGTGCTCAGAATTACTCAGAGAAAGCCTAGACACTGTATACTGACACCCTCCATTTTCACAGTAGTACTTTATATATCTTTACTCTCCCTACAGTCATCCTCTGACATGTTGTCTGCAAGTGTCCTCTCCTAAACACACGTAAACATGACACGTTACGAAGTTGTTAGGCATGTAAGCAGCAGTGTGGGATGACATCCTATCAGGGGTCATCACTTCATCACTGTGACATCCTGAGGGACATCCATGTCCCCTGATTCGCTGCAGAGCTCATCACTGCAGAGCCCCTCTGGCTAATGAGGAGAAACAGGCTTTTTTTGGTGATTCATTAAGGACTGGAGTATGGTTAAGTTACATATCCTAAAATCATCCATTTCTTTCCTCTCAGCATACAAATTACAAACTTCCCAGGTCAGACAGGATCTTCTTTGCCCCATGCCAGGCACAAAAGGGCTTTTTGACACAGTGGTAGTAAATAATAATGATGGAGAGTGTCAGCTCCAGTAACAAGGAAGCAGTAATAAGCCACACTGACAACCTGGATAAAAATATCACTAAATCAGAAGACCACTTCCCTGTGGCAATGAGTCAAAACTAACTGGGTGTTCCCTGCTGAACTTTTATGGAGCTCAAACTGTGCTCAAAGACACCATGTGAGTCAACTGATAATTCCTCAAATATACTTTGGAGTATCCTATCTTCTTTAACAACCTCACTAACATTTTCTGCCATCTAATTTCCTCAATCATTATAATTTTCCTCTCAAAAAAATTTATGGATTCATCTTTTTTTTCCCTGAGTAACTTCTAATTCAATGAATTTTTATTCTGCTTCAGTATTTTCTTCCCTTAGGGACAAAGAAACCTTAAAAATACAGCTTTATTGACTTTATAGTATTTTGTTGTACATTTTAATCTTTGTTTTTTGAGATTTATTTTCTGGTTTTAGCAAAAATATCTCTTCAAAAGATTTTTTCCCCAAGTGTGAAAATTCACCAGTACTTGCAAATAAGCTGAAACATTTAAAGAATTGAGAGGGTTTTTCTTAAGAAATGTAGTAATTTATCCTGATAGCAATTATCATCTTCCATTAATGAAATATTTAAGGGTTCTAATATACAGCTTTAGATGCAATAATCTGTAAAATCCTTAGATGGCATAAATTTGCTTAGTGTCACTGAAATAAATGAACCTGCACAATTTTCCTCCAGAAAGATCTTGGTATTTAAATTTTTTACTGTGAAGCTTACTGGTCAACACCAACATTTGTTGGAATTAAAGATTCTCTGCATCAGTTCTCCATGGTATTAGAATATAACTCTACAGCAATGTAAAAAGCAGAATCTGAAATAACTGTCATGGCATTGCCTTTTTGCATTATTCATACCAATATCAAAGGGCAGAGTCAAACAAAAAATACCTAAAGATTAGCACTGTAAAACTGTGTCTCATGTATCCTCTTTCAGCTCTGTCTCATTTTTCATGAATGGAATATCACAATCTTTTAAAATATGTTCAGGGAAATCATAACATCGCTGACTCATATTCTGAGATACACATTTAGTGGCTGTACCTTGTCATAATCCTAAAGACTATAAATGATTGGACTCCAAGAAAACTCCTTCCTCTCTGACAAATTCTTAGCATTAACATCCAGTGGGTTTTTTTTTCTAGATCACTTCTGAGCTTTATGCTTGTTCTTTTCGATATTCTTGAAAACAAAAGGCAACATTATTTTGGTGGGACTTTGGTGTTTTCTGTGTTAGAGAGAGGGATGTATTGATACAAAATCAAATTTCCCAAGAAGGTAAATCACCATTCTCCGTTCCCATGGATCTCATAGTTACAAATATCTCTGTTGTAAGGTAATCATTAAGCACATGATGTTTAGAGATGGCTTTTTTGCTTTGTTTGGGCAGGGGTGGTGGGTGTATAGTTTTTCCTGCCATTTGGCATGTCAATTTGTTCTACTTTTTGTTCTACTTGATATCCATAAAGCTTTGTTGTGTTCCACCTGTGGAAACATACACTGCCTAGAGTTCCACTGGTGTTCTCTCCCCCTTCTTTTCCTCCCTTGTCCTGTTTTCACCAATTTCCTAAATGTACCACAGCCTACAGTGTGGAACAGAAGCCCTCTCAGCTCTCTTCATTTTATGCCAGGCTTATCACCAGGAGCTTTCTGTTGTTCTTCCTGTTTGTTCCAAGATTTGTTACAGCCAGGACATTCTGTTGTCATGTCACTGGATTCCCTCCTAGCTCTTAAATTTCTCACCTAGACTGAGCACACACACGAGAGACTCATTGTGTTGAGCAAACATATGAAGTTTTTCCTGACTTCTTGTTATTGTCCAACTGAAAAAAAAAATCCAAATTTTTGCTTCATTCCTTTCTGAGGACTCTAACAAATGTATGCAATGTCACACAGGAACTTCCAACAGGGATATCTGGGTCAATCTTGCAAGGCTGAAAGAACAAGCAAACTTTTAAAAAGAACAGAAAACTCAAGCCTTTCTTACTCATTAGGAAGAAATCCTTTACTGTGTGGGTGGTAAAGCACTGGAGCAGGCTGCCTGGAGATCTTGTAGATGCCTCATCCCTGGGAGTGTTCCAAGGCCAAGCTAGACTGGGCTTTGAGGAACCTGGTCAAGTGGGAGGTGTCCCTGCCCACAGCAGGGAAAGGGAGGGGGGGCATCAGATGATCTTTAAGGTCCCTTCTAATCCAAACCATTCTCTGAGTCTGTGATTGTAGCTGCCCTACCTGTTTGTCTCCTAGAACTTCTAGGTGGCCTTTCAGTCAAGAAATACCACTTTAGCCTGTTTTGTGCATGGGCGCAGTCAGAGGGCTGAGTAATGAATCAAATTAAATCAAATCTCAAGCTGCATCTGGCACGTTCATAGCCTGTGACTGAAAGCAGCAGTGAGTACACCTGCAGTGATCCATTTTACCTATCAGTCTACTGCATCCTCTATTCTGTATTCCAATAGATGTTCAGTTACAAACTATTCTCCTAGACTTTTTCAGAGAGGGAGGAATTAAAAAATTGTAATCACAGGATGACCTGAACATGCTGCACATAGTGGGTCCCACTCACTCCCCTTCTTCCTGATCTGATAAGAACCTAGAATTCTTTGAAATTCTAATGAATTTTAAACCCACTAAAGCTTTCTGGCAAGCTTTAACCCTGACCAACACATGCCCTGGGCACCAGTTAAGAGAGGACACTTTGCATACTTTATTTTGCTTTCAGAAATATGACTTCACTTACAGAAAAACCCGGGCAGTGCCTGTCTAACTGGGACTTGATTATTCACCAGTATCAATAGGAAAATTGGAAACTTCAAGGTTCCTTTAAAATTATGCAGGCTCCCCTAAGGAAACTCAGAAAAGTGTCACTACTTCCAGGAACTAGAAAGTTCAGGACATCCTAGTGCTAAGGATAAAGCCTGAAGTGGTTTCCTAGAGGCTCACAACAAACATGCTCCCAATTCTGCACAGCTTCCCCAAGCTACAAGAGGTGGCTCTGAACCACCAGATAAAGCAGCACTCCAAGGCTGTAACATGTTTCACAGTAAGATGCACTGATGAGCAGGAGCAGCAGAAGACCCAAAGCAGAATCCACTGTGTAACCTACCAAGCACTGCAGAATCTGAATCCAGTCAAACTCCCTACAAATGGTATCTAATGCTAGATCACACAGTATTAATGAACTTTAAATGCTAATATCTTGCCAGCATGGAGCTAATGAAACAGGCATATTTTAATGAAATGGATGCCGCAATGTTCACACATAAGAGGACTTGCTATTCCTACTTCTCAGAGCTTTGCATACAAAGAATTTTAATACATATGCATAATACCCTGCATATTCAACTTCTAGCCAAAGTATACTTTTAAAAATTCAATACCTGTATTTTATTCAAGTGATCTACTCCAGATAATAGAACTGAGGCCAGCAACAGTCTAATTTCCAGTTGGAAAGTGTTATTACTATTTCTGAACTACCTCAGATAATACATTAAGCTATATTCTAAACAACAATTCAGTTGTAAAATTTTATCTTAAATACATGTACAACTTGGTTTGGGATGAAAATTGCTTTGAGGGGAGCAAAGGATTTTATCCATAGGAAGTCGGAGCATGGTACAGCTGCTAGGAGTGAAACCATAAAGGACAATTAGAAATAATGATACTGACTTTGGGTAAGTGAATAGTCCTGTTCCTTCACACTGTTTGCATCATTTCAGGAGAGATCACAAATTTCTTGCACTGTTGCACACAATATTCAAAGTGGCAGAAGACTGTTATGGAAACTGAACATGGGTAAAACATAGCTGAATAACCAATTTCCTTACCACTTCAGTGCAGGGATAAGGATATAAGGCAAAACCAGTTTTATCATGTTTTTTTCCTAACAACTTACAAGAAAAATTACCAACCACCACACAATTTGCTTTGATACTGTTAAGATGTGCACATTTGGGCTGCCTTTGACTTTGCAAAGCCTCTTTGAACTAAAGGTAGTGTAGTCCTTGAACACAAATGAGAAGCAGACAGTACTTGGTAAGACAGAGAAAACTGTTTAAAATTTACATTTTTTGTTTCTAGATTTTCAGACAGAAGTAAATGTATTAGATGAAAAATAATGTGTTATTTCTTTGCTTCAAATTCAATGTTTGTATTAATTTAACCCTTTTTTTTTCAGCAGTAAAAGTGGAATACATCACCTCCAGAGATCCCCTTGCAACATTAACTGTTCCACAAGTCCAATTCACTGCTTTTTAATAAATATTGATATTTTTCACCACGTCACTATATTTAACTGAAATTGATACATTACAGATTTTATACTGAAAAGACAGATAAAAAACAGAAAGAAAGCAACATTTCCCACCTTGCGTTTCTGCAGTCCAGGCAATTTTATCCTTAATTCTTGGAAAACTATTTTCTACTCATTAACATGGCAGTTTTTCTCTGCCCACTATTGCTGAGATTTTGATCACCCTACAACATTTCTTTGATGTTGTCTATAAAAACTGAGATTTTTAAAGACATGTGCCCATATAGCTAAAAAGGACAAATTTGCTAACTTTAAGCATTAGACTTAAATACCCACGTTGCTAAAAGAATTGATGGAACTTCCAAAACCAAAGTATTCTAAATTAACGATGTAGGGCATCAGCAAGTAAGCCAGGGCCAGAAAAAGATGTAGGAAGACCTATTCCCTCTCCACAAGAGCCTTAGCAATCAGACCCCTTTGAAATGTATTTCCCAGAACAACTTTTTCTTCTTTTTTATGTAAGCTGTGGTTCTTGGGAGTTCAAATACAAGGGGGATGAAATGGCACTACCCCAAGGCCATCCACAGCCTAGCTGGGATTCTTAGAATGAAAGCTCTAATGCTTACTGTGTGGATAAATACAAAATGAGCATAACATCCTCTATATCAATTTTCTAATGCATTTTTATAGTAAACCAGTTTTAGAAAGATATGAGTAAAAATTATTTTCTATACCTCAAATCAACTAAATGCTCAAATAACTTTGCTTATTTGAGAGATCTTTAAAAGGAAGATAGCTGTATATCCCCCATTCTTACTGATGTCTACTGTCCTTACAATTAAAAAAAATAAAAAACCCTGAGCATCGTGAATAATGAGGTTTTTTTGTGATGCTCCTGAAAAGACTTTAAAGGAAAGCAAACTTTTGCCTGTTCTGATGCACAGAGTTACTCAGGGAAAGCTCAGAACCTTAAACATAGCATAAAGTAACAGAACAGACATCTTACATACATATCTTATTTTTGGTTTAACAGCTGATCTTTGCAGATGACATAAATCACCTGTGGTAGGTTGAACCATACTTTCTTAGATTTCTTATGTTTCCATGCTGAAGAGCAACACACCCTTTTTCTGCACAGGCTGAGCACAATTCACATATCAAGCCATTCTCCTCAGAAACCAAGAAGACACGTATCAAGCCATGCTCCTCAGAAAACTATCTGGTATAGCTTTACATTTCTTAACATTTGAAAAAAATTAATGCAATTGAAAAGATCAAATCCCTCCAAGGTAGCTTATTCAGTAGCTTATTAGTACTATTACTTACTAAGTTTCAGATTCAATCTCTTTTTGTATCACCACATCCACAGGATATAAGAAAAGAGGCTGAGAATTGAGTTTCAAAGGCTGAAACTGTCTGTATTTAATTTTATTTTGGTAAGAATTCTCTAGAGTAATTTGCTATCTTGTAAGGGCAAAGAAGACAAAGGCAGGCAATGCAAGATTGCACATAATTCACAATGAGAATTCAAGAAGCTTGATGTGCATTTTAGTTCTCCCTGAAAATGCTAAATGATGTTGTTGATAGTCAGCATTGCTCTTCTGATAGCCAAAGTGAAGTCCCAGCCAGCCACATTTTCTGCCCAAGATGGCACCGGAATGTGAAAAGTAGGCAAAAGCAAGAAATGTTATCACACTGCCTCCTCCTCTGATGGCACTAGAGTCAGAGCACTCACTGGGTAGCTACCTGGAGCAGGGTGACTTGTTCCAGCGGCTTGGTGTTAGTCTTTATCCAGGTACATGAAACATGTTCAGGAAATGACACTCCTTCCTGGAGCTAAACAGCACACATGAGTAAGGCTAGAATAAGAGCTTATGCGATGAGATTAGAATAAGAGCTTGAGAGATGCACTTCTGGTTTTAGCAGGTATTTTTCTTCTTTTAAAAACTCCATTTACTTTCACTAAATTCCACAGAACATTTTGCCATTCCCCAGTGCCTTTTATACTGCCAAAGCACTGTACACGGAACTAATTGCTTTGCAACCAGAAAGGCCAACTAAGGACTGAGCTCCCAAATGCAAGTTCATTTTATTTCTTTAGAATGTAATTCATATGACTGGAAATTTTCCTTTGTAAATTTAATCTTAACAGACTTTTTCTATCATATTCCTCATGAATTAATATTAACTGCTTTTTTGAGCTGCTCCAGACATCAGACAAGCTGTTTCCATTCTGTTCTGAGTCTAAAAGACCAGGGAAAGCTGTGATTTACAGTGTTCGGCTGCACTGAAACCATTAGTCTGAACAATGTATCCATCTACGATATTTCTGCTAATATTTTTTTGTGCTGCAAAAGTAACAAACTAATTCTATGCTCAGTGTGAGCCTCTCTGCTGTTACCTTCTGTCCCTCTGAACTCTGGACACTACTGTCCTCAAACTTGCTTTTCAGAGCTGCTTTCATTTTTTTACCTCATTAAACTTGTTGAATATGGCAGCACCAGCATGAAAAAAAAACCTAATAGGAGTTCCTATACAAGCTACTAACAACTACAGCAAAGAAAAAAAAAAGAAGTCCTGATAAATAGTAATTCTGATGTTAGCTTCTATATAAACACAAGCAGGGGAAGCATAATTGCCACAACAACTGAAGAATTAAGTTATCTCCAGCTACATGACAGTGAAGGCTATACAACTATCAAATGAAAACTTCCATGAAAACATGAAGTGCAAGTTCTCATCACATTTTCTGTTATAAGAAATGTATTCAGCAAAGCTGGGAGCCAGTGAAAGCTGAAGACTGATGTAAAGAGGTTTATTGATATGAGTGAAGTTTGCAGATTCATATATATATTCATAATACCCTCCTCATACAATATTTTTGTTTTGAAACAAATGGCTCAATGACAGCTTCCCTTAGAGACACAGAATTGCACCAAAACTACATGATGCAGGAGATTGCATTTGCCAAGGTTTTCCATGATGTTTGCCAATTTGTCAGCCGTATGCTTTTGGTATCTACATCTTCAAGTGCTCATGAAAATAACTTGTCACATGAACTCCCCCTTTACATGTAGTGTGTATGGATGGGGGGCTTTGTGTGAAGGGAAAGAAAATCCCTCAGAGCAGCATCATGGTTTTGTTTTTACTCTGGGCGTAACACCTGTTTTGCCACTCTGCTTCCTCATAAGACACTTATAAACGTATCAGAAACTTCTACAGTTATTTCAGTCATGAATAGCTTTCACAGTATAGTCATGCTTACAAATTTTATAGAACTGCCGTGATCTGACTGCAGAATACATTTTTGATTAATCAGACCCAAGGTTTTAATAATGAAACAGCAGGTGAGGTAACTACAAAATTAAAACTCTTAACAGCCTCACAGTAATACAGTCATAAATATAAAATACTTGAAATCAGCTCATTTGCATTTTTGGAAAACATTCTCACCAGCTTGCATTTCTGTTCCCAGAAGAGGGCGATGTTTCTGCCAGCTCCGCGGTTCCTGCTGCCTTCCATCCGGCCTCACATGGCAGAGGGTTACCTTTACCGTGGGAAGGAGCTTTTCTAGAAGCCATTTCTGCAACTGCAGGATCCTGCTAGAGACTGCACACCCACTTTGATCCGCTGCTAAACATCGGGTATTTCCCGTCTGAGGAGAAGCTGTAAGAAAATGGTAAAAGAGGCTTGTCATAACCTTGCCATTTGAGTGGTCACCTTTTGTTCCCTCGAACATCTCTGAGACGGTTCTGTGCTTTCAATTAGCAGCAGTGCAACATTTGGGATATACAGAGATAGAGAGTTGTCTTTTTTTTTCCTCTCTTTTTTTTTTTTTTTTTTTTTTAAAAAAAACCCCCCCATTTTTTTTAAGATTTTTTTAAAAAAAAAAAAAAAAAAAAAAAAAAAAAAAAAAAAAAAAAAAAAAAAAAAAAAAAAAAAAAAAAAAGTCTGCAAATCCATCCTCACTGTAATTTATACTGCTCAGGCTTAAAGTGCCACCAGACTGACATTGTGTAACAGTAACTGACACCAATTAAACTGGGGGCTAAAAAGCTGTGCTAATGAGAACAGAATCAGTCTAGGTATTAGATATTGCATCAAAGTTTAAGATGATTTCAAAAAAGAGACTTTATTTTCCTAGCTGAAGGAAAACTGCTTCAAACAGTGTTTCCAGAAACATTTCCAGGTCTAAACTGCTGCATCATAAATGAAGGCACTATGATTTATTCCTAGAATTTGTTCTCTTCTACCTTCTCATTATATAGAATGCCAACCCTAAGAAAAAAAGCAGAGTCCAAAAAGGACTCTGTTTAATACTTTTCCTTTTATATAAGCATACCTACTACATATATATACACACATGCAAATAAATACATTCTTCTGAGATCTCCTCATGAACTAATCAACTTTCAATGGAAATTACTACTCAAAACCAAAATAACATGCTCTGTGGATAGACTGTTAGTTGTATCCATAGCAGGGTTGAATTTTACATATACAAACTCTTTGCTTTTAGCCTCAGGGTTTCGGGAAAAGAAACAAAAGCTTTTGACAGCAAATTGTTTACAGCACTGACTTATATAAGAGTTAAAAAACTAGAACATTAAACAGATAAGTTTCTTAAAAAAAAAACAGAAGAAAACAATTTATTTGCTAAAGAAAGCTAAGTACTAAGAGGAAAATTTACTGAAGCAGAGACAATAAAAGGATAATGGGAAAGCTAGGCAAGGTGAAGTAACACCCTGAAGAGTGATGAGATTAGAGATAGGAAAGACTTGTCTCTGCTCCTCCTAAGTATTCAGAACTGGGACCAAAGTCAACATGGATCAGCTGATTCCAGGTAACACAGCAGCGGAAAAGGAAAGATCAGTTCTTTAGGATAACTCAAGTACTCCTTCCATAACGCAATTAAAAAAGAAAAAACAATCCAAAATGAAAACCAAAATGAACTGAAGCAAAACAGAAAACAGGAGGAGCTTCAAATCAAAGGACCACAAAACCCACAGGCAATAGAACCAACCTAAGCACTTTCAGGAATCAAAAACTAATGATTTAATGTGCTTACATGGCTTGCTGTAATCCCATAAAACTGATGATCAATGACTGACAGCTTGTCAAGGCCCTAGACATCCCCTGTTCTGAGCAATGGAAAAGAATGGGAGCAGTTGTCATGCCAGAATATTCCTTTTATGCTATTAGAACTTTTATGTGATTGGTGGGCTGTGAGTTTCTAAGAATTTTCTCTTCAAACGGAAGAGGTTGAATTCTTTGTAAACTTATCCTAAAAAATTCTTCGGAATGGGAGCGATTGTATAGATGATTGACCAGCCCAGCAAATAAAAACAGGCTCTCTCTTCTTCCAAGAGACAGAGCCACTGCACTGACCCTAAGATTCTTTTGGAAGTACTCACTAACTCTGCACAAAGCACACATGTCCCATCAGAATCCTGGTCTGTCTGCCCTCTGTCATTCCATCCCATAACTACCAATTGAGTGAGATTAAACAATTACCTGCACCTGCATTGTACCAGTGCACTGACCAACTGCAACTTCCCTGCCAAAGCTCACCCAGCTGTACACAATCCAGAATCTCCAACATAAAAGAAAACACTTGTAAAGTCTGTTAAAAGGGGAGGAGATATAATCAGGAAAGGCAGGGATCTTTAATAAAGTTTTAACTGCTTTTCTTTAATCACAACACTCCTACACAGGATGAGGGATCCAAGAATCTCTATAGATATGTCAGTAGGTAGCTAACACCTGTAACTGGCACAGGTTAACACCTATAATACCAGAAGGTGCCATGGAAGGGCATGGTTCAGGTTTCATCAAAGAGCAGTATACGGTCTATCTATTGTCTGTATTGTCTATCTATTACACTGGTGTTTACTCAGCTGCTTCATCTACTGGGATCACAAAAGTGGCTTTAAACTAATGTAAGGTAAAACTAGGTTCAGGGAGCAAATACCTTCAGGTGGGACTGAGGCTTCTGAAGGAGCAGCTTGTGGTTTGTCATGGGTGCAGCCAAGCAAAAGAATCTGCTAACAGAGGTGGAAAACACAAATGCACCCAATTTTCCCATTTAATGCATTTTTAAGGAACTGAGAAGTTACATCTGAAGGATATAAAAGGTCCTGCATAAAGAGAACCAAGTGGATCCAAATCATTGTCTAAGAAGGAAAGTTCATTTCATTTTGAAGGATTCTATTTAGTTCTAATGAGTTCTGGATGTGGAGATGGGAGAAGTGACTGCCAGATAGAATTTATTTCACACTGTCTGAACTCTTTTCCCCAGAGAGCCACAGGATTCTGACTACAAGGGGAAAGAATATTAAGAAATGGAAGGGGTCTCATCTGTCCATTGTATTATACTCATTCAGTATTAACTATTCTGTTTTATTTTTAACCTGGAACAGAATTCTGAAGGAATGTTTTGTTAAAAATATTTTAAAAATAAAAAAGTAAATGTGTATATTCATTCATAGAATAACTAACCAACCAAGCAAAGCCTGACCAGAAATGCTCATGTAATCCATCATTCAGCCTTTATTATTTCACCCTTATTCTTTCAATATTGTTGTATTCTTGGCCTCTTCAGAGGCTGCAAATAACCACAACATTATTGATTAAAAGGATAACGTAACTCCAAAATGAGGAAACAGGATGTAAACACCAACTCATTTAATACAGATTATCCATGTGCTAGTAGCTGTCAATAGATTCTGGTTATGCAGGAATCACTGAGAACAAATCTAAAGCCCCCCTGGATTTGCATTACTTATGAGTCCCTGAGAAGTTCACCTTTGGTAGAGAAAAGTCGGACAACTTCACTGTCCCCCAGCCTTCCTAAAATAACAATCAACCAAATCTGGGAAGCTTCTGGCTAGACCTGTCAGAGGGTACAAAAAGATACAGAGCAGCAGTGCACTATATTTGTAGTAAAGCATGAGGAGATGCCAGAGGAGACTACAAAACTGCAAGCAGTATTGCAAAATTTTTGCCTTTTCACAGGAAAAGAGCGCTGTGGCATTGAATGACAAAAGTATTTTTTCAAAATAACACAGAGAATCTATTATAGATCGGAAATTAAATTCAGACCTCCTCAGGCCCTGAATCTAAACCTCTGATGCTTCACATGTTTGGTATCTTTCAGGACTGCACATTTCCAGTGCCTCCAGTTTTCATGTTAAAACAGGGATGTAACTTAGAATAAAATTTTGAGAACCTCATCTTCTATCAAAGGCCATTGTCAGTATATTTCCTTTATATCCATATATCCCCATGAAATACACAGAACATGTTTATGTCACTACACTGCTCAAAGACAAACTGTGTCCTTCTGGCTTCTCCAGAGCATAAAAGGTATTTGTCAAAATTACTTAAAACACAGCACACACAATGTTTTGTAACTACTGGCAGGTTGACACGTCCAAGTGCTACCCTGGCAATTGTAGCTGAGCCACAGGCCCAGAGAAAACAGCTACAGCATTCAAAGATACTGCACTAGAAATATAGAGACTGATGTTCTACTTGTTCAAAGAGGGGAAGGATAACTGGAATGATATTTACTTCCCCATAAATAACTATTGCAATGAGTGTTCTGAGTGCAACATAAGTGTAAAGATCAAGAAAGATAATTGACTCCAGACTAACAGCATTTCAATATTGAACATTGCCAAGGCAACACCACAGCCTTCCAATCAGGTTCACACTTTACTCTTTGGCTTAACTGGATTGGGCAGCACCACTGGCACAAAGTACCAAAGAAAAACTTGCCTCATTGGTCCCTCAGGACCAGTGGGTGCCATTTTAGAAGCACAAAGGCTTCTGTGCATACCACATTAGAGATGCTGTAAAAAGTCCACTATATCCTGCAGCTGAATAGTCAAGCCTAATCACACATTTGACCTTTACAAATATACAAATAGGATCGCAGGAAAGATTATTTTAATCAGATCTGAATGTATATGAGAGGCCAACATGCAAATTATATGGATTATGCAATTATGCTTCTATCTAACGTTTCTGCAGAAAGCAACAGAGATTCCTGCTGCAATTGCCACAAATCACAATAGCACACAGATTATAATTTAAAAAACAGTTTATGAAACACACAGAGTTCCATTGGCTAAAAAAAAAATAACTATTATTTTTGTTGCAAGATTTCTCCCCATCTCTGGACAGGGTGGGGAGCAGGAGCTCCAAAAATGAATTGTTGGTATAAAAAAAAACCAACGCATTCTCAATACAGTGAAGTAACGCAAAGAAAACATAGAAAAAGTGTTTGTTGAGCTAGCTCTACCATCACAAACTGTGATCTCAGCCCTCCTGAAAGCTTCCACATACATGTTAGGAACCAGAATAAGTGACTCCTGGATATGCTCAGGAGTGACCTTTGTGCAAGAAGGACAATGCTGAAAAAAGGAAACTAAATGAAGAGGAAGATAGCAAATGAAGATGGAAGATGCCCAGAAACAACCATTGAAATAAATAATTGAACCAGATGATGATTCTGTTGATTCCATGGCCTCCAGGAGAATGATAACAAACCATTTATGGTGGAAAGTAGGTGGTAGTTCCCCCAGGGATGGACATAATTATGAGCAGTAATGAATTGAAGAACAACAGAGGACAGGATGAGATTGTAGTCTTCAGGCTGATCTCTTGGCTGTGATGGAAAAGGCTGAAACCCCTGCTGGAAAGGCAGCATGTTTATGGGCTCGCAGGTCAGGTAAGAAAAGTGAACATATAATTACATTGAGGTTAACTATATTAGGCTTTTACTTTCTTTAATCAGGGCCTTACATGCTTACCTAAAATCTCCTACTATGTTCCTAGAGATATACCTTCCAGATTTTTTCTGTGGTTATCATAACAGGCAATATTCCCATGGGATCTCTGAAATTAGCATAAACCACACATTAGCTGTTGTTTCAGACCACATATGCTGATTTTACTGCTTTGCTTCTGCTTTGATCAAGCTAAACCTAAATTCACTTTTGACCATTGCCTCATTTCCAATCCATTTTAATGATCCAACAGCACAAAGCCCAGTAATTTATATTTTTTTTAGTCATACATTTAATTTTAGAAATTAAATTGTTTTCTGTAGCAGCACTGTGTAAGTGCTTCTAATATTCTGGGAGGCACAAATTCGCAATTAAATAGATTTTTACAAAACCGCCATTTTGTTAGATGAAAAGACAGCTAAAAGAATAAGGAGAACAGAATTTCAAATGCAGGTTAAGGGAAATGTAACTTATACACCTTTTTTGGTATTTTATTTGTTTGTTTCTTTTTATTTTAAACTTGCTATATTGAAATACTGATTTATTCCAATAGTGGAAGAGGACACGTATTAGCTCTTCACTGTAGATACCATTCTCATTGTATCTGAAATAAAATAAAAGGGGTTTAAAAGGATAAAAAGGAAACATACATTACTCAGAGAAAAAGCCACTGATGGATAACTGTTATTGAACCAGAAAGAAATAATGAGGCCATGGCTAGCAAGTGAAAAAGATGGGTTTAAGAATGAACATTTAAAAGACAGTGACACATTGCATCTGGATCCTTCTGTTCTTTCTCTGGGAATGCGAAAGACATAATAAACAAGAAAGGAGGAATTCAAGAATGTGAATCTAAGAAGAAATATGAAGTAAATTGCAGCCTGTGAGATGTGGTCTAATCAGGAAACTGACAGAACTGCTTAACTTCCAGAATAAAGTCTATAGAAAGGATGGATTCCTATAGACAGAAAAGGGTGCAGAAATACATTGTGGAAGGAGGAGCAGCACATGGCAGAAGAAAGGAAAGATATGCATGCTGACTGCAGGAGCACTGCCAATTTCTACAGAATTGAAAGATACATGGTTGGAATATTATAGGAAATTGCAGTAGAGCTCCAGGGCAAGATAAGAAGCAAGACATGGCAATTTAAAGTAGGGGAAAGGAAAGAGAAGTTAGAACAGCGATCAAGAAGTGTTTGGATCCCAGAGAGGATAAAGACTGCAGAATGATATTTAAAGAAAACATTCTTCCTGTGATTCTGAGAACATCTTCATAGCCACTTCCTGCTTGATATTAAAAAATTAGCAGAAATCATGGCTTAGCAGAAGAGCAGGTAAGTGATCAAAATGCGATGAAAGCTAACAGAGTTTGAAGACATATTTACAAAATGGGGTTGCAAATTTATTTCATTCTCTTAAAGCAAATATTTTGGGCATTTATATAAAATTGAGAGATCTGCTTGAACCAAATCTCTTTTAGAAAAAAATGCTCAGAACACATTTACATTTCAATTGAATCAGCACTCAGGAATGACACAAAATAGAGAAAGCCATGGGCAACCACAGGAAAGAAGACTTGCACAGAGTTCCTAGCTCTGAGGAAAAAAAAAATTCATGTACTGTATGTTCTGTCAATATTGGGAGATGGGACCTCAGACACTGTGGCAAAGACAGAGGAGACCAGAAAATAATGCCACTGTGTAGGATCAGGGAGCAGAGTGCTGTTGGTAGGGGTTGTCTTTTCAGACAGACAGGCCCTATTAGCAGGGCCCAATTAATACTTTGCCACGTCTAGACTGATCTTTAACCTGACAAATTACTTGAGGATTCCTCAGTTCTGTTTCAGAAGCTGGACTAACAGTTCATTACTGAGTAGTTTGTCAGGCCTTCATTTGTTATTTTTCACCTCACTTCAACATATTCAGCCAAAACAGTACAGCCTGGCAATAAGAACTATCAGACAGGGCAAGCACCAGCGAACAAAGCTTCCCCATTTCATTTGATCTACTCCACATATAAACCTCCCAGTTCATATGTGGCAACAAGATTTAGATATTTAGTTACTGGGAAAACATACAGCAGCCCATTTACAGTCTTATCGTGGTAATATATTGCAATTTTAAGTTTGGACTTTGCTATCAAGGAGCAACAATGTCAAATAAATAATTTAATTTTATAAAGATACCATATCTTTACTTTCTTGTCAAATCAAGAAAGGTTTTCCTTTCACATGTTAGCAAAACATTTGACTTAATTTTTTTCTTGTCTATCATTTTGCAAAGCTATTTAAAAAACTGTCATCTGTGATCAGCATTGATGCTAGTTACATTCTTATGCTGCAGTTTAAAAAGAAAAGCAAGTCCTCAGTCTGAAGCAGTCCACCTACCAAGTTGCCCTGGAATCAGAAATCTTAAAAAACCTGCAAGTTTCACCTTTCAAGGAGCAATGAGAACAAGTGCCAGAACCCCCTAGTTTGTCATGTTCTGTTGCTCGTCAACCTGCCAGGCAGCTTGCCAAAGTCTGAGGCAGGAGAGCGTGCTACAAACCCAGCAGGGATCTGTCAGAGCCCTACCTCAACTTTGCTGAAATGAAAATGTCTGTGCAAACCATTCTGATTTCAGCAAGCCAGCAAATTCTACTGCATAGAGAGAGATTGGTCACTTTGAAAGTTTGGACTGTGACTGAAGTTATCCTTTTCTATATTCCTATGAAGAAAGTATTCATGAGAATTTTCCTGGCCAGCCTTACTCAGTTGAAGTCACAGACAAATCTTCCCCAGGTCACCTATGGATATGGAAAGCTGCACTGCATTGTGTGAACAGATTCACCTCCTATCTAAGCCAAACATCCTTTTCCTCCACTGTATTTCCACAGAAGAGGCTCTGAAGGCTACCCAGTTAACTCTGAGGTTACTGACTGCAGGAATTGGTTCTGTAAGAGGTCTGGGCACTGCTATGAATGATGGACTAAGCTCACTGAGCTACACCAGTCATCATTCCAAGTTGGTCTGAGCCAGGGAATGTAACTGCACCCTCATGATGGAGGGCAGCTCAGAGGAGATGGGCAGAACAGTGAGCTCAGGGAATGTTCTAAAGAGTGAGCATCTGCTCTCAAAGCGAGCTGCAGTTATCTCAGTGCAGGGAGGGCTTGGTGTAACCTTTGGTTTTAGGGGCACTGCTGCACCAGGAGCCACTGTTTGTCTAACAGCCTTTCCTGAGATAGGTGCTTGCTCTTTACACAACCAGAAAGAAGAAATTTATTGAAATTAAGTGAGACCACCATAGAGCAAGGAGAAGTTTAGTTGATTTCTATGTCTTAGAAGCAGCACAAAGCCTTGTTTTTGAGAAAAAAAGATGCGTAGTTTATGAACTAAAACACACTTTATTTTACAAAGAGGCTGGTGTAAAAAGTTATTCTATACTTCTGAGCTGACACTAAGCATGTTAAATCTCTCAGTTATTTGATAAAATTTATAGTTTCAGTACTCCTGAACAGAGCCTCTGTTTTTCCATTACACTAACTAGCACATACCCAAAACGCCAGCATCAGCATTCACCCAAAAAGGATTTCCAAAAAAAAAAAAAATTTAAAACCATAAATTTTTAAGGAAATCAAAACCTATATACAGATATATGTTCATAGCAATTCCAAAGATATGTGACAGTATGAAGTGGAGTGGGTTGATGAAGAAACATTGCAATTACAAAACCCTGTACTCTGAAACAGGGATAGCTGATTCCTGTGATGGTGTAATTCTGCTGGTTTTAACATTACATTATGTAGCTATGGTATCTGATTAGGTAATTTACATGGAGTGATTTGACAGGAATTTTAAAATATCCTTACTGCTTTATATATCTATTAGAAAGGAACATTTCTATTTTACTGTCTATGCAATGAGGCAAGGAATCTTACATCTTTGAGAATATGAATCCAGCAGACTAAAATTTAATTACAAAGTACTTGCGGCGGAGTAGAGACTCAGGTGAGATTTTTCTTCAAAGTCCTCCAAATAAATTATTTATAAATTGGAGGGATTCACTCTTTTAAATGCCTAAATTTTATTAAATCATTCTCAGACTACTCAAGATTTTCTGTTTGTTTAAAACTCTGGTCTCCATTTTCCATTTACTTTGGCCTTCCTTTAACACCACTATAATACCCAATTTTGTTTTTCCATCACTAATTCTCCCTCACAATCTGCCAGAGCCTTACTTTTCTTTTTTTTTTCTTTTTTTTTTTTTTTATTAGAGGCTCCTTCTCCAACACTCCACAGCTGTGGTCCTTGCTTTGTGCTTTTCTCTAACAATATTACATGCATACAATTTTCACAACTATTTCAAAACCTGCATCTCTCAGTTCTAGGATCTATTTCTGACTTTCTTCTTCAAACTAATATTTAACCTCCCATACAGATATCTCCTCCAAGATAGTGCAGGTACTTTCAAAGGGTTGATGTTATCTACTTGTGCACCAGTCTGCCTCATGCACTGCTTATATAATCAGTGGGAAATTCAAGCAGACAAGTTGAGCTCAGAAGAATTATCTTCTCATTTCTCTATCAGCTGTTGCTCAACACTTTAGACTAGATTCCTAGATTTAAAATAAACCCTAAAGGTACATTTAAGCTAGCAAATTAAGCAGCGCCAGGAAAGGGACCACCAGTGTTAAGAGGCATTGAAACTTGTTTTGACAGTTATATTTTTAAGTCTCAAATGGTTTTTGCATGTAGCAAATCACACCCCACTAAACAATTCCCTGGATACAACAGATAACAAGGATCATTCCCAGAAAAAAGAGGTCAGTGTGGATTTTGCCTACCTGTTCCTTATGCTGGAGGGTAAAATTTTTCTGTAACGCAGGCATGTTTGCTTTTTTTCCATGCCAGCACCCCTCACAGTCTGAAAAAGGTCCAAAGAACATCTAGTTTAACTGTAGGGATGTAACCAGTAAGGCCACTCGTATTCACTACCAATCCTACCATTTCAAATGACTGTGGAGTTTACTCAGGAGCAGGAGAGTGACAAATACAAGAGTAATTTAGAATAAAATACCTAAGTGTCTCTTTAATTATTGAATCCTCAGGCAATGTCATTTGGGATCAATCAATAAGGGAGTTTGCACTGAACATCACATTAACTTCTCCAAGAGCTTTATCTCCAGTGGTAATTTCTTTTATACAGTTTAACCACTGAAACTTTGTTTTTAAATGTTTACATATGGAACCAGGAGACAGCAACAAAAAGAGCAAACATGACTGATGCATGGGAGCCTTCCTACCTGAACTTTGCATAGAAATTTAGCATTCATGAGACATCTTTATTGCTGCTGGCATACTGATAGCACAGTGTTATTTCACACTATTTCACACAGCACTTCAGCAATCCAGTATTCAGAGAGGTTGCATGGATTCAGGTCAGGACTGTAAATCCTATCTCCCAGGAGTTTCATGTTGAGCAGCTGACATTTCAGCAACTCCCCCCTTCACCAACAGAGAGTTTAAATAATAAACCCAGCAAACAAACATTGCAAAACAACAACTCTGTCATTCACTTACTTCATAAGAGCTCTATGAAATACATAGATCAGATCAACACACACAGCCTTACAGGCAAACTCAAAGTGCGTACAGCAAGAGTTTAACACTCTTGATCTAAACCAGTAATATGCAGGCGTGAGAAGACCTCACAGGAAAAATATACTCCATACTGGTTCTGCACAGCAGTTCCATGAGTACTCAACACTAGACCTAGAAGGGTCAAACCCAGTTATTTACAACCCACTTTGCAATGTTTCTACATCTAGGTTTTGAGTTTTCTGAAGCATTTAAGGCTTCCAAAACATTTTCCCAGTATTTAGTTATATTAATAGCTGTATTGCCAGCTGTGAAAAGTGATCCATACCCCATAATCTTGCACTATGCAAGACCTGAACTAGGCTGTGAGCATTTCCTGGATTTTTTACTGGGCTCTTACAATGATGCTACTGCTGAATCACATTCAGTCAGTGCAGTACCACCATTTTAAACTTTGTCAGTAAATAGATGTATTTTTTTTCCTTTCCCAAATCTAACATCTTAAAAGGTATGGTCCCAGCTGCATCAGAATCACATGACTGCATTTTATCTTTGCACAGTTTATATACCATACTGCATATACTCTGCTCTTCTCTCATCACAATTAAAACAGTTTCATCTTTGCCCTTCCAAAGGTTCTCATATCGTTCTTATCTCCATAACACTAAATAGTTCCAAATAACAAAAGAGATGCAACTACTGTCTGTTTACACATTCCCTTTAGCCTCATCTTTCCCCAAAATAAAATTCATGACTTCTGACTGCAGAAGAAAAAAGAAAAAAAGAAACAGCTGCTTTTCCCTTAAACTTCTTTGGCCAATGTTTAAAACCCACTGGCAGATTCAGGCAGATTCTTCCACCTCCAGCTGCATCCAAAACCCACTTTCTTATTAACTCAAGAGGCATATGGTGAGAGATTCCTTCAGGAAAGGCTATGGGGAGGAGGGTAACCCTGTCTGTTCAGATCCTTCCTAATCTAAACGTTCATGTCAGGTTGAAGTAGTGCATTTTTTAAACTATTTTGGCAACTGAGGCTGAAAAATAAATAGGCAATGTGAAACAGGTATGGACAAGCAATTCCCTATTTTGTACAATTTTATACCAGTGTAGAGCACTCCCTCTAGAAAAAAAAGCTCTCAGCATTATGTAATACCTCCAAGATGACAGTCACAGAGAACTCAGGTGCAAACTTGATGGAATCACAGATGGAAATTTACCAGCCTCCCTTGGCTGATATCCTCTCCATGACAGAGCTCAGCTACTTACACAGCAAAGCTCCCAATTAGCCCCTTGGAGACTCATGACTCCCTCTCAAATGAGGTTTTGAACAATGCACTCAGATCCCTATCTATAGGACACCTAATACTCTAGATCTTGTCAATGAAACCCATAGGGAAATACCAAGCATAATACTAATTAAAAGAGGAAAAACACCAAAGGAACTATCCTAGAAAGAACTGTAAAAAAAAATTCTTTTTCCTTTTTTTTTTAATACAAAAGAGATTTGCCAAATTCAAATGAATACCAAACTAATTCCATGGAAGGCTTTACCTAGCTTTTGAATTTTTATCGTTGCTAACCAATAATCACCTAGTAGAGCAATAAAATTTACGTCTACTACTACCTCTGTCTGAGAAACCCAGATAATTAACAATGGAGTGAACACTTTAACACTTCATCATTTAAATGAGGAACTACAGAAAAAGAATTCTAAAATAATGAACAAGCCTGAGCTTTGGAAAAACTGAAACTGTTAAGAGTCACCCAAAAGCTGAGGTAACTATACATTATTTACATTAACTAATGACTAAGAACAGAGTTCTGGGAAACCTGCAGAAGGAGCAGTTTGTGAGAAAAGGCACCAACAAACAACCTGTTTGTATTGATCTGAGTGATTCACTCCAAATTTGTACACACCACGAAATAAGGCCCTTTTGGATGGCAATACTGGCAGAACCGTGAACGGTACCAACACTGCTCTGACATTTCAGGTGGTACAACAACCTCGTATTGACATAACTACCTAGGGTGAAAACACGATGTTTAAGAGTGTGAATCTGCTAGTTATTAACAGTTTGCATCAGCAGCTACATGATTAAGATTAAAATAGCCCTCTGAGGGATATCTAAAACTTTATAGCATGAATAGCTAAAAGAATTTTAGGTTTAAATATATGCTAAAAACATGAAGAATTATCATCTGTTTGACTGAATGCTTGATCCTCAGTACAATTACACAAAATGTGGATCTGCTTTAGAGTCCAGCAAGATACACATGTTCTAAAGAAGTAGCATTCCAGAGACAGGAGATCGTATTGGCAGCTGGAACTAAGCAGGAACAGAAACATACAGGATAAATCAGCATGTCCTCAGGCTGCTGATTTTTCAGTGAATTAGAGAGAAACTTTCTATTCGTACATTTTGGGCTTTGGGCAGTTTGCCATTAAAAACAAAACCAGTGAATCAGTAAAATTTATGTCCCACAATCTGCACAATATTCATGCTAAATCTATCCTCTCATCATGCCAGCTCCTCTAACACTGCTGCAGGTGTCAACTTTGTACAGGACTGGCACAACTGAAGACAAACTGGCATTTTTTCCTATCTGTTTTTGACACAGGATCCACTGATAGACAACAAGAAAAGCATTCAAACAGTAATTAAGTTCTGATTGCTTGACTTGCATCAAAAATAAGAGAAACCATAATTTAATATCCCTTTTCTGACTAAATCTTTCACAGTGCTCTCATTATTCTGACTCTTTTCAGCATAAACTAGCATGAGGGAATGTCCTAGGTTACAATGTAAAAATATTCCAGAAGGTCTGTATTCTATCTCCATTTTCATGAACTGTTAAAATCAGGAGGGGCAGTGTTTTCCTTACCTCCTCCCCCGGATCATCTCCTGTTAATGGGCCATTAACACATTGCCCCATGAGTCATAGATAACTCTCTCCAGGAGCCATTTCCCGTATAATGGGCAATTAAGGACCCACCACATGACTCATAGAATGACATCAGCCCATTGTGAGATGCTCTGCCCAGGGGGAGGAGCCAAGAATTCTCACCTGAATATAATCTGGGCATTTGGACAGAACAGGCATCTGCCTTCTACTGGATTCCCAGAGGAGCAGCCTTCTCTCCCACTGGATTCCCAGAGGAAGGACCAGACCCTTCAACATCACCACNTATTCCAAGAGAAGCTCCTGCCTTCCTTGGCAGGCACCTGTCTTTCAAAACCAAGACAGGGAAGAATTCTCTTTTGGTCAAAACCCTCCAAGCTAAACCTAGTGCCTCATCCTGTTCCCACTTTATTGCCATTTATGTTATTTATGAAGGACGTTCAGCCAGGCATTTACTCCCAATGCACCTGCCACCTTGAGTTTTGCTTTTTTTGGTCTTTTAAAACCATGTACTGCTGACTTCATCAGGCATATCTAATTAATTATGCATTACCATGGTCACCTCATTGTAGAAAACAATGTGGCACTTTCAACTCTTAGGATTTTTGGAAGGCCTCTGGTAGATGGAATTCCTCCACATTCCTTTTTGATTCAGTTTAAAGGGGGAGAACAAAGAGCAAGTGGTGTTCTACTTGAGTGTTGTTATTCATCCTCTACTGGCTGAACTCTGCCCACCAACCAGCATTTTAACAAGCGTCCCCATCATTACATGTGCAGTTATACCAATGCTTACATTAGTAGAGCATAAGACACCAGATTCTATTTATTTATAGAAAACTTGCCACAGTAAGATGCCATTTCTTGTCTTGGACTTCTACGAGCTACTCTAAGAAAATTTTTAACTTTTATTCCATCAATAAAGCATTTTTCATTCTTTCCTAAATAACTCACTGTAAAATCAAAATATTAAAGATTATTTTTTCTTTGAAGCTAGCATGTAGCAAGGAATAAAGATGCAAACAACTGTAGAAAGGAAAGTGCAGAGAGAGAAGAAGAGTAGAGGTCTTTGCCAAGAATGTCAGTATGAAATAAGACTTCAAACATCAGTAAAATTCTAAGTCATATTCTCCTTCCAAAACTTATTGCCAAGTATAGTGAGTAGTAAGCAATGAAAATGCTGAGAAATGTCAAAGCTGGATAACACATTTTTGTCTCCATATGGGCTTTTTGTTTTTTTTAATTGAAATCCATTACAACACTGAATTCCTAGGAAATAAGGTAAAAAAACCAACCAAACAAACAAAGGAAGAACTGCTCTCTTAGCCCATTAAATTTATTTCAAAACCTGCTTCAGGCTTGATACAGCTTAGCAAAACAGAATCAGAAGTTTAGAAGTTAGGGAGGGTTTTGTCAGATTTTTCAGCATCTGCCTCTTTCATATGCAATGATTACAAACAATTTAACCCAAGACTGCTATTTAAATTGGCTCTCAACTTTACTGGCTTTACAATACACCTACTGTAACAAGATAAATTGCAAGCATCCTCCCACAGTTAGCATTAGAAAATGGAAAACACCCATCATCTATAATTGCACTATATGAGGAGGGAGTTTTTAAATCACTGCTCTTTGAGCTGTGCCTATATTCCAAATGTTATTGACAGACAGAGAGAAAGCAAGTCCATGAGATCTTACTAAAACCAAGGATTGCTTTAGAGTCATATTATACAAGTTGACTAGGAATGCAGCCCATTCCACAAACCTTGACACTGTAATTCCATCAATACTTGACACCAGAAGACAAAAAGTAAATCAAACTCTGTGTCTAAAACTAAATATTGCAGAGCATGTCAAATTAAAAATAATTTTAAAAAGCTGATTTTAATTGCTTCCATTAAAAAAGAATTTTGCAAATGAGCACAGAAAAGTGACATGTTTTATAATGATCTAGATGAAAATAAGCCAAAATAGCTTGACTATATATTAATCAAGTTCATGTCAATGTTAAATTGAATCTTTTAGGTTGGAAGAAACCTGCAACCTTACCAAGTCCAGCTGTTCACCTGACACTGAGTCCACCACTAAACTGTGTCCCCAAGTGCTACATCTAACTCAGTGATATCAGCACCATGCTCTAAGCAACTGAGCTGATCTCAGGGTCATGCACATCTTTTCGATACCTCAAGGCTTTGGGGCCCAACCACTTCTTTGGGCAGTCTGTTCCAAGGATGGACAACCCCTTCTGTGAAGAATTTTTTCCTGATATCCAATTTAAACCTCCCCTGTTCCAGCTTGGGGCCGTTTCCTCTTGTCCTGTCACTGTTACCTGGGAGAAGAGACTGATCCCCACCTGCCTACAGCCTCCTTTCAGGGAGTTGTAGGGAATTAAAAGGTTCCTCCTGAGCCTCCTTTTCTCCTCAGCAAGCCCAGTTACCTTAGCTGCTCCTCTCCAGACCCTACACCAGCTTCATTGCCCTCCTCTGCCCCCCCATCTTAGATGTGCAAGATTAATGGACAGAATTACTATTTGAAGAAAACCTAGCAGGTATCAAGTGATTAAATATAACCATGTTCATGTTAAATGAGCTTCTATACTAAACTTCATGAATCAAAATAAATTGGCTAACACAAAAACCTACCAAACTACCTAATCACTTTAGTGTGATCACTTAAGAGATCAGTCAAGAATTAGTGTAGTAAATTAATGTTTAACAATATCTTTTACTTCACTGAGCCCACAAAGAAGTTCAGATGTAGGAATTAAAATCTAACAAATTTGTGATCCTTGTGTGTTCCTTCCAACTTATGATATTCTGTGATTCTCTGAAATTTACCATAAAAATCATTATGCATGATCATTGATGAATTAGAGATACTCTGAAACACAGAACAGTTTTTAACAATCCTTTTCTGAAGCCACAAGATATCACACACATTCAGCTCTTCTAAGATTGCTTCTTAATATTTACCTTTTGTTGCAGGTTCCTCTACAATGCAGTGGGAAGAAACAGTTAATCACTTCCCTCTCAGTTTCCTGACAAGTATAAGGTGGCTTTGGATGTAAACAATAAGGCTTAATAAATCAGCTTCCCAAATTCTCCATCTTGTGGAGTCAGGATTTTATTACACCTCCCCCAAACCCCCCACAGATATGAATTGAACAAATTCTCTTTAGAAGCTATTGTGTTGGGAGGTCCATACTAGGTAAGACATTCTGGTACTTTATTTGCTGGCTATACTTATATCTTAACTTCAGCACTACTGAAAATGAAGGAACTGTTAATTCATGGTCTCAAGTGAAATTGCACCGTTTTACATCCCTAAATACTCACCCAGCATAGAGCATATAATTTTGCCTGTGCAATTCCAATACTGTAATATTGAGACAGCAGGTATACAGAACTCCTTAGATCTCTCTCAGAAATTAGGTCTTACAGTATCCACATTCATAATTTCATCCCCAGTCTGGATACTAACAATTTGATCAGCAGAGTTTTTCCTATTCTAACACAATGATCTGTTTACACTATACATACAGTTGTCAAGATACTTCTTTTTAATAAACTCTCTTAAATTAAAACACATACATTGGGCATTGTGCTTGCAGCAAAAACAATGTGACTCAGCACCATTTACCTATGGGGTCACAAAAGACAACTCAAGATGCTGCCAGTGATCAACAATCTCCCGTCTAGAGATGTGCAGGATGCTATTTCATTTCTGTTTATGCTAAATCTGCCTGGCTGGCAGTAGTTACAGTTATCACTCCCTTAACAGGGTAATGCTACAATGTGTATTCATTTTACCATTAGGTTACAGTGATGAGAGGGATTCCTTAAAAGTAGCAGCAATTCCCATAGCTGCTTCTTCACCCCATTATATCAGGTTTATGACTGTAGCATTATTGACATCAAAATGGGCAATCAGACACTACCTTCTTCATCTACCAATAGTTATGTTAATTAGAACTCAGTATATTAATAATAATTACCTGGTAATGATGTTCATCACCTATATGACCTAATTTTCAAAGCAGTGCATACATACCACATTAAGCAATTAATTCTCAGAACAACTTTTTATGACAAGCAAATTCTTTCTCCATTTAAAAGACAGGAGAGCTGTAGCTAAATGATACTCCCATGAAACATCATTTAGAAGTAAGATTAGACCATGAATATGCCACTATACCCATGCTTTCATCTCCTGCCAATACAACACAGCTTTCAAGGTAAGATTTATAACATAACTGTGCTAAAAGAGGTATAATTTGCAAGAAAAATAAACCAGAAAATTAACATATAATGTAGCTCAGTATATTATACTTTCAAATCATGATGGAAACCTTGGGCTATGCTTCAGCCTTTTACACAGCAGAAACAAACCACCACCATGATTTCCCAAGTATTCATTTCAATATTCACTCCCAAAGTGACAAATTCCATGGAAACCACCACACTGAATTTAGTTTTCATTTTCACTCCTTAGTCATTCTAGTATTAGACACCTAATTTCTAAGCATACAAGGATTTTTAAGGTATCTAGAGAACACCAAAGTATCTTTCACTACTAGAAATTATAAACTTGCTCTGTGAACTGTATTACCTGTGGGACACTTTGATGCTTTTTGGCTAGTTTAAAGGGAAGAGTGAGGCTAAGATAACTTAGTTACCATAGCAATACCCTTCCAGGAACAAGACTTTGTTTGAAGTTGTTCCAGGTTCTGCTCCTTTTTACCAGATGCTCCTCCAGCAGTGCCAGACTGAACAAATTTCAGTTTCGTAAGTGTCAAATATTTGACAGATGCCTCAGCATTTCCACACTGGAACTGATGGCCTGGTTTGATCTCATCTTTTGTTTCTGTGTACAGGAGGCAAGCAACTGGGATTAGCTCTGTTTGTCATGTCTGTACCATGCAGGAGTAATTGACTTCTTGTAGTTTCTTGGTTCAGGATTGCCAGTTTCCCACCTGCTTCATTTAGAGATGGATCCCACAGTCAGGCAAGCTAAGACAAGGGTTTACAATTTGGTTTTTTTTGCTCCTTCCCCCCACCAATGCCAATATTATTCAACATGCTTTAAAGTTGAGCTCTACTATTTGTGCACCTCAAGTCACCACAAAGGAGTCCAGTGACTCCGAGCCTGAATCTCCTGTCACATATTCAGGCTTCAAAAATCACTAACTCCAGCAATCTTCATTACCAGCTGTGACCATAACTACTTTGTTTTCCTCTGTGGCATTCACATAACCTTAAAATACTAAGAAAAATGCTTCTGGATAGTCCTACTCATTAGGGGAAATATAAAGAAAAAGAAGCAGGAAACTGGACACAGATTTCTTCCAAACACCTGTTGGCAATGCCAGGCATTTTTCTACATAATTCCTCTTGAAACAAATAAGCTGTGGTGTTTGGTTGGCTTTTAGAGAAGAAAGCAGCCACAAGCTCTGTACCTTTCAGATAAATTTACCTTTTACTACTTTACCTGTCAGATTATTAAAAAGCAACAGTGCAAGCTAAATTATCAAAGCATAATACAAGCCTTGTTCTTCATGCAGTTACAAACACTGCTGGACAGGCTTTTAACTGCTCTTGTACGTATGTTGGACACTTCTAACCCAGCTGTGCAGAGCAAGGTGACTGCAGGGTGGGAATTGTACTGAAGACAGGTGACTCTCATCAAAGACTTGTGGAGCTCAGGCATAAGGTTATGGCTACAGCTCTTGTATTCCTTGCTTGAAGTGCCTGGCTGAAATAGCTCATCTCTTGCAGGAGAGGCTGGCAGAATGCTCAAGCCTTTGGGAGGCCTTTTGCACAACCACCTTTGCAGCTGTGTCTTCTCTTGATGGAAGTAAACCGTGCTCTAGCAAGACCCCAGTCATATCATCTATGGCCAAGTACTGCGTGACTGGGGCAAATGCAGGATTAATCATGTTCACGAAATACAATTAAGAGATGCTACAAAAAAACCACAATTCCTTTGAAAAGACATATTTTTAATACAAATCTTAATTTATAAATATAAATGTGGTGATAAGAATGCAAAGATGCCCACCCCATAAAATGAGAAACAAGCCAATGCCAGGTAGGTGACCATTAAAGAGAAACAGTGAGCTGATGGACCCACACCTATAACATCATCCCTGCGTGCTCCAGCACTTGCTGTCATCACACTTCCTTCTCTGAATCTTGCTAAAGCAATACTGCAGTGCCACAACACACCAGAAAACCAACTGTTCAGTAACGTGATCCGTGGCAATGCCATCACCACTCAAAATGCTAATGATTGAAGAGGGAGGAGATGGGGAAACTGGTTATGTGAAGAACAACCAAATCCTTTTTCTTTAGAACAAAGGAAACATTTCACTTACACACAGATGGAAACTTTACAAAGAAGGAAGTTTTTGGGTGTAGGTTTGTTTTTTTTCCTGTCAGGTAATCTGCACAACAGTTATAGACACTGTGAGAAAACAAAATAGTTATCCAATGTAAAAATAAACTTCCATAAGACTTTATTCATCACTTTCTTTCTTACATTGAACCAGGTTTATCACAGTGATACACAACAGTTGGAAAAAGACTTCACTATTTGAGTCATCAGGCAAAGAATACAGCAAAAAGCAGAAACTTAGAAGAAACTCGACAAGAGTTTCCTGTAACTCAACAATTTATAGCAGCAACTCAAACCACAAGAGGAATACAAATTAAATCCCAGAAGGAAAGCCAACAGGCAATGTTGCTACAATTACTTGCTAGGTGGGTCTCAAAGAGCCCTCTCCCAAGTCAAATGCACACCCCAACAAAACACTAGAGATACTCCTAACACTTCTAGGTCAGCGTGACCTCTCCATGCCATTTTAGCTTGGAGCAGTCTCAAGTATGTGTGAAGAGGTGGGTGTCAGCTAAGGAATAGTCCATGCCTGATACAACCTGCACAAGAGATTGTAGAAGACCTAAAAAGAGACTTATGTATTGCCTAGAGACTTTAAAATACGGTAAGTAGAAGAAACTTGCAGATTAGTTGATGATATTAAAATGGACAGTCATCCTAAGGGATAGTTTTGCACTGAAATGTTTAGCAAGTTTATTTCTTATTCAGCTGAAGCAAGAGCTAGCAAATCCCTGCCAGACATTAGGATAATTAGGACGTAGGAAACTTTCATTAGAATGACAATCCAAGAGTCCTTTGTTAAAATACAAAACTCTATTTGCATTTGCTGTTCATAACAGTATTGAGCACAAACCAGATGTTACTTTCATATTCAAAATTTGGGGACTTTGTTTGAAGTAGCCACACATTAGGATAGAAGTTCACAAAACAAACCAAGAAACACAAAGAAAAAGCCCTCCAACCACCTGACAAAAATAATTTTAAAAAAATCCTCTTTGGAATTCATGCTAGGCAACACTTGCAATGAAATTACGTGGTATGGAGGACTTGTTAGCCCGAATACCCAAAACTACTGCTCGTATTGCAAGAGAACCGAAGCAAGGAAAGATTACACCCAGGGGCCAACCGAGTGCAGATCGCTGCCCCTCCTTCACCACCCTCGGCCCCGGGTGGCTCAGCGAGGTCAGACAGACATTTCCTGATGCACCAGCACGGACAGTGCGCCCCAAACCCACCAAGCCTCAGCGCAGGGAGCGGGGGAGCTGCAAGGGCAGCGCGGCCAGGACCGGCAGCTCCGCGCCCCAGTACCACCACAACAACAACCACCCGAGGATATTTAAGAGCCCCAGTCAAGACATCCCAGAGAAAAAAAAGCAAGCAAACAAAACCCCCAGCAGCAAATTGGTTTTAATTCTAACCGTACGCACAGTACTATTCCTTGACAACACCTCCAGCACTCCCGAGGCATTGCGAACTCGCAGCTATTACGAAGCCTGTCATCCCTACTGAAGAGCTGGCATTGCTGCCGCTGATCAACGTGGCTGCTCGGCTAACCGGAGCTGAGCCCGCCGAGCACCGCGCCTCACGCGGCCGAGAGAGAGCACGACGCTGCGGGAGCGCCTTTCGAGGACGCAGACGGCGGGCACGGCACGGCACGGCACGGCACGGCACGGCGCGGCACGGACCGGCACGGCACGGACTGGACTGGACCGGACCGGCACAGCGCTGCTGTGTCCAGCCCCGGCCCCGCGCAAGCCTCACCGAGCAGATCCAGCCCGTCCCGGCCCCGAAGGAGCGAAAAGAAAGCGCCCTCCCAGCGGTGTTTAAATAGCCCGCCCGCGTCACGTGACCCGCGCCGCCGCCGGCCGCGTGCTGCTCGGGGCCCGGCCGCTGAGGGTCTGTGTCCCTGTCTCGTCGGTGGCGGAAAACGCTGAAAGGACTCTGAGCCGCTTAAACACTGCCAAGGCTTTAAGCTGACCGCACCAGCGTGCCTGATGTGATCGGTAACACAGCTCTCTGGCCCCGCTGGCAGCCGAGCTCTGGTTTTGCAGCGCTGGGTGGTGAAGCAGCGTTGCGTGAGGAGATGATGGAGTGTGTTCCTTGGAGAGGAATGAGCTACCTGGCATTGAATCATGGAAAAGCCAAGCCAGCCCGTTTGTCAAAAGCTAAAGAATGCAAGAAGCTGAGTGGCAGAAGGGTAACAAAACTACTCCATGTAAAAGAGAGGAACCAAACCCACTCCAAAAGTGTCCAAAGGCAAAGAGGGTCTCACTACCAAGCCTCACTACATCCAGCTGTAAAAGCTGATAGCATTCACCCATTAAATGTTCCTGTAAAATATGAAATAACAGAGTTCAGAACTCAGTTTTCCCACATCTCCCAGCATGCTGCCGGCAGGACTGCTCTGGCTTCACCAGCTGTGCTCAAAAAGGAAGGCACTGACAACAGTGCTGTTTCTTTGGCACTTATGTTTTTGATCTTCTGTCATCGTTTCCCTGGAAGCAGAAGTCTCTTACCATGAAAGTGTGTGGCATTTTTAGGTATTAAAGGAACAAGATTTAGCGCCATGTGCAAGAGGACTTCCCTTTTATGGCCTTCTCCCAATATAGAACTGTCGCTCAGTCACAAACCCCTTTATCTAAACTTGTTGATACTTAAGTTTCCATACATAAAATTGCACAGGCTCTCAAGTTTGGCTGCACTGCACGCACTCAACCGCCTGTGTGTGCCAGCACAGGTTTGCCTCGTGTCTGGGTTGTGCTCAGTAACTCTGCCAGTGCTCACAGAGGCTTTTGCTGCCTGTTCTGTTTGCTGGGCAGATTCCATGCAGTGGCTTAGGAGCACAGAGTCAAAAGGGGCTTCCTGACCTGCAGGGTCTTGGCTCCAAAGCTTTTTTGTTAAAGAAGCCAAAAATGTCTTTTGTAGACAAGTCCAAGTACCATCACACAGTAGGGGAGACATACTGCCTTGTGCCCAAATGTGCTGTATTTTCACACAAACAAAGCAGTAATAATAGAGTCCTGGGGCTAATAGCATCCCTATAAAAGCAGCAGCTTTCCTAAATAAAGCTCCCAGGTGAGCCTGGTGTAATATCATGACTCAGTCTGTAGAAAAGGGTAGAAAACAAACCTTAATACCTGCTCATGATCTGATGCAGGGACAATTCCCATTTGGCTCCATATCTGTGCTTGGCTTTATGCTAAGTAGATTAGCAAAACACCAACCAAACACATCTGAATTTCATGCTCTTTGGTTTTTCTGTCAGCTTACTAACACATATTCTCCACAGAATTCAGATTTTCTTCTTGTGTGGAAAACATAATACATCAAGTGCAGATAACTATGTGTACCTTGCCAAATACTACCTGAAACTAAAGCCAAACTACAATGCTGCAGAGGTTAGTAAAAATGATGTTCCAATGGCAAACAGAATATCCAAACAAACAAACAAACAAATAACAAACAAACAAATAAATAAATAAATAAATAAAGTCATCCTGATCTCCCATGGGTACCTTAGAAGAAAAATGGAGATCAATATGGTGTAAACACAGTGCAAATAAACCATGTGATTTTGAGCCTTCTGGGATAGTTCTGGAGATATGCAAGTACAGCAGGAAACAAAATATTAATAGGACAGACTAAGGGAACAAAGATTTTCTTAAAGAAGGCATTGTTTATGAAAAAATGCTAGTAGCCCACTTCTATAATTCTTTTCCACACCTTTATATTTTAAATTAAGTTGCTTTAATTATATGCGTCTGCTGTCTTTGAATGCCATCATTTATCCACAGTCCATCTGCCTAAATGCAAACCATCAGACCCATCTTTGTGACAACACTTTCTCCAGAAGTTTTGGCGATGGTCCAGCCTGCCTAGCAGCACAGTGAGCCAGACCTTTCCCCTCAGAGTAAGGAGTGGCCCTCCAGTCTCCTCCTGTTCTTTTACAATGAAAGGATGGGTAAGGAGGTAGTCACCTATAATTGAATTTGGCACTTGTTCTTCACCCTACAGAACACACATGCAGGGAGCAGGAGATGGATGAGCCAGCACTCTGCAGATCATGAGATGTCCCAGCCTTAGGAACTTCTGGACATCGAGTGCTCCAAACCAAAACTTTTGCTGTTCTGCTGGTTTGTTCAACCACAGTTTATGAAAGCACCAAGGGAATTTAATTTTACTGCCTGGGTTGACAACCTTTTCAACAGTAGACCTAACATTTGGCATACATTTCTCAGCTAGAAAAAGTACTGCTGTTTCTAGAAGCACTTTTTAGCTATCCCTAAGCACTTTATAGGTAGTTTATTGGTATTTGAGTTGAGAATTCTTTTTTTTTTTTTGTAGAAATTATATCTTCTTCCAGCAGCTTTGTGTTCTAACTACAGTGCACTGAGCTTAGGTTTGGTCACCATATTCAGAAAAGACATTCTGCTGCTGCAGATTTACTGATTAGGATTGACCACTGTGCTGACACCTGCATGAATCAGTATATTACATGAGATTGTTTTACTGGTACAAACATTAGTCAGAGAATACTTTATTGTAATTCCCTGGTATTCCTCGAGGATGATTGATATCCAGTGTAATCTCACTTCAACTTGTGTTTTCCTGACTCTCCCATGTTTGAGGGACTACATGTGGTGTAACACAAAAAAATCTGCTAATAGCTGACTTTGGACCTATAGACTTCTTTTAATAGAATTACAAAAGCAAGCTAATTGACATAACTTGAAAGAAACTCATATGGCAACACTTAAAATTTTTGAAGTATGTTTCTTTTGGATAACATGCTATCTTTAGAAGACCACATTTTTGGAGAGGAAGAAGAAAGAGAGAAGCCTTAAGACTTCAAAACATTTCTATTCTTTGGGATGAGGGATTGCATTAAGAAGCCTGATGACCATGAAATTCTTCATGAATATTGTTTCCTCTTCTCTTGTAATGCATGCTTGTTTCTTTCAAAAAGCTTTCCCTTCAGCTGTTTACAATAACATAGTGGCACCAAAAAAAAACAAACCTCAGAGGTTGCCTATTCCTGATTTGCTTTCAGAGGTTTGTATTCATCATGGGCATCACTGAAGAACTTTTTTCTCCTTTTCCTTGTTATTGTTATCTCTTCATTCTTACTTCTTTTCTTATTAATTACTCACCTTTCGCCTCCCAAGTTACAGAACTAAAGTGTTTTTTAACAGCATCTCATAATTCATTCTGGATGTATTATATCCGTTATATCCACGACCATTCTGTACATTTTGTAGAGTACCTGGGACAAGGCGAAGGGGCTCTCAGGCTCAGAAAGTATGTGTGAATCTCAGCTGATGCTCCTTTTGCTCAGAAGGGCAGAATCAAGGAGTACAACACTGGCAGCATGCAAAGGGGCCCATGCAGAGGCCAGGAACTGCCCTATGTGCTAGAATAGGGATTTAAAATACCTTCCAATGGTGCTCTTACTCTAGTCTTGAAATAATTCAACTTTAGATCTTGCCAATTGCTTTAGGGTAAGTGACAGTACTCAGTCAATTGATTCCTAGGCATTAGAGGAATTCATACAGTCTTTAATAATCTATGCAAAAATAAGGCTCTAAGGTTTTCTCCAGCACACATGGTAAGCACTTAGCTCATGCTAAGCTAAGAATCTGAATCACAACTCATGTTTCAGAACTGTACATTAATCTGCTCTTCTGTATTGTCATCATTTTTAATACTTGCTGGGGTTTTGCTGCTTTTTTAGAGAATAAACCTTTCTGATTGCTGTCCTCTTCTCCATTGCTTCTCTAACACTTTGTTGTACCTCAGCCTTTCATTCAGGTAGCCTTGGGGCTGAGTTTTTGAATGGCAGCTGCAGATGGGGTTCTCTTTTAGGGTAGCTCTGCAACCCTTAATTGTGTCTGAAAGACCAAATTGGTTCCTGTGTGCTTTTTTAAGGCATCATACAGATTAAGAATGGCTCTCATTTTTCATTCCCTTGCTTCCCATTGGGAGAGCCTGCACAAATATTTTCTATTCATTGATGCTGAGATCATGGCTATGAGGAAAATACGTGCTTCATGCACAATTCACCTTAATTTCAACTGACATAGCCACCACCCCAGGCATTTCACAAGCTGCAGCTTCATGCACTTAGAAGACACTTTACCAAAGCAAGACAAAGAGTCATGCACACACAAATATAAATATGTGGAAACTTTAAAGAATTTTGTAGAACCTAATAAAAACCAAGAAAAATTCATTTTTACAGACTCGATAGATGATCAAACCAAATACACAGGATGAAAATGATGCCATGAAACACAGTGCTGACACAGTCTTAGTAAGAACAGAACTGTAGTTTCTTAACCTGGTCCTTTAATTAAGAATTCAGGAAATTCCAGGGTTAGATGTGGATGAATCATTTTACAAATACCAGCCTTTTGAATTAAGTCTTCCTTAATTTACATCAATGAGTTCAACTTTGAATTGCTACCCTTAGGGATATAGATCTAGACTTGGAAGTATGTGCTTGCGTTAGTTCAAGTGAGTGCTGCCTGGGAAGCAACATGAAAATACCAGGGGAAAAAAACATCATGCACTGATTAGTCCAAACCGTAGTGTAGGTGTGGGAACACATGTGTACTTGAGGGCTTCAGAGCCAGCATTTTCCTTCAATTCAGACTTCACCAGCTCACAATGTCTCCGTGATCACTCCCTTAGAGTGGATAAAAAGGGAAATGCCATCAGACACAGCCCGATTTCAAGTCAAAACAAATTAGCTCCCTCAGAGAACTGTATCACATGAGAATTAGCTATGTAAACCACCCATGAGCTTCCTCTCTTTCCCATTGAAGTTAAACCTACCTCTTCACTCTGAATTCCTGTCCTAAATCACTTCTTCATCATTATTTTCACCATTTTCACTTTGCAGTTCTTACGGCATTGGCTTATTTTGCTGCCCATCATGCCCAGGTGCAAGAGCTGCTCTTTTGTACTAATGAAATGCCACTGGTGGTAACCTGCCACTGAAGCAGAATAGAGTGGGCCTTTAAAATACTTCCTGGGACACTTCAGGGATGAAATGGTGTTTTATGGCTCTTTTTCCTGATATTACCTACAAGCCTATAGATTGTCATGAATTTTCAGTAAAACCATTCAAGACTGGAAAATAAACTAAGATCCCAATTGCTCATCCCCCTAAAAAAATGAACAGTGCTACTGGCTGAGTTAACTTCACTGGAGCTCAGCCAGACAGAGAGAGATAAAAAGCTTTTATCCCTCTGCTAATAGTTCGGTCCACTTCTACCTTCATACTTCTTGAAGAAGCAGAGAACTTCCTCTCACAGCGATAGATTAGAGCTAATGAAAGAAATGGAGAAAAAATAAAAATGTTCAGCAAGCAACAACAGAAAAATATAATTGTATTGATAATGAAAATAATTATGTTAGTAATTATATCTTCACTGCTTTTTCAAGTTTTGTATTGTCAACTTTACCTATACTTTAATCCGATTAATAATATCATCTACATATTTTAAATGCCAAAAAGACTCTAATAAAATGGTCCCAGAGGAACTAATTGGTGGGGGAAAAAAACCGAACATCCACAGTTCATAGAACTACCAGAATACACTAAAGGCACAAATGGAAATACACACTCAGGAGAGAAGCAAGGCAAATGAGTTAAGAAAACCAATTCCTTTTACAGAGGGAAATAAATTTTTTAATGAACTGCAAATCTAAGCATTTCTAATCTTCTACAGTCTTTGTTGTCAAAGAGATCAGGTTCTGAAATCATGTCTGCTTTGCATTATAAATGCCAGCAGTGCTTTCCAATAGAGACAGTGTCAGGCAGCACAGCTTCTCCCCTAGTCCTTGAGTACAATCAGTGGAGGTGCCCACGGGCAGAGCTGGGCTGGCACGTCCCTGGCATGGCTGGAGGAGGGACTGCAGTGCTGCTTCACTGCGGCACAGCCAAGGCCAGGCACTTCTCCCACAGCTACAGCAGGCTTAGGCTCAGCAACTGAAGAGGCATTTTCTTGCAGGTAAAAACAAATCTGAATTACACAAGCAGAATGAGGGCGCACTTCTATTGGAAGCAACAAATGAAAGAGTAGTCCGAAGTGTCCAGGGCTTGTGGTGAGAGAGGAGATGTTCTGTGCATAGTAAACACTGGATTTATTGAAATTAATCCAAATCACTTGTGTGGGGAAATGAGTTTTAAATTATGTTTCCATACCCATTCCCCAAAGGTTTCAAATGGCTTTTTCAAAGGAAATGGGTTGGCTTTGAATTTTCTTCCTAAAATCATTTGGTGTCAGATTCAGCTAGTCATTACATATGAAATTCAAGATAAGGAGGTCAGCTTCTGGTGGATGCCTCTCTGCAGCAGCAAGTGGGATTCCAGAAAAGAAATAGAGCTTTAATAGAAGGATGGTGCTAGGAAATTTAGCTTTTTGCTGACGGAAACAGAAAAATGTATAGGATGTACTTTGAAACAAAGACATTCAAAAGCTCCTTTTGCCTTTGTCATTAAAAACACTGTGGCAGATTAATAAAAAACCATTTCAGTTTATGCTTCCTACATTACTAAAAGCAAATGGTAGTTCTAAGCTTTATCCCTTGGGAGCTTGCATAAAAGAGAAATTTGACTTTGCCAGAGTAGCATCTTCTGTCTCTGCATAATGCATTCAGTTCAGCTGCACGCTGCTCTTTCTCCTGGCAGTCAGCATATGCAACAGTGTGTTTATGCAAGTTTGACCTTCCTGTTCTTCCCTGTCTCATTTCTGTTTGCATGAGCACTGTGAGCTGATAAAGTGAAGTACATTTTTAAGGTCTCTCTATTTTGAAAAGCCTTGGAAAGAAGACATCTCTTTCTCTGAAACAAAGCTGTCACAAACAGACCAGATGTATTCCTTTCCAGTACAATCATAAACCAACAGGTAAAGCCTTTTGTTTGTTGCTCATGCGGGTGAATAGAATCCAGTACACTTGTGTGCCCAGCAAAGCCTCTGTGAAACACAAAGTAAGTTAATAAACCTGCCCTCCCTGCCAGATGGATAAGTGACGGCTCTGTATGGACCCTAAGCCTTGAATGATTTAAGGACAGCAGTTACCATAAACCCCTACAAAATTATAACCAAGATTAGCTTGCTAATTTTTCTTCTTTTCATCTTTAAAAGAAGAAAACAGTTGTTCTAAACACAGCTGATGCCGTGCTCCCACATGTTTAGCCACTCTATGGCTCATTTGATTTTAATCTCATTTGATTTTATCAGGGTTTCAATTTTTTTTTCCTTTAATCCACACCTGAATGTCCCCCTAATAAAGTTACTCCTATTAATTAACCCAAAAATTAGAATTAATTAATTTCCACCAACTAACATTACTATAATATTGGCTTCACAGTTATCTTCTCAAATGCATGTTCAGTGCAACTCAATTATATTAGCTAAATAAATAATGGGGATTTTTTCCTGACTTTTGAGCCAAAAAAATCAGCTGATAATCAGTTATGAAAGGAAAAGCCCAGCTGCAGCTTTTCTAAAAATCAACATGAAATAATGAGAAAGGTTTAATTTCCATGTTCACATAAATATATTTAAAGGTTAATGTTTCCTAAAGACAAAAATTCATTGAAAAAAGATCACTTTCCCTGCAGAGTGACTCATAGGAATATAGAGATTGGGCCATTTGATCAAATCAGCTGGTTTTCAAATTGTGTAATTTCTTTGAAATATATTTCAAAGATGGATGGAACGGTCAATACTATGAAAAAATATAGAACATTACAAATGTCAAGGCCAGTTTCTCCTAACTGGAGATTACTGACTTAATTGAACCTCCAAACCCAGCAATGCTAGTTTCATAACACTGTCAGTTATTGGAACCTATTATCAGTAGCTTATGGCTTTGCCACATTTTAGCATCATAATTTGCATAAGCTTTTCATATACCAAGAGAAACTCTTCTGTCAGTTATCAGGAAGATTCTGGGGAGAAAGCTCATAGGTTAATCTGTAATACAAGTAATTTAAACCTGCTCAATTGGGAAATATAATGTCCCTCTAGTTTGGCCAGTGAACTTACAATATTGTGACCTAAAAAGAGGAAAAACTACAAACAAAAAAAACCAACCAACTGCCAACAGACAACTCTGAGGGCATTAGCAAATTTTTCATTCACAGCGAGTCACAGTGGTGCAGCAAATAAGGCACTGAGGTCACACAATGAATGAGAAAGATGTAAAAAAATAGAATAAATAGCTAGCTACGGAGTGAGTATAGGACATGAGAAGAAAGGTCAAGAGCAGGGACTGAGGCAGGAATCTGGTGGAAGAATAAAGCAAATTGATTTAAATGGGGAGTTAAATGGATGTAGTGATAATTTTGATATTCCCTAAATGTTTAGTAAATTCATTTTACATTATTTTCTTTGCCCTATCATAATAATGTCAGCAGTGCTATTTTCTGTTCCACAGATTTGCTTTGTACAAGAAACACATTATATGCAGGCAGTTTTTAACAAATAGGTCAAAGAAAGTATAACAAAGTTAGAATCGAGAATGCTGTAATTATGTTGTCCTTCAGGAAAATAAATCGCTCTTAGAAGCCCTTCAGCATATGTATTTTATTTTCTCAACTCATGAATTTACTGTTCTTGCAGCACTCTGCTCACCAGGTTTTCTTTCTTAATGGAGAGTGTGAATAGGAAAAAAAAAAAGATAAAAAAGCATAGCTGAATTATTCATGCTAATGATTTCACACCTAAACATTATGTGAAAAACACTAACTATGCTGTTAAAATAAAAGGTAGCTTGACTTGCTAAATGATTCTGAGAATGCTTCACCTGTGAAAAGGTTTTCTGTACATATTACTTGATGCAATATAATTGAACTTTGCAAAAGTTTAATTCCAAGGTCTTGGTTTTTGGAAGGCATTGGCAGGCAGTGGGTTTGCATTTATATTCCCTTAGGGGATGTGGACAGCTGTGCAGAGATCCTTAAAGAGAAGGCAGGCTAATGACAGGTAATCTGAATCTCCCCTGGATAATTTTGGGAAAGTACTTGCTTGGAAGACCTAGTATGAGGTAGCCATTTAAGGGACCTGCACTTAAAATCCAGTCTGGGCCCCAGCCTCATAAGCACATGACCCACCTGAAACTGTGTAAAACAAAACGTGTATTTTAGCCCCAGAATGGCAGTTTCATGTGAATGATCTTCATAACATCTGTGGAAAAGTTCATTCTAATTCTCATTGCAGCTGGAAGCTTAAAAGATGAGTGGACTTAGAGCAAAAAAATCATCTCCAGAGAGGATGTCTGTATTCAGCAGAGAGCATTTTGTGGGCTTTTTATATTTGTACAGACCTCTGTGTTTCTTTTAACACAGCTCTTCCTACAGAAAAAAAAAGGCATCCCTGCTCTGTTAGTCATAGTTATCAAAATGTCCTGCAAGTGCAGTCTTGCTCCCTGTTCCCAGTTCTCAAGGGAGGCTGGGTACCATAGCAAGAAGCTGTATCTAAGGAGGGGGTCCTTCCAGGTGGTGCTTTGGTGTCCGTGTAGCCCCACAGCTCCTCACCAGCTCGTTCATACCATACTGTCAGGACGCTAAAGTGCTGTCACTGTCCTGATGGCATCTGGAACCAAGGCAACACCACAGACTCGGGGCTGAAATGGATGCAATGCTGGTTCCGTGGTCTCCTCTGTTTTATCTCCTTTCCTTTTGCTGAATCCTGGAAAACAGCTAATTTTGGCTTGTAGCAAAATGTTGTAGCTGAAATGTTTTCAGCCTCAGAAAAAAATTTATGTTTTCAATGACAAATTTAACTAATTGCTGGTTTTGCTGTTGCTTCAGAGTCTTTTTTTTTTGTTCTATCAGTTCAAATATTTATTTGTGAGTGCCACTCAGGAAGCAATTTAGCCCATCATCTCTTCTACAGTTGAGTGGCACAAATGTGGTTTTAAGCCAGAGGTTATCACCACAGAGTAACAAGCACAGGTGGTGATTTGGCTCAGGCTGAGCTCTTCCTGGGATGTTGGCTCTTGCTCAAGGAGTAATAATTTGGCATCCCATGAAAAGGGCAGCCTTATCTATCTTACAACTACAAGACAAAGACATGTACTTAGAGCTCTACCTCTGTTTCAGGCCTGGAGACTGACTAACCTCCAGATACATAGAATTGAGATTATTACAGACTTCTCATTTCTGTAGATAAAACTGAGTTTTACAACTCAGGTAGAATGGAAGCAAAAGGAAATAAGGACTGGAAGAAAATAAAATTTAGATTTAATACAAAGCTTTGGTTAAAGGATGAGTTATACAGGCAAGTGACTGATTCTTCCCCTGCCTTAACATTTTACTCATCCTCCATTGCAGAACATCACAGACACTTCTGGAAACTTTGCTGGACATGTCTGTGGGCCTTGTGTTTGTGTGAGATTTGGATCCATGCTGAAGAGCAAACCTTCAGCCTTATAAGCAATTCAACTACTGCTTATGTTGCTGTATGCTAAAACATGAAGGCTGTTTTCCTTTAGCTGTTAGGAGCTTGTCTTAGTGAGAAACATCTGAGGGAAAATAAACTTGGTGCTTAGCTCACACACAGGGCTGAAGGACAGCAGAAGACGGATGTGTAGCCATCTCACTGGTGAAATAAAGTAACAAAGTTTGAACAACAGAAACCTCTACAGGCTCCCCTAACTTATGGGAGATACACATATATGTGCCATTTGAGTTTGGAAAAAACTCCTTCAGTCTGAAGTAGGAGGAATTTATTTCTTGCAGTAAAAAATAACATCAATTTTGCCGTGATTGAAAATGAAAGAACATTTCCTCCTTATGTTTCATTTTGATCTTCATTGTTACTGCTTTTTAATAAGAGGTTCAACATGCATGGAAGTGAAAAGAAAAGAAACAAGACCTGAACTTTAGTCCTTTTTTCCTACTAGGTTTCAAAGTGAAAGAAAAGGAAATTTCCTCAGACTCCAGTCCTTTTTTTCTTTCCCTCATTGTGTGTAGCATGTGTTTGTGTAAAGGAAAAAGAAATCCTGTCTGAGACATCTCAACTGAAGATTTGGGTAGGTAATTGGAAAACTATGATTCTTTCTTTTTTTTTTTTTTTTTTTTCTTTCCCAGTTCNTTTAATTCCAACATCACAAAACAAGATGTATACATGTTGTATCTTATATGAGAGAGACTAGTATGAGGCAGGCCTCACTGGGGCCTCCCATTCAACAGCCTAGGAGAGCAAACAAAGGTGACTTCTGAGCTGCAGGCAATGTCATGCTGTAGGAGAGTGGTTCCATGGCAGCAGTTTAACTGCACCTGTGACAAAATGGAGAGCACAGGGTTGTTTTGCTAATCAGACTTTGATTACTTAAAAATAATATAGGAGGGGAAAGAATATAGAGGGGGGGGAATAAAAGGTGAAAACACTAACTGAAATTTGGAGAATTTTTCTATGGTGGTACAGGAATGAATTTTGCCCAGGAACAGAGGCAGTGACTATAGCATCCTGCAGCAGGAGGGTGAGGTTCTTGTAATCACCATGACCCAAATTTCTCTGTCAGAGCTTGGGTTTCATATTCTCCCCAAAACTACCTGTAACATGCCAGATGTATAGGTAGATAGAGACAGTATCACCAGGAGTGCCTGAGGTACTTCTGCTGCAGCCTCATTTCTGAGGAAGCATCCTGGGGCCTGGGAAAGCCGTGCTGCAGTAGCTGTACTGCAGACAATAGACGCATCAGAGATACTCAGTAAATACGTACTGAAGTAGCAGATCGCATCCTCTAGTTGTAGATCAGAAGCCTGAAAGCCTTTTGAACTCCAAAAGGAGAAAATAAGAGTTGCTCTGTGACTTTTGCCACTCCTGCTTTTCTGAAGAAACACCGATCTCAACACACACTGAGCCAGTGCAATCTCGTGTTATAAATGATCTACTCATGCAGAGCTATGAGTGCAAGTCCAGATTTGGGAGAGACAGAAAGGGAGGGCTTGGTGTCTAGGTTTTGAAAGATAGGTGCCTGCCAAGGAAGGCAGGAGCTTCTCTTGGAATAGAAAAATGCAAACCCCCTCCCTCCAAATTATTTAAAGGAGCTCTCAGGGCAAAGATATGAGGATAAGAATAACAGTTCTTTAATATGTATAAACAAAATTAAATAAAACAAAAACCAACAAACTACAACCTAATAAGAAAATTAGAACAAGATGCAGTATTAAACAAAAAAACAAAAACAAAACCAAAAACCTGACAGTTAGAATACAACCTGACACCCTGTCAGTCAGGGTGTTGGTAGCAGTCCAGTTTCAATGGTGGCTCCAGTAGTCCTCCTGGGGTGACAGATGGTTCTGCTGAAGTAGAGATCCTGTAGATGGGCGGAGTTTTCCTCCAATGGTCCAGTGGTGATGTTGAAGGGTCTGGTCCTTCCTCTGGGAATCCAGTGGGAGAGAAGGCTGCTCCTCTGGGAATACAGTAGAAGGCAGATGCCTATTCTGTTCAAATGCCCAGATTATATTCAGGTCAGAATTCTTGGCTCCTCCCCCTGGGCGGAGCTTCTCACAATGGGCTGATGTCATTCTGTGAGTCATGGGGTAGGTCCTCACAATGGCCCATTAAACAGGAAATGGCTCCCGGAGGGAGTTATCTATGACTCATAGGGCAAGGTGTTAATGGCCCATTAACAGGAGATGGTCCGGTGGAGGAGGTAAGGAAAACACTGCCTCTCCTGATTTTAACAGTTCATGAAGATGGAGATAGAATACAGACCTTCTGGAATATTCTTACATTGTAACTTAGGACACTTGGTTATTCATAAAACTCTAAGGAAGCTTTACAGACAGGACTGCCTGCAGGACTTTGGCCCAGGGCTTGGTATTCTCTGAGCACATCTGTTCAATCCCCCTGGAGCGGGCACTCAGCTCTATTTGGGGTGAATGGAAGGCAATTAGTATTTTCATATCAGCTTAAGTCAGGTGCTAAGAATTGATAGATGCTTGTCTGGAGACTCATATTCCTCGGTAGAAGTTATTTTAACCAGGAAGAAAAGACAAAAATTTGGTGAGGCTTAATTATTTGCCAAATAATTTGTTTACTTTCAGATGTATGTGTTAACCTTTGCAGTAGGTGCATATGAGAACATGACATTTTAAATTAAGAGGAGCATCATTGGGTTTAGCTGAAATGCCTCTTGGCAGGCAGTGAAATGAGTCGCTGCATATTTACATGCAAAATGTCATTTATATAAATCAAATTTTGAACACAAATAGCTGGAGATATTGTTTTCCTGTTTGCAAAAGTTCATCATGATATTTTGTGTGTTCTTGAATGTAAGGCATGAATTAATCATTTGAAACAGCATTCAGGAGTCATAGACAGTCACTGCTCTTATCTTGGGCAGCAGGTAGAGAAATGGCGAAGCCTGTTCTCCAAACCAAGGGTTTTAAGGTTTTATGCCAGGATGGCTACTGTGTGAGAATGTCTTGAAAAGCAGAATCCTATACAGATAAGGACTCTAAGCTGGAAATAAGCTAGTTAATACTTAAAAAAAAAATAGCTGATCACTCTTGAAAGATAAAAACAGAAAATAATTTAAAAAATAAGGACTATCTTAAGCAAAATAAAGTGATAAGAAATACTCAGCTACAGTGCTGCTTAATTTCCTCACGTGAGATTAGACCCTCTGCCATGATCTGCTCTGTACAAATCTCTTAGGTTTAACGCAGAGGGAAAGAGATAGGAGATTTCAACCAGAGAAAGAGTAAAGAAGATAGTTTTTAAAAAATATGTGGATGCTGGAAGGTGAAGCTGGTGGCCTGGTGTTTACAAATTGTGAATTTTTAGTGGAGTGGACTCCACTGATTCTGTTAGTTGACTCTGGAACTTTGGTTTGATGCCTGCTCGTTCTGAAAATGTTTTAGTGCTGTTATTTGAGGAATATTTCATATGGATTCCACACCTATAACAGCAGCTTCTCCTCAGCTTAGCAGAACCTGAAATTCATCAGTGTCTTCTTCATGTGAACATTTCAGGTTTTTTTTTCTCCTTGAGTCATTCATTGAAAATGGACTCTTACCAAAGTACTGTGCACTACTGAGCACGAAAAGGTACAGAACAGGATATCTTTTGTCTTATATCTGTAATTTGGAAAGTCACCTGCAGGTTTCAGAGACAAACCACTGTTGAAGTTCGTGGTTATCCTTAGTATAAAAATAAGCCCTTTCAGACAACCATTATAACGCTTCTCTATCCTGAATAGTATGAAAGGAAGGAAGACAATCCTTTGGAATTCATCCTAAATGGAACTGACTACTAAACTGTTATGAGGAAAAAGAAAAATTAGCTTTCCCCTTCCATGAAGGCTCATTTTAACTGCCCAAAAATAAAGTGGAATAAAACATATTTGTGTTAAAGTCTACAGAAATGACTGCAGTGACTACAATAGAAGTGGCTTCCTCTGTGGAACTCTGTCCTTCTTTCAGTCCGAAATGTCACAGTTGCTCGGATGATTTCAGCCCAAGTTAGAAGCATTATCCTCCTAAAAATTGCTTTCTGTGAAATACTCAACAATTTCAAACTGGATCTGAAAGCAACAGGAGATGTTTAATCCTCCCTGTCTCCTTAATGAGGAAAAACAGAGCTGGGATGCATTTGAACAGGTGGAGAAGGGTTACTACAATCTTAATTTCCATTCTCTGAGAAAGCCCACAGGCCTGATATGAGTGAGTTTCAATTGAATTTCCACAGTGAAGTCAGTTGTTATTTTATCCATCTGACATGTGGAGAGATTGTCTTGTCACGGTCGTTTCAGTCACAGACATGCACTCTTCACTCTGCTCCATTTGGTTTCACAAAATGTCTAGTTTCTACAGGAAGGCTGATTTTGCTCTTATTTCATGAGCTGAATTGCCTCTTGCTGCCCTAAGCAATTTCACTTGGAGAAGCTGGGCACACAGGGATAAGGGATACCTCACTTTGCAGGATGCCTTTTTCATACAAGAGATTCAAATCTGAGACTAGGTAATTTTTAGGACATTTTCCCATCCTTTTTTGTGTGTTTATTCTGTTAGCTACAATGTGATTTAATCAACAGATTGGGGATCTTTCTGTGCTATGTTTTATAGGGAAAAGTAATAGCTTTCATTTGACCCATCTGATACAGCTGGGAGAAAGAAGAATGTTTTCTTGGGCCCATCACCTCTTTTCAGATCTGAAAAATAATTTGCATGCTTTCAGGAAGAGTCATAGCTATGCAGCTGTCTCTTATCACACACTGTTCCCAGCTTCAGAATGTATGAACAAATGTATTTGGAGTGATGAATAATAAATAGTCTTTATCTCAACACATTTCTTTTAGTCCACAAAGTCTAGAGACACTTCACAGAAAGTAATAAACTTTCTATAAGGAATAAGGACCAATGTGCTGCCACCTCCACAAGGGGAAGTGACAAATCAAATGTACGCAGGCACTCTACAGAGGACAGATACACACTCTCACGCAGAGCACTTGTGCATTGAAGCATGCATAAAAGATAGGAAGAGTTTTCAGGGTTTTTCCTCACATCCACAAGCACTTGTCTGTTGATGAAAAGAAAAACTGGAAATGAAAGATAACCAAGAACAACTGTTGCATTATCATGATTTCTTAACTGAAGCCTTAATTAGATTAAAAAAAAATACAGTAACCCATATTTTAGGTGAACTTTAAAAATAGAGGGGGACTGACCAGCTTGGAATTTGCCCAGAACACCAATTTTGAGACACTCACCCGATGGGAAACCACTCAGTCCATATCAAACATCTGCATTTCTTGATATTAAGAGGCATAGGAGCTGCAGGAGGGGAGTGCCTTCTCAGTCCAGATTCTGGGCTTTTGCTAAGTGCCAGCTCAGTAGCCTACACACAGAAATTTCTTGAAAATGTTACTGCACTGCAGCACCATGTACTTGTCTTACAAATTTTCCTTTGAGAAAAGGAAAATTTATTCTGCAGTTCCTTGTGTCATTGGGGCACATAATGTGAGAAAAGGAAAATTTACTCTGCAGTTCCTTGTGTCATTGGGGCACCTAATGTGAGGTGGGTTAAGATCCAGCCCTTTGTGCCCTGTGGCTGGGGACTTTGGCTGTCTACGCGTCCCGGCCTGGTTTTACACAGCATGATTGCCACCATGGCAGAGCTTTAGAGAAAAATGCTGTTGAGGTGTGAGAAAACCTATGAACTAAAGTCACGCAGGCTAAGAAAAGCAAAACAGTAGGCTCAATGTTATTTGCTGAGGTAAGGTTACTTAAAGCTCAGGGATTCAAGAGGAAAACTGACATGGAAAGCTGTAAAATCCTAAGGAAAGAAAAGCAAAGAATAGGAAGACAGCAAATCTAAAACATTAAAGATCAGCCTACACCAAGGAGCAGAGGCAGACCCTTCCCGCACTTGACTTGACTGTTCTGGAGGGACTCACCCAGAATTAAATTATTATTTGTGTAGCTATGAAGCATAGTAGTCCCAGCTACCCACTGCATGTATTCACCAATAAATAAATGTTCTGGACTACAAAGTTGTTTTTCTCGCTTGCAGACTCAAGAGATGCTCAAGCAAAAGCAACCCAGAGGTGAAAGGTTAAGGAAGAAATGAGCCTTTACAAGAGGGAAATCTATTTCCATGCCTCTTCCTCTCACTAATTCCCTAGTAGCCATTTTCTCTGGGAATCCCAATCTATCAACAAACTCTGTGTTCATGGCAGCTGAAGGGAAGACAAGAGATACATTAGTCAGCCTTTTCTCTCACCTTCCTCTTGGCTAAGGGAACAGCAAAAAAGAACAGACATAGGGAAAGAATCCAACAAGATGAGGTAGTTCAGAGTCGAAGTAAAAATTCATATTACTGCCTTTGGCATGACAACTGTGGAGGCTCAGAGTGTGTTTGTGCTGATCCAAATAGACTAGCGCCATATTTCTTTTTCTGAAAGGACAAGCAGGAAACTGTCTAAAACTAGGTGTTCCCTGAAGAAGGAAACCAAATGCTTTTGTCCTCTTCTAGATGTTCTTCCCCACAGAAATTCAGTGGTGCCATGTGATTTCCATCTAACGTGGGCAGTAGGAGCTCAGGCATTTGTTCCCATCACCTACAGGCTTCAGTAGCCCAAACAGGAAGGAGCTGCATAAGCAGGGCGGTGGAGAAAGCCTGTGCTTTAGAGAACTGCCACCACTACCTTCTGCAGTACAGGCCTATTCTGATCCACTTTAGCTGTGAAACCTGGCTGACAGCCCAAACTGGTAATCCTTCAAGCAATGCAGATTTTCTAGTTCAAAGTAAGTGTTTGTTTCTTCCCATTTTCATGCTTTAAAAGCCTCCCTTTTAAAATCAGAGTTAAATCAAACAAATAAATGCTAATAGAAAAGTTCACATGCATAACCCCTGCAGTGTATTTACCTATGTAGATAACATGTAATTTTCACTATTTAATTACTGTTTCATGACCCATTTCCTGCTGCAGTCTATATTTAAATTGTGTATTTACCTCTATCTACTTTCTCATAATGTGTCTTGATATGAATATTCATGCCACCATTGAGTGGTTGATTACTTCTGTGCTAACCTTGAAAATACTTCCCCCCTTGCAACACAGCAAACAGCCGGGTGCTGTGGTTATATAACAGCAAAGAAAAGAAAATGCAATAAATAATGCTCAGGCTCTTTGGGATCAGACCATATTTTCCTTTGGTTTTTCCTCAGCAGGTATTTTTTCCTCTCATTTTTTCCTCAAATTAAGCCAAGATCCTCCTGACTATAGTTCCCCAAATTATAACACTGGACCGGATTTCCATAGAAAAGGAGAGGTGCAAGTAATAGGCAGTGCAGAATTCCTGCCCGTGGTACAGCCTTTTCAGATGGGAGAGAAAAACAGTTTATCATGCAGCTGGATGCACATTTCTTTTTAATCATGTAAAATTTGAAAGAGCGTTCCTATTGTTCTAAATCAGAAAACAGTCTGAAGGAGTTATCTGAGGACAAAAGAAGGGAGCAAGACCAACAGAATTAAGCCTGATGAAGTACCATGGAACCAGTCTGAATTTGAACTTATATCCATTATGACTGGTTTCCATCATGATACTTTGATGTTCAACATATATTTCAAAACAAAGGCTTTTTTCTCTCTTTGGGTGAACAGAACAATTTAATTTGGAAAATGAATGAAGAGACAGGTTTCAACAATTTTCTGTTTCATAATTCAAGATACAGGGAGAGAAACAGGCTAATTTTCCCCAATTTCTTTTTCCTAGGATGGAATGGTCCATGGCCTGGCAAAGCCTGTTTCCTCCACACTGGTTATGGAGAAAGTCTAGAGTCACTCTGGGCATCTCAAACACAGCCAGGTGTTTCCCAGGCTGGGTGACTCTCCATTACTTGTGACAGAAAGACAGACAGGTTTGTATGTGGTGGGAAAGGGAATTATCTTATGACAATGTCATATTGACTCAGCCATGTACAAAACAGTCTGTCACTCTTCTAGCCCTCATTTACCTCCTTCCGAGTGAAACCTGAACACCTCAGTTTTCCCATCTTGCTCAGTTAATCTCCTTGAGATTGGTTTCAAGATGCCTACAAAGCAGCTGCTGCTCACCCTTGGAGCACTGAGCTCACAGCCAGATAACCTGTCCTGCTTTTTTGTTTGAGAAGAACATATTAGCTTAGTCTACACTGCTTATACCTTCACCTCTGGGGGTGTCTTCTAAGTATCTTCACACCCAAGGCATTATTACCTGGCAACTTTGCAGTTATGACTCAGTGACTTCAGAGATTTCCAGCCTACAGAATAGTGAAAACTGGTCTGAGGTATGAATTTACTTCTGTGAGAAGCCAGGGCATATCTCCTACTGAGACACAATTTTATTTAATGGCCTCTGCTGCTTTATCACGCATTATGGAGTGGTTAAGGATGTGAGTTGTAGCTGTTGAGATAATGCAAAAAGTTCAGGCTGATATGGATCATCACCTAATTAATGTGCAGGGACTGAGAGTTGTCTCTCCTCTTCACTGTCTCCATTGCTGTCTGTAGGAGGCTCTTTGGATCTGCCCAGTGATGCAGCCCCACAGAGGCCAGATCTATTCATTCACATTAAGAACACAAATGGACACAATCAGCACGGCAAGATTTTGACATGGCAGCCTTTCTTCTGGGTCCTTATCATCGGATTTGTTACAGCATTGCCTAAGGACCAGCCTAAAATGTAGCCCTGCTGTTCTACACACAATAGTTTTGTGGAAGGAAGGGTGGACAAATGTACCCTCACCATCAGTGCCCATTGTTGAAAATCAGATCTTAATAACGTCATTTTATAGGCAGGTGAGAGCATTCTTTCCTGAAGACCACTTCTTTCCTACACAACTTCTAAAAGAGTTCTACTAGGACATAAAAATGTAAAAATAATAGCCAAAGTTACTAAATTAGATCATTGTTACCTAACATGTCATTTTTTTAATCTATGCAGGCTGCATCTTGCTCTTTTACACAGTTCAAAGTTGAGATGGATAAACTTTAAGTAACTCTATAAGGAACAGCAGGAAACTATAAGATGCCATAATTGTTCTGAGCTTCAAATAAGTTTAATCTTTAATGATTCTGTTCTGCCTCCAAATAAACTGAAAAATGACTAGAATCTCAAGCTTATTTAGGAAGTTGCCATAGTAACAATTAACTACCTCTAAGCCCTTCAGCTTTATTTTATCTTTTTTCACTGAGGTTCCCTAAATTACTTGAATCCTGAATTGTTACAGTAATATATCTATGTCTTTGAACTAAATGACATGGTTTTGCTAGAACCCTCATTATGTGAATATCGATTGAATTTCTAATTGGGACTGGACATCATCTTGCTGACAGCACTACTGCAAGAAGCCATGTAAAACCAAGGAAGATTAACAGAAAAAAAAATAGAAAAAAATAGAATGTTGTTTCTCTAGGGAGGCAGCTAGGATGAGCAAACTGGGGAACAGTGAATGAAGTGGAATTAACTTTAATGACTGAGTTTATATGGACAACAAACCTCCTCCAGATGCAGTGCTGTTTGTTTTAGCTATTTTGCTCTTACACTTTATTAAATAAAAATAATATCAGAGGAACCCACAGAGACTAATTTTGACCTGTGAATTAAATAATTATTCATTACAATGCAAAGGGCCTATTAACCCTGACTATTCTAATTTAGGTACATTTTTCACTCACTTTCTCCTAACACGGGCAATCCTGATATTGTAAATTGTTTCATGAAAGGTTGTGGCCTATATTTCCCTGTGTTACTTTGTCTGTTGTCATTTGACTTTATCCATAAAAGACAAGCATTTATTACCTATTTCTTAGGTGAGACTCAGGTCTGTAGCATTAACACACGCTGATATTGTCGTACCTGTTCCGCATTCACATATTTCAAAACACTCCTGCTTGTTTTCTGCATAGCCCTTATTTATTTATTGTTCCAGAAAAGGAGTTCATTTTCATCTTGTGGGGTTTTTTTAAATCAGAAAGACAGTATGTTTCCCAAGTGAAAATGGGAAAACAACACTTATTCATGGCATTTTTCAGAAAGGAAGTAGTCTTTCTTACATCAGATAACCACAAGCAGTAACTGATAAAAACTGAACTTTAAAGGAAGTGGAGAAAAGTAATTCCCAATTTCACTTGGTATGCCTTTACTAATGTCAGTCCTAAGGCAACAAGGAAAAAGCAGATGACTTTACTATTGCTTTGATGAAAACAGTACTCATCTGGATTACCCTTAAACCTGTCCTGGGGTTTAATAATCAGTTTAACTGCAGATAGCTTAAAAGGAATAGCTCAATGCTCATTTCGTATTATTTTCTCCATGTCTGAAAAGAATCTCTGCAAGTCTGCTGAAGGCCTTTTTGATAATAAAGGAACAATATCCTAAAGCAAAGATGTTAGCTCCATTCCTATATCTGACGGGAAGAAACACAATCATGCAATGCAAATAAAATCTGGAAAAAAAGGGTAAGATATGGTCATTTCTGAACCAGAGAAAATGATTCAACAGCCATAGATTTTTTTTGTCTGCACTGCAGTTCTCAGAATTTTGGTAATTTACATGACTAAGAGATGTTTGGCTGCTCAGTCTTCTAATTCACAAGGAAATAGCATCTGGCTATTTAGACTATTATATTGACCTTGGAGAGCTTCCTGCACATATTTTTCTCCTGCAAAAATGCCTATTTCTATCACATAAAGCAAAACAGCAGTGACACCAGTCTTCAGAACATTATATGGTATGAAGTAGATGCAGTTCCTGGGCCATGCACTGTTCACACTCAGTATAGGACAGGACAGTCCCGTGGCCTGGCTGAATGAGGGGAGTTTTCAGCCACAGCTATCTTGAAAGATACAAGTTTGGACACTACAGAAACAGTGTCACCCTCACACATTCCAGCCAGATCACCCTTCTCCTTTATTAGTCAGCTGCTGGTTTCTATCCCCTCTTACTGTTTTGCTCGAATTATTCTGACAAACTGTGCCTGTGAGGACAGGGTGGCTGGAGGTGGCTGACTGTGGCATGTCTGGCTTGAACTACAGGTACGATGGATGAGTTGAAGAGGGAGAGCCACTGGGGCTGGGGACAGTGTCACTGTGGCCTTGGCTGTGGCCAATACTCACTAACTAGCAGTGGGCTGCCCTACTGACAGGGGTTTGAACTGGGCTGGCAAGGCTAGAGAGTACAAGCACTATCTCCTCAGCCCATGCCAGCCAGCGGGTGAGTGAATGCCCAGCCACTCTCAGCAGCACTGGGACAAACATTGCTCCTACAGGCAGCCTCTGAGAGGGCAAATCAGATGGGAACAGCTGAGGGCCAGCTGTAATTCACACTGCACCTATTCAGCAGCAATTTTCACAAATGGTTTCTGATAGTACCTCCCCTTCTCCCCACTTTTCTTCCCAGGATGGACATGCTGTATTTTCTGAACACATCTCACTTTTGAAGAACTTCTTACTATGGGCACTGACCTCACAAGGAGCCACCACATCTTTAGGTCTTTTGGCCCTGGTTCCTGATGCCCTTTGCTGTTCTTTCCTCCTTCTCCTCTGCTTTTTTGGCTCGATGGCAGGGCTGTTTGCTGGTCCTTTCCTCTGAGACCTGTATGGCAGCAGAACAGACAAGCATCACAGCCTCAGAGAGTGCCCACACCTTTTTCCCAAGGAAGGTTGTGACGACCTGCACGAAGGGTCTGTCTCGCTGACTCTTCCTCTGTCTTCTCTGCCTTTCCTGAACAAGTTGCAGGTTGCCTCCACAATGTGCCCCTTGCCACATGGGATGCTCAGCACAGAACTTGAATGTACAAACATAACACATGCTTTTTTTATACATATGCTTCATTCGTTCAGCCTGTTTGGTTCAGACACATTGATTCATGCATTTGCTTTCCTTGGACATATTAATACCAGCTCATACATAGAGAATGAGAGAAGAAGTAGCAATAGCATTGAAATTGGCCTGTAAGAGATGTTAGTAAAGATAGTTATGATGTCTGCCTGGAATAGGCCTTTGTTTCTTGGGTGGTGTGACTGGTAGAGAAATACAGGAGAAAGAGAGAGAAGGATTGTAAACCTGAGGCGTATGTCTGGAAATGAAACAATTTTGTACATTCATTGCTTCTATCTGGAGAGGAGACATCTTAAAACTATGAATTACACTCTGAACCTGAGGAGAAAAAGCTATACTTTTGATTTCTTGCAGAAATGTGCTGAGGTTTTTCTACAGTGAGCAGAAAGCAGAGTGTACTTTCAAAAGTAACTGGCCTCAGTTACAAAAGGAACCAGCTGTTAGAGTCCAGCTGGAGCCTGGTGCTGAAAGGCAAAATGCTCAGTAAAAAATGAGTTTTTATCTTCAATGAAAAATAGTATATTTTAGACAAATGCACAGGTATTTTCTTTTGCTATTTGTGAAAGTACATTTGCATATTACCAAGGAAAGCATTTATACTTACTAACAGGAGAGATGCAATAAATGAGTGACTGGTTGTCAAAAATCGAAAGTGATGGTTGGGATCACTGAAGTATGGACTTTCTTTATCTTTTTTTCCTTGCTGCTCCTTACTTCTGCAGTTCTCAAATCCAAAAATAATAGGATAATACCATAAACAAGTGCCTGGTATCTACGCTGCAAAGATATTTTTTCTCTGTAAGTTTAATTATGAACAGCCAACATACGTGAGCCTTGCGAGCAAGTTTCTCTTCAATGTGATTGTGCAACCTACTCAAAAAATGAAGTATTACAGTGGGAAAAGACATATTCATGATTCATGAAAACTTTGGGCACAGATTCAGTGGAACACAGATTTGGGCTATATGCCCCTCCCTGTTCAAAATGTATCAATTCAGACATATGCTTCAAGACCATAAAATTCAAAAGGAATTAAAAACCTGCCAAAATACTTTCTTAAGAAGGCAGTCTTTGGGAGTATCATGCTGAGGACTCTCAAAATAAAAATGCCTGGCTGTCAGTTACCGTGGTATTTGTAGTTTCACATCCCTCAAAACAGTCTACAAGGTGTCCCACTAAGGTCTATAGGTTTTGGAGCAGAACTTTAGTAACCAAGTATTTAAGAACATTTTTAACATTATTGACAGGTCTCACAGGAATCAAAGGCATCTCAAATATTCAAAATTAATGACAGTATATAGGCATTAATAGGTGCTTAAGAACTTTGCTGTGTCCAAGTGTGAGGAACTGTCTTGCTAACAGGGCAGAGGAAGATTTTTTTACAGCAATTTTCTTGAAAATGGTCTTTTTAAATAGAGTTCCTGGGCTGAACTGGTAAGTATTTGACTTGGTACCTAACACTGTATTCTTTAAGAGGGTACTTAATCTGCTTTTAACACCCAGGAATTTCAGTATTCGAATAGCCATCCTGCAAGCTGCAGCCCACTGCTTTGCCTCAGAGCTTGCAGCTCAGTACGCTGACACGCAGATAACATGCTGCTCCAGTGTACATCTCCATCGCTCACCTGCATTTCCAGAGGCATCCCCAGCTGAAGCACATTATGATGCTGTGCTCATGAGTTAATGATCAGAGTGAGATTTGAAGGAGTCGCTCCCACTTAGGCACAGCCTGGAGCGTTCCTTCAAAAATTCATTATAAGGATCTGCATGCCATTTTCCATGTGCTTTGAATCAAGGCTTGCACACATCTGAGCTCATCCCAGATCAGGGTCAAATAATCTTGAGACGCTGACATTGTATCCCTGTGCACACTGCACAAGTAGCTTAGTAATTTCTTGTTCATATTTTCACATATATAGGTTTCTATTCACATCCCTAGGGACTATGTATATATTGGGCTAGATAGATTATCAGACTCACCTGGGAGCACATGATTTATCTTGGTATGGATAGCCTTCCTCCAAGGCAATAGTACTTCCCAAGACATTACAAATATTAAGATTAAAAAGATGCTGCTCTTCTCCCTGGGGAATGCTGTTTTCCATACTGCTTTGCATGGTAAATCCCACTGTCTGTTACAAGCAGGAGAGAAGCTCAAGGAGGAGAGTGAAAACTGATTCACAAGGCACTTGCTGGATTGTTTTCCTTTTTTTTTTATGGCTTGCCTCCACAGTCGATGCTACCAACTTCAATTAAATTCAGTATTCTAATTTTCATTCTCTTAGTTACACAAAGATGGTAAATAAAAGCTTCCTAGTGAATCAATTGAGTATACTGGGACTTAAGCAACACCTGCTGCTAAATATAGATAGTAAGTCAAAACTCAGTAGAAAAAATACAGTGGCAAGATAGTGTTTTTAACTACACAATAAACCAGATCCTAAATCACATCGTATCTTTAGTTGTCTTGGACTGCATTAAGGGAACAGTTTGGTGACAGAAAGTTTCTCTCTTTTCCTGTTCTACCTCCCACAATTCTATGTATTGGTGAATGACCCTTCATAACTTGGAATTCATACTTACAGCTCTGTGGCAGATAATCACTGGAAGAGCAAATGGAGGCTGGCAAATTTTCTAGAGCAACAAAGGTAAAAAGATTTACAGCTCAGCACACTCATGAGATCCTTATATTGTAACTGGGAAGCTTGGAAAAGATAAGACAAAATCCAAAGCAGAGTCTTGCTGCGGTTTCTGCTGAAAGGCAATTCATTTTAAAAAATCATCTAGTGTTTACATGTAGAGTTGCTTACCTAAGAGCCCCTTGACAGACACTCCTTTCTGGTGTTGCCTTGCAAGGATATTATGGTTGATATAGGAAGAAGTCAGGTAAAATTCTGCTATTCAGTGTATTGCAGTTGATAATTGCTCCTTTATTTATAAACAATAATTATCTTAGTAGGTAAATATATTCATCATGGACCTCTCTCACCCCTCCTGTTCATACTCCTTAGTGTTAAATACAGCTTACAATTATGTTTCTAACTCCCCCTGTTGTAGAGCACTCCACTTTCCTCTTTTTAAATTTGATTTTGGCAAGCTGACTGTGCTTCAAACTCACGTTCCTTTTGATGTTGCACACTCTACAAAATGGACTATTCAATAACATTTGGGTTTAGAAGGTTTCACAGTTTGCACAAAATAATCCAGACAGAACAAAGAAGTAACCATCCAGAATTCTGATGGCACACTCATGAGTGGATATTCCCCTGTGGAGAGGTTCATATTTCATACAAATTCAGAGGTTCCAGTAGTATTTGAGGTATCAGCAAATCAGAACTGTGCCAAAAATCAATCAATTTCACTGTGAGTAACAACAGAACTGGAAGCAGCTCCCATAAGGCAGAGAAATTGAAGAAAAAAAACAGGGAGTGAGATAATGTTAATTGGATCCTTGACATGTTACCATTTCCTGCTGAGCCAAGTTTCAGATAAGACATTTGAATGTGGATAAAATGTGATAAGCTAGTTTTGGATGAGTTATACAGACATTACGTTTCCTCATCTACCTACATATCATTACGCTTTACCATTAAAAACTCTCAATGTATCTACAATTTAAATATTTAAGAGCTGGCTAGGGCATGTGTGAAGTGTTACACAGCCTCAGATTTCTCACCTCTACCATAAGCTTCTTGAGCAATCTGAAAAAGGAGTTGTTAAAAGCTACAGTGAGCTGTGTCAGTGTGTGAAGACATCTACGTACAATATTAAATACATCTCTGAAGTTCATCTTCTCCTACCTAGAGAAATTCAGTGGTGAGAGGGAGGGGAACCCCATGAGAAATCATTCAGAGGATCTGATGCTGGATGAGAATCAAAGGAATCATCCCGAGATCAGTGCAGTCATTTGTAAAAGACAACCATGTTTTGTGAATACCTATAACTTTGGAGAAACACTACATGCATTACCATCATGTATTAAATCACAGCCTCCTTAAATCAAAACTCAAACTGTTTTGTTTGATAAAGCTTCTGTCTTTTTCCCCTCGACTTTATTATCCCGTTTCTCCTCAGATGGCCCAATGGTAGTGTGAAATAAAATATGATACAAGGACTGGAAGATTGATCCATACAAGTGAAAAATCAAATACAGAGCACTGCTTTTTAAGTTATGAGTGAGAGCTTTTAAACATTTTTTGCAAGAAGATGCAAAAGAGCTTCTTTGCTTCTTGGCTTTTCAGCCATGACCAAGCTGAATATCATCCTCAAAACTTTGCTTCAACTCAGCCTCAATTCATAAACTTGTTCAGGGCACTGACAGGTGAAACCCTCGGGCATCTCTTATGTACTAAGTCCAGTTTGATATCATATAATCCCGTTCTGCTCTTAAAAATTATTAATACGTTTTCAACCATATCAGGTGCAATAACTCTTCGTACAAAATGGAATCTCTGCTGCCTTTATTCTCTTGGCAATTGGTACTGTTAGCTACAATTTAGTTTGGCAAATGAAGAATCTAGAAGACTGACATATTAGTCTTTTTTAGACTGCTCTGTGTTAATTCTGAGAGACTGCCCTCTAGCCAGCCCTTGCATTTCATTCACTGCATCTTGCATATAAATATTTTACTGTGTTCCAGTATAAAAGTTTGATAAAATTTGAACTGAGAAAGCATGGATGAGACAAGGATATTCAGGCTTATCTTTATAAAATAAAAATGGATTTTATCTTGGCTCTGTTACTCAAGCAATTGGGAAGAAAGTATATTTGGTGCTCTGAGTTTTGCAGAGAGAGAGCTTTTGTATTCTCGTATTAATCATGAAACACATGTTTGGATAATAAGGGAGATTGTTAAACTGTTCTGAGCCATAAGTTTAGAAAGTCATACCTTCAGAGCATCTTTTCTCTAAGACTGTAGTGTTTAGAGGTCAGGCTTTTGTATAAAATGATATTAATTTACTAAATCTCTCTATGATGAAATTTATGTCATTTCACAGTGAGCAGAACAGTGGAAGGAGATAGAAAAGAAGGTTTAGAATTAAATTAGTTATGAAATTCCGGGTATTTTATTAACAGCAAGGAAACAAATTATGAGCTTGTAGGTAGATAAATATACTCCAAGCTTGAAAGTATGGATTACTGAACTGAAAAATTGTATCTTCTTGACTATAATTGCATAGCCCCTAAAAATAGCAAAAAGTGTATTTGGAATGTGGCGTTCCAAGAGTTTGAAAATTAATGATGAAGAAGTGATGTAATTTGGGACCAATATGTTTCAACATATCAAAATGTGAGACATGTTAGGATTTTTCTATATAGAAACTGAAAAACACTGCCCGCCTTGCAGTTACCATCTCTAAAATAGCCAATGCTATAAATAGCAATACAAATTTATGTGCTGTCTCTCCTTTTTAGTAGAAGTTTTAATGCATTGGCCTTGACACCATACCCATACTTCTGTCACTTAACTTTGTTTTTTTCATTTCCAGAAACAAGATGCCTCTACTGCAAGATTTGCCCATAATAATCTCTTAAAACATGGTTTATTTTTACCCTAAGAAAGAACTTTAAAAATTCAAGTCACTATACTTCCCAAACTGCTGAATGCTGTTAACATTCTCATTTTAGCTTTGCATCATATACAATAAGCATTTCATTTGCCTAATGAAAAACTTATTTAAACTAATGAGTACACAGTGTTTTTATTTACATATGCAATTAAAATTTACCACTATTAATAGCTGACAGAGGGGAAGAGAAAGTGTGATTTATTCCAGTAAGTGCACACTCTTTCAAGAGGACAGCACATCACCGGCAGTTTTAAAATTGTCATCAGTGCTGAAAAAAACTAAATTCTGGGGTATCTTAGTCCCTGTGGTGCATTTCCAAAGATGAAGCCATCAGCTCTTTCCACCCTCTGAGGTGCACAAGAGTTATCCATGCCAGCTCCCTTCCCCTGCATTCCTGTGGGTACCTGGAGGAGCTGGGTGGGTCTCCCAGCAGGGTTTATTCTGAGAAAGCAGAGCTGGGGGCACCAGTCAGACCAGGTACTCTGCAGAGCCTGCTGCTCTGCAGGAGAGGAAAATAACACCAAATATACACAGAGCGAGGCAGGAGAAGCAGGGTCACTTACTGCAAATTGCACAGGAGTGAGAAACGTGGAGATGGGGCTGCCTGCAGCAGGCAGTGGCTATCTGACACTGACACAGAGATGGGCACGGTGAAATGAGATTAATCAAAAGGAGTCAGGGATACAGAGATCTTTAGCCCACCTCATTCTTCTTAAAAACAGAGTTCAAAGACAAGCATCAGACATCAGCTATCACAGCATGGACAAACATGGCAAAGGGTGCTAAATCTGCCACCTTTCTGCTGTTTTCTCTCACAGATGTTACAGAGCCCGCCAGGGGAAAGCAGATTTCTGTTTTGAGCTGCACCATGTGCAAATATGCTCTTGCTGAACAATGCTGCTACTACAGCACACTCTGTTCTGGCAAGAGAGAATTTTATCAGCAGCACTATAAAGGCTCTCAGATTCAATCCATTCTTATTGACATGCACTGATATGCATTTTTCTAAACATTTTGTGAATGGTGTAATCAGAGCTAGGACATTGAAAATATTAGTAATATACATTAAAATAATCTTACTTCAGTTTTACAAGCAGCAATAATTTCACTTTGATTTGAAACTTTGGGCTGAGTTGCCCATTTTTTAATATAAAGGAGAACATATGAAGAGACAGTAGGTAAAATGAAGCTTTAATAACAATGCATGTACTGAACAGTACAATTTTTTTTAAACTGGTATTTCTGATCAAAACCTTTTCAAGTGAAAAGAGAAGGCACAGTTGAAAAATCCTGACTAAAAAGCATTACTTGCCTATTGCAGCTGAATGTTGGTTCCCTTGCAGATGGCTGGCTGCAGTCACTCCATATTTATGGGATGTGCTCCTGTGTGCAGTGGGAAAAGGGCTGGCACCAGGGCTGATCGAAGTGATCATCACTACTTTGCTTACACAGACAGGCACTCACATACTGCAATGCAAAAATAGGTTTAAAGGCTGAAAAGATATGGAAACTCCAAGTCGTAATGTCTAAAGATGGGCTGTTACTGTAGTGACTTTCCCAGGTGGACAGTTTTGAAAAAAGGCTAATACACCTAGAAACGCATTTGCAAATCTGAAGCAGAGGTGATTAATGAGATCAGGGACAGCTGTGCACTCAGTCTCGGTGCAAATAGCTGGACATTAGCCTGGTTGACCACTCCAGACCCTTAGGTGGATGACACAGCACACCCAGGGTGCTCAAATGCACCATGTGGGTGCAGACTGAGTGCCTGTGACATTGCTGCATCTCCAGATGGGGCTGTTACAAACTCAGCCGTACACCGTGTGAAAATGCAGGGTTTTGTGCAGAAACTTGTCAGTTGTGAAGGTCTTTTCAAGAGCTGAATCAGTTGTTTACTACCTATGTTATACTGACACTCAGTTCCGAGGTGCTGCTGCTGTTTACAGCATACAAGGAAACAAAAGGATTATCCAATACCAAAAGGAGATTCTCTTTTGAGTTACACAAGCTGTAAGGAGACAGGTGAATGACAGAAAATAGGCAAGCAAATCTGTAAACATAGACCAGAGGAATCACCAAGTGCTACGTGCATTATAAAATCAATGCTCTCATTCACAGTGCCAGAAGACAGAATCAAGAGCCTACACTTAGGTAAAAACATCTCCATTTCTTCCTCTTCTCTCTTTTTATTCCTGGCCATAATGTTTGTGTCGGGGGGAGAATCATCAAGAGGATGGTTATGTAAAAATATTGTACTGTGTAAAAGGTGTTGTAAATCTCTGATTTGTCTCTTTCCAATTACGCAGCACCATGAAGCATGAGCAGGGTTGTCAGCACAACAGTCAATATTGCTGTGAAAGACTAAATTGTATTCTTCACCACCTTGTGCTACACTAACAAAATTGCTTGCTAAGTTTTGATTCTAGGACATCTGCAATTTGCAGTAGTTGATGATGATGCATGAAGCAGAAAGAATGTGTTGATTTTTAAGCTGTATTCAGTTGTTACAGTAGGAATATTTTGAAATTATTATTTCCAAACTCTTAGGATTCATAGTGGAATACCCTAACTACATTATTTATGGAATACCATGATGCTATTTTAGGAGAGTTAATTTTCTAACTAATCGCTGCATTACAAGTGTGGTTATTAGATAGTTCTAGAATCCCTTGTCTCCTCCCCAGCAATTAGTTAGTATTTCAAAATTAAATAAATTGTGATGTTATGGTTAAATGACTCAGGTTCTAGATGGCTGCAGGTGATAGAGCTGCAGTGCCTTAAGTTCTCCTGACAGTCGGAGCTCTCAGGAGAAACATTAAAAGAGCAGCTCAGCACGTGGTTTGTGCCTAATGATCATTGAGTTCCATTAAAACATATATGTGCTGGTTTGAAGAAACCCATCTTATGAATTAGTACAAAATGGCTTTCATAGAGAAAAGAGCTACTCAGTACGTAAGTTACAGCCCTGTCCTTCCTTTCCTTTAAGCTTATGGATTCCTGTTAGGTTTTCCCCCTCCTCCCCCCAGAAATTCATTGATGGTTTTGCTTTTAAAATTCCACATAGTTTCACACTACTCTTTTCCAGAACAACATGTAAAATGTATTGCTGAAACGGAAGGATATTGCACACAAAAATAAACTGGCCAAATAACGTAGCTGCTCTGAATTATTCACAGCTATCTAGCAAGCATTGTTTGCAATAGAGCAACTAAGTAAACAGGATGGAAAATGAGTTTTGGCATGATTCTAGGAATTAGAATTCTCTATTTCTATGGAAACATTGATAAAAAGTTGTTACTAATAATAATGAAGTACATGCAGAATAGAAATAAGTAAGCACAAGAGAAGGCATCTATTGTAAGCTTAAGTGTTTTTCCCTTTTTACTGGGAAACACATGTACAAGCTTGCACACATCTCAACTTTGGTACGTTGCAGACTATTGCATATATTATTAGCCCAGTTTGCCAGCAAGAAAGATGTTTGATGAGTACGTACGTGGCCTAGGATAACTGTAGGAAGACTCTTAACACAGAAAAACTTATGAAGAGATTGTGTTTGTTTCACAGGCATATTGTAGAACCACAGATTCATTACAAATCACTAATGAATCCAGAGTACATTAAAACTTTTGGCAGTTTTTCCTTGACAAGAATGCCCAATGATAAAAATACACAGAAGAAACTTTCTAACTGAGAAAATTTGCCTAACACATTTATAGTCTTAGGTAGAAAATAATTTTGTTTACTTCCAGCTACTAATATAATGTATTATATAATTCTTATCAGTACACATATACGTATTTTTATTGTTTTATAGATCTGTATCTAGGAAAAAAAATTGCCTTACCAGGGTTTCTCAAATCTCAGTTGCAGTGGAAGGAAAATAACAAAAAACCCCAAATCTTACTATCCTTTTCCTTAGCAGAAATCTTGTGAAAGTTCCTGGTGATACAGAGGAGAGAAGTCTGATCCAGTCATCAAATAAATCAAAATCCATTACAGGGAAACAAGGAAGAGCAGGAGGGATGAAGAATTATAAAATCTCATCTGCATGGTAAGCTTTGCCGCAAATACAATCTGAATGTGCTGCAAAGCTCTACTAGTTTTACATAAGTAGGGCTTCTCATTCATTTTCACAGGGTTCTTTATTTTTAAGTTCCAGAGAGAAGGGAAAAACACTGAAAGTTGTCAAATATTTTCAGTTCTGGGTGGAACTAAATGCCTGACCTGAAAGATATAGCAAGTTTTCTGGGGCACACTCAAAAATTACAATTAATTTAGAGACACTGCATGGGGAATAAAGCATCTACGTGAACCAGCAGCAGTGAGAGCAGCGGGGGAAGCATTGTCTAAATCATCTGGAGAAAAGAATAATACAACACATACTGCATGTTTGCGAGGGGAGGTACAAACAGCTTTCTGCCAAAGGAAAATACATCTGAATCAAAGATATGGTGTGAAACATGACAAAAGCTGCTGAGAGCAGCTCCAGCCAGTGCTGTTGTTGAGTGAGTGTGTCAGCCTGTGCTCCTCAGGTGCCCACATCCCTGTGCTGGCTTGTGCCAGACCCTCTCACCCTAGATGTCCTCAGGTCCATACCAAGGTTCACACTCACATTCTGGATAATGGAGTTTGAAAACTCTGCCCACAGTAAGTTTTTTACTTGGTAGCCTTAATCAGGACTAGAAACAGGAGGCTCCTTTGAGATTTCCAGCCAGGAGAGTGGCTGGATTACCACTGTAGCTCCCTGTGGAAATCACCCTGCTTGCCTTGCACACCAGACATACCACACAGCTGCTCAGTTCAAGGCAGAAAGTGAAACATTGCATAACGTGCACTCATTTGGCATAGTTGCATAAAAGTCATGAGGTTATTTAATCCTGTTGGCTATTCAGGTTGGTAGCTATTAGAAGGAATTGTATGACCAGCATCTGATGGTCATTCAGGTCATGCCAGGGTGGACCCGCAGCAGGAGCATCATCACCTGTCTGGCAGCCTAGAACAGTCAGGGCCTGTGGAAAGAGGTTGTGAGCCCCTGGACCAGATTTGTTTTCTCTAAAAAAAATGATGTACACGCATCAGTGGTAGGAGTGCTTGGGAAGGAGCAAAGACCCCCTCCTTGCTTGGGGACTTTCTCCTCAAGGAAGTTTTGAGCCCAGGAGTTTTGACCTTGGAGATTAAGAAACAAAGACTGAAGCCATGGGAGACCAACGTACATACAGCATTAGAATCTCGATAGCGTCACTTGACTAATCTGTTTGATAAGTGCTTGCTTTTTCAGCTGTTACCATTTAGATTGTCATGAGCTACTTGACAAACAAGTGCCTGCTTGGAGTTTGGAGGTTTGCCTGGTTTCTCACTCCAGCAGAACATCTCAGCCTTCATGGCTATCCCTCAGTTCCCTTATCACAGCAGCTGTGACAACAAAACAACGGAGAAGCTTTATTTCCTTCTGACCCCTATCACTGAAAAAAAAGAGTTAACACAAGTGGTAAGAAAATGCTGGCAGCTCTGGGCTGCCTCGAGCTGGCCTTCCTGGCCCAGGCATGTCAGTGGGTGTCAAGGATAAAACTTGCAGCAATAACAAGTAATTAAACATATTTAGTCAGGGCATCAGTCTCTGTCACTTCCCACCACACATCAGTGCCATGTATTTAATTTCTCGCAGTTTCCCTGTGAAAGGAAACCTTTTCATTTGTTTTCCTGAGAATGCTATCTCCTAAGGAAGATGTTAGGACAGGCTGAGGGCTAGGGAAGCCGTGGCAATTAATATCTGAACTGTATGCTACCAGTATTCGGGGTTAAGCTAACTTGGGAATGAAATACAAAACTGAAATTATAATCTGTAATTTGCTCAGGGAAAACATTTCAAAAGACTATCCAAAATGCTCTTTGGTGAGGGATATGGAACATCATTTAGATGCCATGTATCTCACACCAGTTATTTTGGAAGTTCAAGCTGTGATTTTCTCTAGTCATAGCTGTACACAAATCAAGATAATAAAAAATTATAATGCATAAGGTATGGGTCTTTCAGGAATGAATAAAATGAATTTGAAGGATAATTTTCATAAAAATTAAATAAAGAGCAGATTAGAAGATGTGCAATCTATGAAATATGAAAAAGTTTCATTTAGGTAATTGCTGTAGGAGTTAAACTTAAAAATAATAAAAAAAGGTAATTTCAAAGATTGACTGGCCTCACAGGGAGAGAGAGACAAACATTTGGATTATTAGTTCCGACAGAATTTTTTATCTTGTTTCTGCTTCATCTTTTTTCAAAATTGTAATAATTTATTTCTTTACAGAATCTTTTACTTGTTCTTAGAATTCCTTATGAGGAGAGGTTTGTATTGAGTTCATTTACACCCTAAATATGGACAGACAGAATCCCCTCCCTTTTAGTATTTCACTGTAACTAATGCAAACTGAATTCACACCACAAGTCGTAGCTAGTGCTTTAACTGGTCAATATCCTTTGTGAATCTGAATAATTAACAAAAAACTAACCCATATCATAACCTCAGCACTATTTTTTTAAAGTACTGGAAAAAAAACCAGATGAACAGGACTGACACAAAAGGTAAAGCAGAATCTGTCACTTATTACTTCTGTGGTTTTCCCCAGGACTTCTGAATTTGCTCCTTTGTACAAGGTGACTGCTTTTGTCCTTGTTTGCGTGTCTGTCTCTATACATCCTGATCTAGAAAAAGAGTTTCTATTTCTGTAGATAATAAGCACACTTTAATATTTTACTAGCACAATAATTTTTCTCCAGAGTAGCTGTGTTTATTCCAATTATTTACCTCCTAAGCACACTATTCTCAGGTGGTTCTTATTAAATGCAGTTTTTTCATGACTTCTCAGCTGTTCTTCTCTTGACATATGAACTCTTAAACCTCATGCATTAAAAAGCTCTGTTATTACATCAGAACTTTATTTAAAAACACAGATTGAAATTGGTACAGAATTACCTTTTCTCTCCCTTTAACCAGTGCAGCCAAAAGTCTAGATTAATGCTGGGACTTCAGCACAGAAATGCAGCCACACATCCTAACATCCTAAGTATTTTCTCTTCTTAATCAATTTTGCCTTTAGCCAAAACTGAGGTAATGTAGAAATAAACCTGTCAGATGTAATTTCACTGCTGCAATCCCTCCTCTGGAGAGCACAGAGCCATGCTGTTCATCAGTGTGGGTATAACTGCTGTGAAGCCTCTAGCCACAGTTGCTTTTTCAGTGTCTCTCTCCTTGCATGTTTTTATTTAAAAAGAGAGTATTAAACTAATCATTTAGATGTAGAACTCTTCGTCATATTCAGAAGGAAAGCAAAGATTTCATTGCTTAGGTCTTGCTCCTCTGAACACAGCACCCCATGAAACACAGGTCCCAGAAAAGGACATTTTTAAGCATGCATTGATTCATTTCACCAGAACAATTCCTTGCCATGATTACTTCTCTCACATAATTTATCTCTTCAACTAAAAATCAGCATTATTCACCAGCTGAGATTTATTGAGCCTCACCTCTGCTGGAGCCAGCACCAGCAGAATTACAGAGAACCCTTCAGCAGTTAGAGGCCACTGTGTTACATGGAAACCCAGAGAACTGGAATGGTGTGCCAAGGAGTTAGACAAAACCACTGAAGGGATTTATGAATAAAACCTGGGATTCAAGGAAGGGAACAGCTCACAGTCTTATCAGGATACTCACATGAAGAAAAAAACCTCTGCTCTTCCAGGTGTATGCGTGACTTGATCTGACAGGGTTGGTTGCAGACCTGCCTTTTGTGTAAGAGCAACAATCCACGAGTGTCTGATTGTCACAGTGTGCTGCTTGCCGAGCCTCCCGCCCCTGGGCCTTGTGGGCTCCGGGCCCTCAGGCCAAGCACTGCTGCTCCTCACAGAGACTGCTTCTGAGGTGCAGCAGAGGGGGAGCAGGCAAAAACCACATGGAAAACATCACAAACCTTTTTATCTGGCTTTCCTTTAAGTGTATACCTGGCAGTGATTTGTGAAATTGCTGAAGAGGCTGGGACCTCAATGCAGTCTCTCGCTGCTGTACCTCACATTTTGGCATGTACATCCTGCACTTTGCCAACAGCCCTCTCACACAGCTTAATCCTTATCCTGGTAAATATTGATGTGTGGATTTACACGACAGACATGTAGGATTTCTCAGTTAGGGTTATGTCATATATATAGATTTTTCCAGGGGTCCCTTTGAGTCTCCTTTATGGCTACAGGGCAAGGCAAAGACTCAGTAGCAACAACCAGAGTTTGGCCCAGTTAATTCACCCCTAAAGAAAGCCAAGAAGCTTCAGAGTGCACTGAATGACAAGAAAATGTTTGTTTACTGGACTAAAGCCTGGAGATCCTTCCTTGGTGCCGATAATAGAAGCAGTTTTGTGGTGTGTCAGCCAAGAAAAACATCCGTTGCTCAGCATGGCATCCAGCTAAACTAATCTTTGTTTTCCATGGGAGATGTTTTTTTCAATAATTTCTAAGAGCTAAAGGACTTCATTAAGAATCATGCAAGCATTGATCCAGATGTTAAACCTCTCTGTACAATGGGAAGCCCTCTTGGAAAGCAGTAAAGAATAATCGGTCCATTGTTATCTGGACTTGCGAAGAGACCGATATTGCCTATTCATTAAATGCTACTATATGGAGGAATTTATTTCATTGTGTGCATGCTGTTTGAAATACATTTAATTATAATGGTTTTGTGTAATTAAAGTGTAGGTAAACATTCAGTTTCAACCTATTGCAGCAGTGAAATTCATTATTGTTGCTAAATCTTATCCAAAGAAAAGCTTAACACATGAGAAATAAACCAGAGCTCCTTTTTAAATAACCAAAGTGAAGCACAAGTAATATTCCTCAGTAGTTCCTTGTAGACTTTTCTTTAGTTCTTATTTGTATATTACTTTTCTATCAGCTTTAACCTTGGCAAATGATAATATTGTAACTCTTAGCCTGATAAACAAAAGCACAATGTTTAACAGGGCTCCACAGAGACTCAAGGCAGTGTGAGGCCATGATTCCTTGCACACTGGATTGTGATGTGTCTGGCAGCCACCCACCACCAGTCGGATCTTGTCTTATGGTAAGAGATCCTTAGATAAAGGGATCCTTCTCTTAAATAGAGAAGGTTGTCCACCAACCACATTAGTGATCCCTGATTTCTTGCTGAAATTTGCCTTTTCAGAAACTGAGGAGTCCTTTCAGTGTGAGGATTTGGATGTGTTCACTCCTTGGAGCACAAGATTTTGTCTGAAGATGTGCTTACAAACCATAAGGGATGGCACAGCCGGAGTCCAATATCTAAATTTGATACTGTCTGTATCAAATTTCATCTTCACTGCCTCTTTAAAAAAGCAGAAGGATAATACATCTAAAAGCAATGAATGTGAAGATAAGGAGTCTGAACAAATGTAAAGAAAACAAAACCTTCTGTAATTTGTAAAACTTGCCTGAGTCTTATTCTAACAGGGAGTTTAGAAATGCTTATTAGCACAGGCAGAGAGAGACAGAAGGGAAAACAGTATAGATTTAGAAAGGCTATAGATGTAATTATGGGTGTCCTCAGAGGCTGATATATTAGGCAATTTTGAAACTAATTCCTAATGGAAATCCTTTTAATGAAACGTGTTAATGAAATACACATTGATATTGTTGTTGGGGTGCAGGCAGAAATTTACTTAGAAGTATTACTTCCATGTAAACAGTTTTTCCAATTTAATTTGGAGCTGCTTGAGTTTACTGAAAAGTACAGAACTGATTGATTTCTAAAGATCACATCTTGTAGAAAATGTCATTGTTCTGTCTGAGGAAGGAATTTTCCATCATTTCTCTCATGTTCTGGCAGGGGTTGGATCAATGAAACTTCAAGCAAGATCCTTGACTATGGTCCTTTTCCTGGAGAGATCTCTGGAGACTGGGCTGTGCCTGATGCAGGGCCGGGCGAGGGGCAGTGCTCTCTCTCTATCTGTGGGACAAAACTCAGTCTGCAAGCAGGGCCATGCTGTTCCTTCACAGCCACAGACAACAGAAACACATTTAAAAATTCTATAGTTAATCTGGCCTTTTAGATTACTTTTGAAAGTTTTGAAAGTGTTTTTTAGTTGAAGGCAAAGCAAACACAAAAGAAGCCTAAAAAAAGAGGTTTTGTGTTTGGGAAATGATTCTTTGTTCTTTGTGGTTATACTGTCATCACTGTTGAACTCTAAGCTGGTTCTGACTTATGCAAAATAAATGGTAACTGCTGATAACTATCAAAATCTAAAGGAAACCCATTAACACTTCTCCCATGTCACGTCTAACAGGAAGAAACATATTGGGAAGGCCTTCATGCATCAGGAGTGCCCCAGTAGATCCAGAGAGCTATATCACTCAAAAAACAACTCATGCAAATACCATGAAATGACCATGACAGCCTTCAAAAGCGGCTGAGTGATGAACTCAAGTATCTGAACTCAAGCAATCAAACACCTCACTGATGACAACACCCAGACAGGTTGTTTATGTCACTGGCAAGCTGTTAGCACATTCCTGTATGGCTGTAACAGGAGTTACCCTCCTGAGCACTATAGGAAAGGATCATTTTCCAACCCCCACTGTTAAAATGCAAACCCTAACCAGAAACCAAGCTGTGCCCCCCTTTATACCTGTAACTCTGCCATGGAATTCACGCAGGTACCAGTAGCTAAAGCAGTAAAAAAAAAAAAAAAAAAATCTCTAAAAAATACAACTCTACATTGAAAACTGTTTTTTTTTGCAGGTGGCATAGATCCTGCAAGCAGAACATGCATTTGCAAACAGCATTTCCAAGCTTTCAGAAGTATTCTTGATTATAGTTCTGCCCTCTGTAGTAGGAAGTAGGTATGTTAGAAATTGCTAGGGTGGGGTTTATAAATATTAAGTTTTAACTATTGAATACAACCCACTTCTATTTCAGGCTGCACACTTACACACGTGTTCATTTTTTGCCTGCAAACAGTCATCCAGAGACAGCCCCTGCCTTAGCTTATCAGCTGGGGCTGATGTTTGATTCACCTGCCAGTGCCCTGCTGCCACTTATGGTTTTTTTGGTTATTACAATAGGCTTTCCAGTTTCTACAGAAAAGAAAAAAAAATTCACCTGACACATCCTTTGAAAGAGAAAAGCACATTTGTTACCATAAGAAATACACAAACTCCTCCTCCACTTCAGATATATAAACAGAATTTCTATTAAAAGATTTTCTTCACCTGACATAGGGAACTGTGGCCAGAAGGGATATTGATTACTCTGCATGAATGCTCTAGTGTTGGTTTTAACAATATTGTCAGCCTGCTTCACCAATCATGCTAATACGTTTAGCAAAACCCCATTTGTAATCTGTCATTTACACAACTACTACACATTCACTACTTTAAATTCTCATTCCATCACGTTTATACGGTTCCCTCCATAGTCCCCCTCACAGCACACAGACTGCCATATCCATTTGAATTTCTGAAGCAGGCAGAGAAGCCTGAGGCAGGGATTTTAGTGGAGCCACACACATCCACCCCCCTATAAACTTCTTTCCCTTTTATTGGAAACCCAGCTTCACCCCTCCATCTCCAGTAGCCTTCAGACACAAGTTTTACTGAGCAACAGAGCTCTGCCATTCCTGCTTTAAACTGAATATTTGGCTCATCAGCTCTACCAAACCAACCCATGCTCAGCCCCACTCCCTTGGAGGGGCCATGGCCTCCCAGGTGAAGGGACACGGGCCCAGCTCACCTCTCCTGCTGCCTCGTGTCACTCCCACCCTGCAGCCCTTTCTTCCTGTGCCACATGACAGGAACAGCGACATTTTCAGAGAATTATTCCCTCTGCACAATTCTTTTGGGAAGCATATGTGTAATCAACATTTAAAGTGGGAATTATTTATAAAACAATTGTTGTGAGGGCTGAGAACTCAGAAATTATTCAGTGCAATTAGTCCCCAGGTAGCATGAGACTGCATTCTCTGGTGGTCTGAGCTATGGAAACATCATGAGTGCCTGAGAGAAAACCGTTCTTTCTAGAAGAGGTTGGCTACGAAAAGCAATCATTTGGCAAAGGGAAGGAAAAGGACTGCAGGTAAAAGACAGAGCACAGAATTTGAAGTTATTTTCCTATTTTCTTTTGAGTCCTCTGTCTCCCCAAGGAGAAGGAGACATCTGCCATGAGGGGAAGCAAGTGCTTTTGCTATGGCAGCCATTGGTAAGAGCACAGAAACTGCCAAACAGTAAAATCAGAACAGAATGGTTTCATGCCTCTAAATACTGCTGCCATCTCCTCTTCAGTGGGCAGCCATCAGTTCACAGACTGTTTTCCATATTTTTACATATGAAAGCTCCATTCCAAACATCTCAGCAAAGAAAGCGTTCATCTTGGGAAAGACTGCCTAAAATTTTGCTTGGGTTTTTAAATTAAAACATGCTCTCCTGCTCTACCTCAGTATTTATGACAAAGCAAGCATAAGATGAAGCACTTTTTTTTCCCTAAGAGGTGAAGTCAACAAACGGTAAATCTTTCTTGCCCTACTGAGGAAATATGGCAAGGGGAATTTAAGAGTGTCACGAGAGCCACTAGCTTTGTGCCTTCTGGGATGACACAGCGTGCTCAGTGTAATGCCTGCCAGTCAAACGCATGGCATCTGCCCCCTGAGAGCAGGCCCAGCACAGCTCTTTGAAGCCCCAGTCTCTTCTCAAATCAATTTCTGGTCTCCTGCTTATTCTAATTTAAATTGGTGGCAGAAGTGAAGCATCTTCCCCTGGGACCTTGCCCCTCCCAGACTGTATCCCTGGCACCAGAAACCTGAGCTAAGGGCTCAGAGAGCACACAAAGGTGGTGCTTTCCAGTGCTGGGGTGATGAACTGTCACAGATGAATCAAGAGTGGCTGTTTGGGAAAACACATTTTGTGTAAAGTGCAGGTGCCTGTAGTTAGATGAGTTGTGCCCTGTTGTTTTCAAATCAGTAATTTTAGCGAGTGGCTTGCATGCAGCCTAGAGAACATCAGCTCCCTGCACCACAGTCAAGGGAGACAAGAAAGGTTTAGCAGTTCTTTAAAGAATATTGGTCACTAGATGGGGAAAAATGTTTCCCAAAGGAATACTTCATTTGAATACCCTGAAAATGTCTAATTGATCTTCAGAGGAAGTAATACTGGAGTTAATTAGAATGTCATTAAAACTTAAATCCTGACAGTTTCATCTGTTGCTTAAACTGTCAAGACTTTTATGTTTGAATTTACTTCCAAAAGCCTGCAGGTGATAGTCTGCACTTTGTCACAGTTCACAGGGTATTTAGAAACTCAAAGAGAACCATGTCTTTGCAAGAATATTATTTTATCTGAAGTGTGACTAACAGGAAGGTCATATTCTACCCTTTTTCCTCCCCTCTCTCCCTTAAACACCTTATTTGCTAGAGCCGAAGAGATTTAGGAAGAAAAATCAGGGCATCATATAATGATTCATAGCCAAGCACAGCAGAAGCATTAATCATTCACATCTTTAACCCTAAAAGCATATAAACTTCCAAGGATGATCAGTCAATGCGACACATTTATACTTTAGCCAGAAATCAGATATAAAAATGGAAAATCCTGAACTTCTGACCAGAGAACAAAGTATATGAAATGCCACAGAGCCTTTTTCAAAGAGCCCAAATGCACGGCTTCTACTGATGTAGAGAGGCAGCCTTTCATATAAGCAATCCTATTATTTGTAATTCAGTTCATGGTTCAAGAAAATATCAGGAAAGATGAGCCAGAGGAGCAGAACAGAGCCAAGCACACTGGGTCTGCCTGTCTCTCTTAACAAGGGAAGTAAAGGAGGGATGCTGACTCCTGACAGAAGAGCTGAAAACTAGGAAGAGACCTTGTGTGATATATTCTTCTGTCTGAATAGACCTTGGAGATCTTTCTGATGATTCTCACATGTGTTTCTAGTGGGTCTTCTGGAGTTAGAAGTGTTGAAAGAAAAGGCACTGTAATGTAGGCTCTGTCCTGGGATAGATAGCAAAAAGAAATCATCTCTAGGAAGAAGAAAACCCAGCAGAGACAAATATCAAGTGCAAGTAATGAGCAGAGGACAAGACACACTGTATGATTTTTAATATGTGTAGTAGCAATCTATAAATGAGTCAGGGTTTCATCGTCTGCAGGGGATGAAGCAGGAATAAAGGCAGGTGCCAACACTACCAATGGGCACTGGAAATTCAGCATGTCCCTTCTGACATTCTATATCTCCCTTTGCATTCTTCACAAGAAAATGAAATGCCTTCATATTTTCCATATTCTCTTTTACCAAAAAACCCAATAATAATTTAAATATGACAAAAGGAAAGTCTTGAACCATAACACAGGCTGAATTTCTGAGTAAATTAGAAACTATCAAAACTATTATATACTCATGGATTTCTCAGCTATACAAAAGTCTGTAACTAGTACTAGGGGAGAGGGAAAAGGAACAGGTGATAGCAAGACCCTGTCAACAACAACGAGAAAATTTAGCTAAAAAAGTTTAAAAGTTTAGATTCCCTTTATACAAGCAGGTTTCTGATTTAAAAAAAAAGTATCCACATTTTATAATGTGCCATTTACATTTTTTAACTTTAGAACCAAAAAATATACTGAAAAAGCAAACTATCTGCCTTCCTTCCTCCCTTCCCTTTCAGGTTTACTGTATCAGTAAGTTAACATACCATGAGTCATATTTGAGCTCTAAGGCTGTTGTATCTATTTAGTTGTCACAACAGCAGCAGTATCTTCTGGGAACAAGGCAATAAGAAAATTTTAGAGATAAGAAAAGATTATACTGTTGGTGTGATTTCTGCATGAAATACTAGGAACAATGAAATTTAAAACAAGTTTGAAAAGGAGTAGCAAAGAAGTGTCTCAGAAGCCTCAGGAGCATTTTACATTGCTGAAAGTTTTCATTGGTACTCTCAAAGAAAAGATTTCCTGTGAGAATTGATACCCCATAAACTGGGGGCAAGGTGAAGTCTGCATGTTTTCTGAGCATTCCCCACCAGCTAGAAATTTGCTTTTTGTCTGCAGCTCTGTGTAGTGACAAACACAGAGGGCAGCATCCCAGTAAAGCAACATCTTCTATAGTCCAGACATGGGCCCCTCCCACCCACAGATGCTTTACCCATGCTGGCATCATCTATGGGAGGTCAGCTTGCCTCTGTAACTGAGGAGAAACTCTTACAGGATAACAAAAAGCCACTAACACAAGATAAGAACTGTTAGTGGGAAATAATTTGTTGAGGCTGAGAGCTGCCTTGGCAGCCCTGTCCAGCCCTGTCCTGTTGATATAATTGCTGGGGAGAGGTGATCCTGCTTTGCATTCTAGATAATGCTACAATTCATCACTTTTCCTTCTGAGCTGCAGTTCATTTATCCCTGCATGGTAACCTGTCATCTGTGCTTCTTTTTCATTTATAAGGAATAAAAACATGGTAAGATGGTAAATATACCGTCTTCTAGGATGTCACTCCTTACTTATTAATAATACATGACATGTTAGAATTATTTAGAAGAAAACCAGAAATTTAGCATAACCTTTATCCTAAAACTTGCCAGAAAAAAAGGTCAGGATGGCAGGTGCCTGTAATGGTCAGGAACCTTTCAGTAGCAAAGGAATTTAGGAAATATTCTATCCATTGAAGTGTTGGAAAATAGCTGAAACAAGAAAATCTAGCTCTGACAGCATGTTATTAACTGCAAAGTCTCTTGTTAAAAGTAGGTTTAGTGGCACAACTGTGGGCCAGGCTAAGGATATATGGAAGAAGAGTTAGACACCCTTCTTAGCTCAGAACCACAGACCAAACTGTAGGTCTCTATTACTTTGCAGTATAGGGCATTTTAAACATCTCTGATGATTCTAGGAATTCAAATTTCTAAGATTTGGCCTATGACGTGCATAAGGACCATTAGTAGTCACTAATTCGAATTTGAATTAACCCTGCTCAAACATTGGTGTAGCAATATGGCAAGAACACTACCCATTTATCAAACAACTAAATCAAAACAAAGTGACATAAAAATTACTTCACCACTAGTATTTCATATGCCTGAGAGGTGCACATTCAAATATAATTTTCTGCATTTATATGGAAATGAACATAGCCTCCAACTGCACAGGTTATTGCATTCTGCTTTAATATAGTGACCCTTGGCTTTCTGCTGTTATGAGCTTTGTCCCAGATAAGCCTGTGACGATAGAAGTCTGCTCCCGAGGCAGACAACTCCTCAATATCTCCACTCGGGTCACACTTGGTAAAAAAAAGCTCCAGAAACTTGCAAAGAGCAGATTCCCATCAGAGAGAAGGTGGCTGAGGTACCTGCGCATGAGAGGAGGGAGAGGAAAATACTCTGGAAATACCCTGGGTGGCAAGGAGCCCTGCCAGGGGAGCCAGCAGCACAGGGGCATTCCAGCATTCCCTCCCCTTGGCAAGCAGGTCTATGGACAAGCAGCCACAAGGCTCAGCTGATCAACAGCCTCCTCTCTGCACAGCCACCTTCCTCCTGGGATTCAAAGCAAGAGTCCTTGTGCCTGCCAAGAGAAATCTCCCCCTGATTGCTGAAAGCTCAGATGAGCTACTTCAAAAGGAAATAAGCATTTGTTGTTCCCTCTCTAGCAAAAACGCATCCTGGAAGCTCAGGTTTATTACAGACTCCCATATTTGTGCTCCAGCTCCTAATAATAGCCTTCGTGAACGGGCATTAACATAGAGAAAAACATGGGCAAAGCAGACAGAAACCTGAGCAGTATGCTCAGGAACAGTGCAATCAAGAGCTTTTACCTGTCAGCAGGTATCTCTTGAGTGATTTTCCCAAATTCTTGCTTGGAATTCATCAGCGTGTGATGCCCTAGAGAGTACAGTTGCTAGGAGGGCTGAGGACATGCTGGCAAGCACAACAGAGGTGAGGAGGACAGGGAGTCCAGCCCTTCCCCAGCTCAGCTGGCACAGGAAGAGGCAACATAAGCCAAGAGAAGAGCACAAGGAGCTGTTGAACCCAAATTGCCTGAAAATTTTTTTCCTTTAGCTTCACTCTGGAGCATCACAAGTAGTATCTTTAGTGAGTCTCAATGAGACTTACAAGTCTTATTATCTTTTAAATTCTTCATTATTTAGGCTTCTTAGTGTGATCCTGATGACTGCTATGATTTGTTAACCCACACCTTTTCCTTATCCAGCCATGAAACAGAACCCAGACCCATCTCATGGGGGAGCCCTGTCTGAGGCATAGCTGCACGCAAATAAGGAACAATTCCCGTGCTCAAGTGCACTTAGGGGGAGTCTCCAATGCACAGAAGCTGCTCTAGCATGTGGGAACATGCTTAAGTTTTCATATGCAGAAGTCCTATCAGCTGTATAGTTAAGCATTTTTTGAATATCACAGCTCAATATAGATTATGGAGGCCTCGCTGCACAGTTAAAAATAAAGGAGCTTCAGCACAAATCTTAGGGTTTTTTTTTTTTCCTAAATTAGTTTGCAAAGGAAACAATGCTGGGTGTGGCCCACAGGCAAGGATTTTCTCAGCTTTAGGAAAAAGTTACTGAATATCTCCCTGTATTTACATTGGCTGTTCCCTCTCCCCCACCCCTACATACACGTCCTTAGAAGATACCTGCCTAAATCAGAGAAGAGTGCCAGCAGCACGCTGCTGGTGCACTGAAATTTGCTTTTATTTCTGACTGTTCAAATTGCACCTGCAGGAAGCAGCTGGACAAAAATAACTTGAGGTGTATGAGGCATTTGGAAATGAACTGACACATTGATTAGTAAATCCTGCAGCCTCTGCCGACCGGGTTTTAATTTTTTTTTTTTTTTATAATGACATCTACAGTATTAATGAACTAAGTAGCAATTTCTCCCACTGTTAACCTTCTCCTTGCAGCCACACAGCACCATGAATGCAGCTGCAGGTGTATGGGGTGTCCATACACAGCAGGACAGCTATGGCAGCTCCTGAAATGCGGCCACATCCCAGAAAGGCTCGAGACTTTCAGCAGCAGCCACATCACCTCAGGCTGTACCCACTTTTTAGTTCTACTCACTGCTGAGCCAGGGGGGTGAGAAGGCAGAAGATCTCCATGTACAAACCAACTCAGTGTGTCAGTGCCTGGTATGGAGCTGTCCTGCTCCCATCAGTCACTGAGGAACCTGGAGGAGTGAGGTGCAGCTTGCCAAGCTACAGCTGTGAAATCATTAAAATTTCTGCTTCCCAGAGCATGCTACCCATTATTCAATCTACTGTTTTGCTTCGTAATGGAGGAATTTCACATGTGATGGAAGTCATTTTTAGTGCCATGTGTGGTGCTAAAGTATTTAATGATTGCCTGTGTTCACCCACCCCACAGCGCTGGTTCAAACCAGTGAAATTTAGGGGGCTTTTTTGTGTGTCCCTCCTATCCTATTCCCTTACCCCTAAAAAGGAAATATGCCTATATAAGAGTTTCTATATTTTTTTTTTGCCTGAAAAAGCATAGTATAATTAAAACAGTAAATTGTTACAGAAGCACCTGATTATAAAGCTGTTATGGGACAGTGAAATTAAGTAGCCTTTGGATCTTCTTCACAAGTTACCCGCAGGAGAATCAGTATGGAATTAGCAACGACTGATACTTGGCCTTTGCTTGGCTTTGCAGGGCAGGTTTTGAGTGCCTGGCAGTAGAAGGGGTGAGTGCCTCCTTATCTAGGCTGCATTGGAGCCATATCAATTTTTGATTAGTTGCTGTAAAAGCTTGGTTTCCTGTGAGGTTGTTATCTTGGCTTGAAAGTGAATCAACACAAACTACATCTTAATAAAGCCTACTATACAAGATCTGACAGTTTGCACTGCTGCAATTAGAGGCTTCTACTGCTTCTCACCCTCTTGAAGGAGCAGTTCCTATCAGGAGGCATGCAATCTTCTGCATATAGCCCACAAGGGCGCCAGAGTACTGTTCTTTCAAAGCCTGAAAAGTCATCAGGAAAGGGTTTTAAACAGGTGGCTGCACTAGCTAGGAAATATATTAAGGGACCTGAACTCTGCTTTAGCTGTTAGGAGCCATCATATTTATGGTGTTACTGGCCTGTGAGGAGCCAGAAAGCTGCACACACTGAATTTGTTTTTCTTATGAAATTATCTTCTGAAATTTTGGATTGTGGAGAATGCTGCTCCATAGGCACCTGGCTGCTATTTAATACAGGCACAGCATCCTCTGCAGACTTTTAAAGTGAATCTACACTTGGGAAAAAAAATCTCAGGAGAGGGGAGTCCTCATCTGTGATCAAAATAGTGAATGTCTGTACTGTGAGCCGAACAAACTGACAAATGAATACTTGTATATACGAAAACCACATTAGCCAATATTTCTGCTTGAGAGGGAGTCAGAGACCTCAAATTTATAGCCAGGCATTAAATATAGATAAGAGATTTTTTTTCTTACCTGAAGCTATCTTTGACTGATTTACACCCTCAAGTATGAGCAATAGATTCTGCCTCATACTTTGTCATGTATCCTCTTCACTTATATCACTGAACTGGCACTACAAAATCACTACATGGTAGAGATTTTGCCTCCCTGGTGGAGGGAGAAGCCATCCCATTGCAGCTTTGAGCCTCAGCAAATCACATTTGAATTTTAAAGGAGAAAAGAATCTGATGCCTGTGCGAGATGATGCTTGTGGATAATTAGAGACTTTCCTTTCCCACGTCTCCAAATAAAAAGAATTTACCCCATGAACCACTGGCTACAGCATCAGGTTTATAGCTGATCTCCTCAAAAGTAATTCAGTCTTAAGTCACGGGCAGAGAAACCCACTGCTCTGGTTATGGAGGGAGCATCCTGCATTGGGGGAGTGGGGGTTCATCCTCCTCTGTACATTCACAGCCCTGACCAGATCCCCCCGGGTTCCACACAGGGGATGAGAGCACTGGGGAGCACAGGAGAGCTGGGAAAGGGAACAGCAGCATCGTGACTTGCTATTGCCACCAGGAAAACCTCACAAAATGGGAATAGCTCTAAGCTCCTGCCTCCAGCCCTTGCAGCAAGCATGACACTGTTCCTCTGAAATAATCTGAACAGCATTTCCCTGGCACAGCAGTGATGAAGACAGTCTGACTGCAGCTCTGTGACACCGTGCATCCCCGTTAATGTCTGCTTCCCTGCAAACATAACCCACCTTTCTCTGCTCCCTCTCTGCCAACATACCTGAAGAATTGGCTCGTCATTAGAAATGAACCACTGGGAGAACAGCTGAAGGCAATTCAGTGTGAGTTCTTTGTAATTTGAATTCAGCGGGTCATTCCTCTTACAGTCTAATGATGACATTTAATTTTCACGAGATTATGCAGTGCATGTTTGAATTGTGGGCACAGAGTAGTCAAAAATGGGAGAGAAATCATTTTAATTTCTTTTTTTCCTCCTTTAAAAGTGTCTAAAGCAACTCTCAGTTCATCAGCCGGGAGTCATTGCTGTGGTAAGTTAAACAGAGAAGAATAGATTAATGTATAGAGTGGCTACCAAAATTTGATCTGTGACACCAAATAAACAGAAAGGATACCTTCAACATGGAATATATGTTCCAAGAAAAAGGTAAAAGTAGCAAACAACAGGCATTTCTTGATAGCTCCCTGGCCTTATCCAGAATATAAAAAGAAACTGGTCTTCAGACACTTGGAAGAAATGCATTTGCTTTTCCAAATGCATTCAAAATATTTTTGACACACTTTTAAAGCTGAATGTCTGTTAATACAAATGTGATGTTTCTTTCAGTTTAACAATATCAAGACACTTTCCTTGTACTTAGGCAACACTGTCTTAAGCAAGAGCTGTTGAAAATATGATAAACAAGAGTATGAAGGAGAATTACCTAGCAAATAAAGTTTATTATTTATGTTTCAGAGGTTTTCAGTGTGACAGACTGCTTTATTTCTGTGCTTTGTTTCACTTTTCTGCCTTTTTTTTCAAGTGATGAAGAGAAAAAAACAAAACAAATATAATGCAGCTGCCAAAGACTCTTTTTAAAAAAGAAAACTGCTGGAGCATTCTCATCTTTAAACAGACAGCATATACCACAGTTGGAAAATCCATAAATAAAAGAAACATGAGATGACATGTAAAGAAATTCGATAAACATCTTCCATCTCAAAACTCTGAAGCCTGAGTTCTGCAAACTTAGCTTTGATACCTTTGCAGTTGTAGTCTTCCTTGATAATTTTATTTAACAGAAATTCCTTTAGAAGTCAAAATGAATCTATTACTAAGCACTTTTTTCTGCAAGGGGAACAAAAAAGCAGCTTTTACTAAACTAGTCATTTTTTTCTGCATATTTTCACTGAAGTGCCTCTCTCTCTCTACATTTGCACAAGTATTCATAGCCTGCTCTTTGTTGTGCCATTTGGTCCCTGCCTGCTGCAAAAGGGAGGATTTCCACTGCTGGAGTTTCTCCAGAACTCAGAGCTCAGAGAACAAACACTACACACACGCCTACCTCAGGTCTGAAATGCTTCCTTTAGCATTATCCACACTAACTGCAGCTCCTGTCCCCAGAGAATCCTTACAGAGAACTGTCAGTGCAAGTGGTATCCCGAGCTTATTCTTGTTTAGGCTCCATCTTCTCTGCCTTAAAAACCTGGGGGTTGTACATTCATTATAGTCTGGAAGACATTGCAGACACCCATCATTAATGATTGATTTTAGAAGAGCTTCAAAGGGAAGGAAAACTTCCCTGGCTTTTCTTTTCCCTAGTTCTGCTGGCTCTCCTGATGGAATTTGACAGAGGTTAGTTTATTCTGCTTCTGGATGCTCTGCCTACCATTTGTTTGATTCTCTGCAACGCATTTGCGGTCACAAAATGTTTGAAATTGGCCTCCAGCCAGAATCTGCCAAGGTTTCCCCAGGTAACTTTTCCTCTCCATTTAGTTGCTATATACCAAACAACACTGCAAATGCACAGAAAGACACACCAAAAAAACAAAACAAAAAAAAACCAAAGTCCAAACCAAAGCAACAATGACAAAAAAAACCCAAAACAACCAAACAAACCCACCCTACATTTTTTTTTGTCACCATAGTGTTTAGATGACAACACTGATCTTCAAGATATGACATCAAATGGGTTTTTCCCCTTTACAAGTTAATGCTTTCCCTTAATTTTTATATAAACCACAAAACAAACATACTACCACCCTTTTCCTGGGCCTTTCTTAAAAGTAGTGCTACCAAATCAGAGTTAAATTTTTGTCAGCAACCATTGAAAGTACACGCATGAGCAGCAATTGAAGCATGAATTGTAAGTACGAATTGCAAATCACCCATAAACAGGAAAATTTGAAAGTGAAATAGAATGCAGTAAGATTTAATTAAGAGCAAATTAAAGCATTGCCACCACTTCTAAAATGACTCTTTGCTACCATTTTCTATAGAAAAATAACTGCCAAACTGCTGAAATAATCCAACTATTGAGGAGACAGAGAGGCAAATTTTATGTGTTTTAACTTTTCTGTGCATGTTCTTTATTTTTTTCTCCTGTTCCTTGCCTCTGTTTCCTGATTTTGCTTTCCCTGCTCTCTGAGATTTTCTCGTGCAATTTTTCCCAGCAGGCACTAAGTGCAATCCTGGGGCTGGAGAGCTTCCCAGGAGGAGTGGTGGGGGCAGGAGGAATTTCTGCTGTGAAAACTGAAGCTGTAGATCTCCAGGAGTTTCAGCAATCCCAGCAGTCTTTCTCTACATTGTGAGATGTAACCTGAACACATTGCTGAGCTGTAGTATTTCACTTACAGTCCAATGGGAAAAAAAAACAACAAAACAAACCAACAACCTAAGTTTCCTGGAAAGCTATCACTCCTTGGGAAAAGTAACATTTTCATTGGGCTATGGCCACTCAAAAAGTTAAGAGGAAATCAGTGAGTGCCTATACAACCCCACTGTAGACTGACATGATTCTAAAAGCACACCTGACCGAAATCCCACCCGTGGGACTTCAACATGCACATGCTTTAAAAAAATTCAGTCAAGTCTTTGAGGCTCTATTCCCTGGCTCTGTTTTCTGTGTGGCGAGTGCTAAAAGTCTGATTAAACAATTCATTAGCAACACAGAAAATTTTCTATTAACTACTGAAAGATTATCTTTGAACAGAAAACCATTCAGACAAGTAACCTGAAGTCCATCCTGGCTTTCAGAAGCATTCAGGCTCTTCTTTGATTACTAACTGGAAAGGTAAAATTATTCTTCAGCAGTGTGATTCTGATTTCCTACTGAATGAAGCAGAAGAGGCAATCATTTATATTCATTCTAGTTATGGTTCTGATAGGAAAAGTAGGTCCTCCCCAATTTGCCATCTCCATAGGGAAAGATATATGGCATCCATATAGTAGTAAACCCAGTGTGCAGCATCAGTGGTGAGCCATGAGAATGCTGAGAAAACACACAAACTGAGTCTTTTTTTATTGTTATTTTCAGTTTTACCTAAAGCTACTGTAGTGAAAAGAACCTTAATACCACTATGTCTTTTTTTTTAATTGTGCTACATGTTAGATATCCCAAGCTGCAAAAATTTGTTTCTTGGACCTTTATTTTGCCATACTGTTAATTATGAAAATCTATGGAAGAGGCTGCTCAGGCTTCTGTTCAGTAAATAATTGTATTTAAAGATTTAAAATGTCTAATAAATCAATCACCTTGAACTGCTGAACAGCGGTTGCCACATTAAAAATTATGTAAAAGGACTTTTTTCCTAACTGGAACTCCCACAGAGGACATTCAAAACATGAATTCCAAGAACATTAATTTGAGATAATTTTTGTTAGGTATCCATGGAAATATGCTTTTAAAATACACATGTAGTATCATTGTGGTTTAGTGCATCTGTTCTTTGAAGTCAAAAAACCCCATACTTTAAATCATTCTGTTCAAAAAACAAGTGCTGTGTTGCTCACAACAGTGCCTGGAGTTTGTGTGCTGTTTCACCAGCTTACACAAACTGCAAAGCCTGGAGAACATCAGGCACCACAGGTGTCTGTCTGGGCAGGGGGAGCACCATCAGTGCTGACCCAAAACAGATCCCTCACACCTGCCAGCATGCAAGAGAACTGCTTTATTTCCTTTGTTCTAAATAAAATAGAACTATGTGGTTTATTAGTACACACTGGGGGGATCTTTCTCAAGGCAAGCAGCCTCCATTTCATCTAACAGATTTCTGCTTGAGTCTCTGCCTGTCAGGAGCCTCAAAATTTATGTTTGGGCACACTGGCCTCTATATCCCTGCCTTTGCAAATGCTGCCATTCTTCTCAGCAGTCCTTAACTAAACAACTTTAATTTGGCAGAATGATGTTTATATGTCTTTGGAACTCCTATGTCACATACACACAATTGATTTTTATTACAGTCAACAGTAGATTTGCTTTCAAAGGTTTCAGTGATTTTAGCATCTACAAAAACACCCCTGTTAAAAATGCAGTATCTCCTTCCACAGCAACCTATAGAAATAAATACTCTTATTCTTTAAGCAGTTTGACAAGAGAGCACATGCATGAACTTTCTGAAATTCTGCCATGTTTGTGGGAGGTTAATATATGTCTACTCTATTAACAGGCTGATACACATCATTTGTGTCTGATACAACAATTGTTTATGATTCTTGCTTCAGCTATTTGCACTGGGTTGATGTCATGTAGAACATGCTAGGGAATAGCATGTCCCTCCCCATCTGAAAACAGTAGCAATAAAGAAATCTAGAAAGAAGCATGTTAGGACAATATGAATAAAGCAGAAGCAGAGAAGTTCAGCAATTCTCATTATAGCAAGTGAGTTCTTTCTTTGGGTACAGACACAACAGCCTAACCACGCTCCCCCTTTGCTCAAAGAGCTATTTGCTGTACCTCCAAAATCTGGCTGACCTGCCCTGTACTTGTCCTTCTCAGTCTTGTCCACAGCCACTAATTTGGTGACTGCACTGCTGCAGAAATAATTGGAAAAGGATTAGGAGCTGCCTCACTCTGTGGGAAGCTCCCTGCACACTCTTAGCAGACACTGGCTCTCATGCACAAAGTCCAGGGCAGCCCCCAAGTCCAGCTTCTGGCTGAGCAGGGGACGGTGTGGCTGGTGGCAGAGCCCTCAGCACCAGAGCTGGGAGCTGCTGTCAAGGCACACACAAGATTTTTTACTGCTGACAAAGCATCAGGACCCATCAGATGTGCTTGGCTGCTGCTTTTGGCACTCCTGCCGTTTGCTGCTACAGTTATTTGCTACATTTAGAAGGTTTGATTGTGCTCTTGCATGGGAACAGCAGCCTGGCCTGCTCATTTCAGGACACAGAGGCAGCCCGGGCCCCAGCACAGGCACTGGGGTTTGCCAAGCCTGGCTGCCATCCCCACGCAGCCCAGCCTCTGCAGCTCGTCTCCTCTCTCCAGAAAGTCACAGGTGCTGCTGCTTCAGCAATTGCCAAGCACGCAGACACTCCAAAACACTCTCTCAAAAGAATGGTGCCACCACAAAAAGCCTCTTAATGGTAAAAAATGCTTCTTCTAAGCCACATGGATAGCAACACTACAGTGGAAGGAGGGGCATCTCTTAAAGCCCACCTGCAGGGTCTGAAACAAAGGTAAGCAAGAGAGACAGACTATCAGTAATAAGGAGTAACAGAAATGAAATTGCAATACGCGTTTCGAAACAGCAGCCACAGCAGGAACACTCCTTTGATGCTAAAGCATATCAGCTCAAAGAATAAAATGCAAACTGGCTTCAGTCTCTCCTACACAGTAAGCAATAACAAGCCGATTCAAACGGGCTCTGCTGCAGCAGCTGCTGTGACAGCAGGGCCAGGACAGGAGCCAGGTACCCAGGGACACTGCACAGCCTCAGGGGGCGCTGGCAGCATTGCTGCCACACTGCCTTCACCAGCTCTGCTCACTCAGCAGGGCAGAGAGTCGGGGGGACAGCACAACTCCGTGCACCAAAGAGAGGGACCTGAGCCAGTGCAGGAAGCCTGATGAAAACCTCTCTGCTAGCTTCAGGCTCCAAGGTATCATCGCCATGTACCCTGTGATGGCAGAGAATACTGCTTTGATTTGGAGGAGCTCTTCTCGATGCAACAAAATATTTTAACACCTGGCAAGCCACTTGTGTGAATCTGAAGAACTAATAACGAAAAAAAAAAAAAATCAAGACCAACAACCAATACATATGGCACCAAAGAGCCAGAAAAGCCCTGGAAGACTTGGTACTGGAAAGATGCCATCACAGCTGGGGAAATGCCTTTCACAGAAAAACAATTAGGATTGACACAAGTATTCCTGCCCCACAAAGGAAAGGGACTATGGCTGTTAAATCAATGCATGTCTTGGTCTCAGCTGGTCTCCCACATCTTTCAAGATGACGAGAACACGACTTTCAATATGAGAAATAAGGCAGAGGAGCCATTTCTTGTTCTCCTGTCCAAGAATCTTTTCAACATCTTTATTTTTTGCTTTTCACACATTCACTAAACTCTCCACATCACTTTCAGTCCTAACTGTCATTAAACTTAGTTTGTAAGACACAGATAAATAAAAGGGTTTCTTTCGTTTCAAAGTAGTGTTGTTCCATACATCCTGAAACTAAATTGAAATTGTGTCCCTCCGCAGTGTTTTGTGTATTGCTGAGGGCGCTCCTTGTTACTTGTGGTTGCTGCTTCTTTGGGACTGCTGGGGCTGGGAATGATCGCCTTTCCCACAGTGGTTATTGCAAAATGAGAAAAAATATCCTTGGCTTCCTTTCTCCATTCTCCATCTGAATACTGGTAAGGTGTATCACTAGTCTTTGTCAGAAATCACCATGCTTGGATTACAACTCTTCAAGTCTCACTCACATTCAGCTGAGAGCTGCTCAGTTTACCCCCATGAGCAGAGAAAAATTTTAGGAAAATGTTTATTTAGTTTTGCTATAATAATGTCAGGGTAACTGCTAACCTCTATCAAGAATCCAAGGCAAAACCTGAATTATTTGGGTAATTAGATATAAATTCCTTCAGGACTGATAAATCTGCTAGTACCTGTGTCTTTGATCAAGTTCCCAAATCTTTGCTAACATTGTGGAGTTAAAAATAAGACTCTTTTTTTTTTTTTTGGGTGGGGGGGGAAGGAGGGGGGAAGGAAGAAAATCTGAAAAATAGAGCAAGAGAGCTGCTTTCCTAATCAGACATAATTTATCTTTAGTTTAACAGAAAGCACCCCCACCCAAAGTCTCTGGCTGGATTCATCACCTCTACAGGTAATATATATATACACACAGACTTCCTGTATAGTTTCTGGTTATTTTAGTTACTTTACAGACTCATTTTTATGCTCCTGAAGCTTTCTTAAGGCTTCACTTCTTGTATCTTAAATGGCCTATTCTAGATTACTTAACAGAAAAAAATCCATTTTTTCCCCCTTTACCCACTCCAATTACCCCAGAGATGTGCTCCACCTGAGTCATGTTTCTGATTATCTTCTTATTCCAGAGAAGTTTACACATTAACTTCCAAACTGACTCTCATTTTGAGAATCTTGCTCAATATTGCCTTTTTTTTGGTTTTTTTTCAGAGCACAAATCAACCATGTGTCCACTCCACCGTGCATTGCTTTGGGATTTTGCATTGTCTAGATGCATTTCTATTTTCCTTCAGAAACCTCCAATCCTTTCCTTATATTTCATTTTTAAAATGGCTTCAATTGTTTCTTAGGTCTTATAATCACGGATAAACTAATCACCAACTATCAGACCTGTGCACTCTCTGCTTTTATCAACAAGTTTCATGCAAATACCTGTGTATTTGTAATACAAAATTGTAATTGTTTTGAATTAAACTGGAAGTTTAATCTGAAGAAAAATCCACATACTCTCCAGCAAAATACAGCAAAAGCACCAGGGCAGATCATGCAGAGGTAGTGTCAGGGACCTCTGACACCTTTCTAATGAGCAGCTCCAGCATTAGTACAAAGACCACATCCAGCTCTTGCTAATCAGTTGCTAAAGTAATGATGGTTTCAATCACCTGATGAAGTTGATGACAATGATTAAGCTGGCTACTTAAAATGTCTTCTTGATTAAAGTGATATTTAATCCATAAATCATGAATTTCAGTCCTGTTTGGCTTCACGATGCATCTTTCATGAAACTCAGGTGAGAAGTTTTTCTCTCTGGTGACAAACCCCTTTGAGTTCTCCCCATTTAATTTCACAGAAATGGATTGAGGGGGGCTTTGCCCACCTAAGGAATCAGGTGTTAGACAATCAGCAAGTATTCAGCTAACACCTCCTCTTGCACATAACAGCAGTCCAACATTTTACCCTTCTAAATACAAGAAAGGGAAATTCAGCCTTTGGCATTGTGAATTTCAGACCCTAGGCAGTCTCAGACTTCAAACATACAGTAAATCATAACCTTATTTTTTCATCATTTTCAACTATATAAAATAAAGTATTTCTAACGCACAAAAGAAATCTAAGAAATGCTAATCAGGAACTTTTGCTTCCTCTTCTCAAACACACCTGTGATTACCTCAGTGATAATCTAGGGAAAGAAAGGAATACTGTTATGTTAGGGTATCCACAGCTACTGCTCTGATAGTGCTGATTGAAATTCTCTCTGTGCACTGTTTTTCCTTACAAGTATTTGTAAGACATTAGTAGAAGCAGTATATTTCATCAAAAGCACTAAACCGAAAGGTTTCAAGTAAAACTGGGGTTGTAATTACTTCAGGGCATTGTGGCCATATAAAAATAATAACTTATTGAGGAAAGGAATTAACAGCCCTGTACAGTAATATAATCAGTGATAGCTTTCTAAGAAAGGTTAATCCATTTAATTCATGGAGAGAAAAAACTCTATGCTAGAGAATTTAAACTACATTGGCTTAATTAACTAGATAGGAATAAAAAGTTCATTTAATGTGAAACCAGAAGTTATGTATCTATAAATTGCTAGTCTACATTTGCAGTAAAAATTATCACCAATGAATTTATAAATGCTGTTCAGTTCAAACTAAGAAATCTAGAGTTAGGGTTAAGAAGCTGTTACAGCCAATGCTAAAATACATACTCTCTTAAGAGAAGCAATCAAAAAGGACCAGATTTCCTGAAGACTTGGCCAAACCCACAACTGTCCTTTTATTTTAAAGAAAGAAAATCCTGAATAGCTGTCATAAGTGTTATTCCTGGTGTAAATCCCAACCTAGAATAGCAGCTCTATTTTTAGAAAAACAGCAGTAACCTATCAAGCACAACACAGAAAAAGAACTAGAGCCTGAGATGCCATAGGAGAAGCCCTGAGAAGGGCAACTGGCAACTTCATGTAGGCCACCAAAGAGAAAGCAGGGGACATACTGCAGCTATAGGGATTTGAATTATCTGTGGGGGAAGCCACATTTTCTATATTCATATCAGCCCAGGTCCGCTGCATTGGAAAATGTTCTGAAATAAGACAAGTAATGGGAAGAGACTGTTACAAGAGACATGCAGAGTGCAGCATGAAGCATGACAGGCACATGTATGCCTGCAGTGCCCAGTCTGATGGGAGAATCAGCACCACCACAGGCTACAGGAATCAGTTTTAAGTTAGTTCCTAAATTTCAGTCCCTGTAGTCTTCTCTAGCCTGACTTCAGGAGAAAAAACCAAGTAAAATAGCAGCTAACCAAATCTCTCAAACTAAGCAGCAGGGTGTTTTTTTTAAATTTTTTTTCCTCCTCCAGTTCCTTTGAAAAATAAATCAGCTCTGCTGGAAAACATCATCTTTCCATTGGATTATTCAGTCTGCTTCATCCATCATTCCTAGCCCAAGTCACCTGTCAGTCTGAGGAGTTAGGTGGTATAGTTGTGGGTCAAGAACACCCAGGCACCACTAATACAGCCTTTACCTGCAAATAATTCCTCCCTCTCGGGTGATTGTACTGAGTCAAACTTTATATTTGGAGCCAGCTCTTTTTTTCGTGGATAATTATCAAGAAGCCTTATTCTCAGAGTAGATTCTCCCACCTAGTTCTGCAGCCAGCTCCCCTTCACTGACCTGGAACTGTCTATCTGGCTTATACTCATCTGAATATGGAGCAAGTTCACAGATTTTGTCCTTCAAGTCCTAGACATACGGATATCCCAAAAACATGTCTCCTTCTTAAGTGAGACCCAGCCTTTCCCCAGGCCATGCCTTCCTTCAATTCCTCTGCTGCCCACTGCCAGAGCCTCCCAAAATGCCAGCCTCTTCTTTGCATCTCAGCAAATATTACTGTGACAATGCTTATACAAAACAAAGATACAACACAAAGAGGGCAAACCCAGGATCTTGTGAGGGGTTGCTTTTTTGCTGCCTGCCTAACTCTAAATTAATCTTTCACTGTACTAAAGAAGAAAAAGATAAACAAGCTCTTTGACTTAAAGTTAAAAAACATCCAGAACCTATAAGTTCACTATTTTAAGCAGTATTAAATTGGTAGTAAACACTTTTTGGAAGGTAGCAGTGCTACACCTGAGACAAATTAGCTCCACCATCATCTTTGCTTCGGCTGTGCTGGAGCAGAAACATTTTGCAAATAAGCAAGCACTTCACTGTGACCTCCTGTGCAAGTCCTGGCAAAAAAAAAGATAATTACAGCAAGTCTTATTCTTATTTAGCAGAGTACCAATGACATTCCTATAAGCATTTAGCAAGTAAGTAACTGCAGAGCTTCCCATCAGAGGTAGGCATGACTTTAACTGCAACTTGAGATGTACCTGTAAACAGCTTTAACAGCTTGCTATGGATCTGTGAAGGGTATGAATTCAAGATATTTAACAGATTTGAGAAAAATGTTTATTGTCCATATTACTGCCTAAGCAAAGTGGCTTTAGGTATTAGGATACAGATCATCCCAAGGCATTCCTGATGCTGTGTGATACCTCCTGCAGCCTCGCTGCAGAAAGAACTCATAATTAATGTGTCTTTGCCAAAGGGAGTACCATGAAATTTTAGGTAAGTATCAAACATGACTCCTAACAGGAATTTTATGAGCTTCTCTCATCATTCTTATTTATTATGTTTGAAGTTGAACCCTTGAAAGTTCACAGAGTTACTTTGCATGTAGGATGTTTTATGGGATGGTTGGACAGTAGGCAGTACCTATTACGCCACAAACCATGCTCTAAATAAGCTTCAGGTTTTTGCATTCTGGAAAGGGGCAAACAAAAATCTTACCCTTGTGTTTAGGAGAAATCTAAAGAGATTTTCCCTTACCAAGCATGTACACTTTCAAAACAATCAACCATAGCTCTAAAAGGCTTAGATACCTTGATCCCTGCTCAGTCTAAAAAAAACTAAGTTACTACACCATAGAATAAATAAAACACCTACTCCAGGAAATATTCAGCACAAGCCAAAGGGAGAAAACAAACTCAAATGCCTTTAAAAAAAAATACATTTAGGAAAAAGCCTCCTACCCCAACCATACCTCTAGAGCTGCCTCCTCCCAGCAAGACAGGAGCCTTCTGGTGCAGGCACACCAGGACAAGAAACATGAAGAAAGGTGGGGAGACAAAGGGTATCCTCAGTGCTTACAGCTGTGACTGCAAATCAGGTGAACAGCTCAACCCAACACAGGCGTGGGCTGCCTGTGGGTGAGAACCTTATCTGGGGCAGCATTATACAACCACCCAAATCTGCCCAGAGCCCCAAGCAAAAGGGAAAACCTCCTTCTTAACCCAGGGACTTCAGCATCAAACTCACCCAGGTGCCTGTGCCCCGAGAGTATGAGGTGCCTGGAGAGCAGCTTTGAAAATAAAACTCTCTTTTTTGCTGTTTTGTAACATCAGTGTGTTCAAAAGCATTTGGACTAACTGCTCAAGTAAGGCAGATTGCAGGCAAAAATCATGCAAAAACAGAAGCCAAGTATCAGATCCAGAGAGCTATTCTGAACCACACAGAAAAATAAAAGGAAAAGCCCACAGACAAAGCCCAAGTGAGCAGGAACGTGGGGATCTGCAAGAGTGATGGGGGAGCTGAACTGAGCTGGAGTGGAGATGGGGAGCACCCACAGCCCTGCACCTTCCTTCCCTTGCTTGGGTTCAGGGTGCTCAGCTCACCATGGACAGAGCTGATGTTGTCAGAGACTCAGGACGTTGCTGAGGGGTCCCTGGCAGAGACACACTTTGGAAGCATTCAAGCAGAAAGCCTCCTTGGGGTTTGGGTGATGAATATAAGCTCATCATGGAGTGGTTCAGCACAGACTTCTGGGGGTGTGCATGAAACATGACCCCAGGCACAAGGGGAAGGGAGGACATCCGTGTAAAGTAGCATGTGAGGCAGGGAGGAGGGATGGGCAATGTATCCCCTGTGGCAGCCGTGGCTGGTCCTGGGAGTGCTACACTGAAATTCTGCCCCATGCCCTTCGCTCCTGTGACACCTCCACTGTCTTCAGGTAAGAAGCCATTTTGCAAAGAACCTGTACCTTTTTGTTTGTTTGTTTNCACCATGGGCAGAGCTGATGGTGTCAGAGACTCAGGATGTTGCTGAGGGGTCCCTGGCATCACCAGAGACACACTTTGGAAGCATTCNTCCAGAATATAGGATGTTGCCATCTCTACCTCTCTTCTTGATTGATCCTTCTGGCGATCGTGTTATTTAGGCTAGTTCAGCCTTTCTACCTGGTTCATTTAGCCCAAAGCTGACAGGGTTGCAGGCAAGACTGGAAGGACTGACTTCAGCAGCAGAAGGCTTGGGTTTTCCAGGTGGGTGCCTCTATGTGTGCTGAGATGTCAGAGGTTCCTGTAACTCCAGCTCCCACTGATCCTCCCATCAGTGAGGCTGAACGAAGAGAGCCGGTGTCTTCAGATGGGTCAGTTTTTACTCTCTTTGTGGCTCTGAGAACAAATGAAAGCTCTGCTTCGAGTGAGAGATGGCTGCAGACACCAGGAACATACCACTTGAGCAGGGGAAAGGACTGAATTCAGGAACACTATAAAACTCATTTGAGGGAATAAATAGAAAAATGACACTGTTCAGCTTTGCTGACACATATGGTAAATCAGGGGAGTATAAAAACGAGTCAAAATACAGATTGGTTCTGAAATAAGTTCTTTTTTTTATCCTTTAGAACCATGGACAGGAATGTACAGCTCCACAAAAATGGAGGCCAAACATATTGAACCAAAACATTTCCTGGGATTCTGCATGACAGTTTTTCTAAGGATATTTCCTTTCAACCACACTCAGTCTAAACGTGGCTTCCATTGGCAGTTAAAGTAATCGTGGTACACATTGCACACTCCTTGAAACACAATCTTTGTCATAGGCACTATGATTATTTTTCTTCTCTTTTTTTTTCTTTTTTTTTTTTTACTGGTGAAAAAATAAACACAGGTGAAAATGAACACCTTTTTTCCCCCCTACTTCAATGTGTTTAGACTATGTGATTAAGTGGATATTTTCTCCAGCTATTTAAATGAATAAACTTTAAGTTGGAGCATTCATTTCCGTGATCTAAAAGAAAGCTTGTGTATGTAGCTTTACATATATATATATATGTATCCAGAAGTCCCAAATCCAACTCAAGTGTTTATCAGTGATTTTATTGACAACAAAATCCATTTTGTTGAAATCAAATAGTTGTCTTATTTCAGTGAATGGTTCAAGACTTTTGGCTGCAAAAAAGTTTTCACAAGACTTGCCCTATGCATTGAGAACACTGACTTGATGTTCACATTAGGTGCTGTTTCAGGCATATCTACAGATTAGTTTTAAGGTAACATAATTTTATGTGATATAGAAAAGATCTAGTGACCAATAAAGGAAATCATGAAATCAAGTATAACTCTACAATAGGAGCTCATCTATTTAAATGAAGCCTGATTGACTCTAATTGCTAAGTGCTGAGCAAAAAATCTGAAATACTGGATTTGTGACCATTAAGATTAGTACTGGGAACCAGTCATTGCACTTTTATTTCTGGACAACTTAATGTCCTTGTCGACTAAATAGGGAGGACTGAAAAACTATTTAACCAGTAAATCAGGCACATGATTTGCAAAGGCAACTCTTCCCTTGCAGTTATTCCAACTATCCCAGCTGGATATTCACAGTGAACAAACCACGTTTCTATCACCTTTATTCCATTTTTAAGTGCTTTTAGTACAGGGGTTTGCTCCAGGCCTCAGCAGCAGCCAGTGAGCGAGGAGCACAGGGCTCTGCCTGGTCTTCTCTCAGATAATTAAGGAAGACAGGCAATGTGCTGGTGCCCAGATCCTACCCACAAGGATGGAAAACTGCCCATGAGCTACAGCACCTTCCTAGAGCACAGCCGTTCCCACAGTGATGAGTTCTCTTTGCTCTCTGAAGCCACCTAGAGACAGCTTTAAATCAGTGGAAATGCAAAACTATTCCACTACTTACCAGAGAAATGGAAATGAAAATCACAACTTTGTTGCCAGTCTGTATGAGGTTAGACAGGAGCCTTATTTAAAAGGACTGTGATTTCCAGGGTGTTTTTCCAAGCTGCCCAAAACCTTGGGAGAGATTTTCATTCTTAGCATCAGAGGCCTCCCCTACTGTAAAACCTATTCCCTGCCTGAAGAAGGATCTGGGCTTGTGGGATGCTTCCTCCCCACCCAGACCACTTCAGGAAGGGCTGGTTTGTCCTTTGTCCTGTTTGCCAGAAGGTGATGTGGAACTTGGTGCAGCCCCCCTGCCTCCAGCAAGGGAGTGTCACTGCTGCCAATGTCACAGAAACAGCCATCAGGCAAATGAAACTGAGTTGTAAATTAAGGAGAGTGGGAAATCCTGTCCTGAGCATTCTGAAAGTGCCCAAGATACTGTGAACCACAGACAATTTAAAACAATTTAGATATGTTGAAGCCTGCAAATAAGTGTGACCAAACCACACAGAGTCATTTCGGCCTCACCTGTCTGTGCAAATGCTAATGGAATCAGCTGGAAAGGTTTCTGGAAATTAGCCCTTACTTATGCCCCTGTCCCTTCTGCACAGAAGACAGAGCACATCTCTTGCCTTAGCTTTGCTTAATGTTTTAGATGTTTTCAAGAATCAGGGCTGTTGGAAGAAAGAGGGTTTCTTAGGAAGAAAGACAGATTGGATAAGAAAGCACATGGACAAACCCTGTTCAGAATAACCCTGCTCCCCACAGGCAGCTCAGAAATTTAGAGCTGGTCTCCTGACCTGCTTTGGAAAAAAAAAAACCACCATTGTAATCTGAAGTGAAAATGCAGACAAGCTGAATTTTCCTTCATGCTTCTCTATAGAACAACCAGAGAAGCAGCATGGAAATTACATATAAGAGATAGCTTTGTTAAATAAAACTGATAATGTGAACGATCAGCCTGATCATGCTGAGATCTGAATGCATACTCTTACTACAGAACAAGCATGTAGAGTTTTGCTTGTACTGTTTGTTCCCTGTGAGCATGGGGAGGCACTGGCACAGGGAAGCTGAGGCTGCCCCATCCCTGGAAGTTTTCAAGCTCAGGTTGGATGGGGTTGGAGTAACCTGTTCTGTTGTAAAGTGTCCCTGCCCATGGCAAAGGGGATGGAAACAGATAGCTTTTAAGGTCTCTTCCAAACCAAACTATTCTATGGTACACACATGACTTTGGACTGCAAGAGCCAGCTCTGATCTGTAGAATTGGAGTCATACTTGTAACTGAGTGATCACAACTTGGGCAAAGACAGATCAGCAATGACAATTTTAAGAAGCAGTTTCCCCTCTGCAATAATCAAGAAGAATATACAATAAAGTAAAAAAAATATGAGGTTAGTTGGAATCAAACTGCTTTAACGATGTTTTGAAGTTACCCTGATGGGCAGAGACATTTCTGCTTAAATTGCCCCCGCTCAGGTGGTGGGAACTAATGAATTATGTCAAACCATGGGCCACAGCCTCAGAAATTGTAAATCAGCACTGCTGCTGGCACTCCATATAACCCGGCAATACCTGGGAGAATCCAGCCCATCAATTTTTAGCTCATATTATTTCATTTTGATTTAATGAGAGGAGCCTTCACAGAAGTCAGTGCTGACACCTGCCTTTTGGCACAGTCACTGGTGGAGGAGCTCAGACACGCTGTGGGTCACCTTTGGAAAGGAGCAGAGGTTAGCACTGCACAGGTAGAGACCTGGGGTTTATTTCAGGCAGCTCAGCTGCTGAGCCACCACAAATATCCTCCTTTGGGAGCCTTCACACTAACTGTGCTTGCACTGAAACAGCTGCCACTTGTGCAACACCAGAGTCTGATCTGGAAGTTTTATGTAGTCCAAATATCTTTTCAACCCAAAGCTATCACTGATGCACACAGAAATATCCAGCTTTTTGTGGGCAACTTGAAAAAAACAGCTTGAATGTAGTTAGCATAATTTAGGTTGGAAGGTCAACTAGTCCAAACCCCTGCAACAAGCTGGGACATCTTCAAAAAGATCAGGAGAGAAACATAAAACACAGATCTTAGCCATCCCCCATTATCATGATGTAAATATAAATATTCATAATTTAGGTTTCCAACATCTGATTTTTTAAAAAAATAGTAAACGTAATACATATATTTCAATGGCTTAAAAAATTGAAGACAAAATTTTACTTTTTTCTTTGGAAGTCACTTCAAAGGATTGCAGAATTTGGAAATCCCTAAGTTAAAAAAACAAACTAGTGCTGATGACCACAATTTCACTGAAACGAGTAAGATCTCAGAAAGAAACAAAAGGCAAGTTTCTCAGTGATCTGGCCTGACACAAAATCCATCCCTCCTCACCCATGGAAAAAACTGTGCCACGGTCAGGAGAAGCTCCCTACCCTTTTCTCCAGTTGTTCACCCTGTGTGTCTTGTGATGCTTGTACCACCTGCTGTTTGCCCCATCAAGAACAGGAAGTTTAAACTATTTCTAGAATACTGAAGTTCAGCAGATGGTTCCAGTCTTAATAGCAATTGGTTGATTTTCGATTAAAAAAAAAAAATCAAGTATTCAAGTCTCTCTTCTTTTATTTTTGCATATTCATTTATTCTTTCCTGGAAGAGATCAGAGATAATCTAAAGCAAGAGAGTTTGAGTAAGAAAGCTAAAGTGAAGCCTGTACTGTGTTTCTGTCGCGCTTATGTTGATGTACACAATGGACAGGAATGAATTTCATGTTATGAAAGAATCATCTTAATGTAAGCAAGGGAAACTCTAAGCCTGGATTTCCTGAGAAAAGACATATGACTATAAACCAGCCTCACTGATTCTTCATCATGTCCCTGATGCATCTTAATAACCTTCAACTACTACTGTGTATTTCAGAGAAGGCAAGGAACTATTCCTTATTTTAGAATATTAATTATTAGTAGGAGTCCTTTATATTCCTCTATTATTTGTATATTTTTGTTTCCAAATGTTTACCCAACTGGGACCTCTTGTTCCATATTCCTTCGAAGCAAGACATACATTTTAAAATAGTATTTTCCATGTAACTCTTGATTTTATGAACTTGGTAATTACTTATATTACATAATTTAATGTGATGCATATTAGAGACCTCAACCTTTGGAGACATTTTGGTAGTAAGAGGCAGGAAGTGGCATCTGGCACTAGAGCTCAGGACATTGCAGATGATTTCTGGTCTTTGGTGCACTAAAAGGAGTCTGAGGCTCTGGTCTGTAACCTCACAGTACTGCCCAGCTCTGGGCAGGAGAACTCAGAGAGAGTGACTGGCTCACAGACTGGACAGGTTGAAAGGGGCGCATATGAAGGAATGGCAGGAAAGTGCCTTGCAGCACAGGCTGCATAAATCCTTCTTCAAGGGAGAGATTTCCCATCAGGTCAAACCAAAGCAGACAAATGTTAAGTGCATTAAATTCTTTAAGGCCTTAAATTTATTCAGGGTCCTAAATGTCAGGCTGATACTCTTGATTCTGAGGGCAAGATGATTCTGAATGTGAATAAAGAAGCTGAATCATTACAAATTCAGTGAATTCAGTTAGACCAAAGCAGCCATGGACAGCACAGAAGTGCTCCTGCAAAGCAAGAAATAAGGACAGGGGTACATCAGTGCCCAGTCACTACAGTGATGTGGTACCGACCATGGTCTCCCTTAAGGAAAACAAAATTACAAATTGTGTGTAGGTCTCCTGATGGTGCAAAGATAATGTATCATTAAAAGCTATGATACAAACACAGGATTCCATGCTACTGACACACATTATATCCTATAATTTATTTACACACTTCAGTCATCAATAATCCTTCTCCATTATAGATATAAAATATTATATGTAGTTTCTTACATTAAAAAAAAATCAGAATTATAGGTGGTCCTGGTGTATTTTTATTATTTATCTGGGAAAACGTGCACAAGAACAGCCTTGTGGGGTATTAGAAAAATCAATCCTTGTTTACAGGAGTGTTGATCAAAGAGAAAACTGCTGAATCTTTTCAAGCAAGGAAGAGTCAGTGCAGGCTGTCAGTGAGGTGTGAGCACAGTCTCTGAAGCAGTGGAAACAGTGCTTCAATAATACAGAACCAAAACATTACTAGATTTGTTCCAAGGGACAGGGCAAGTAGGGAAAAAATGGAAATTTCTGCCCCTTTTCCTCAAATCCAACACCACCACTGTGCTCATTAATAAATTCAGATAATTTACCTTTCCTAGCAGGTAAACAACTATACTGGTTATTCCTATGAAGATGAAAGCACTCTTACCCCCTACAGCAGACCCTGGATGACTGTTTCCTCCTCCATTGTGGCTTTTCTAGTTCTAGGCCATTGTGATGACATTCCACTGTCTCTAATACATTCTGTATTTCTTGCAAGAGACTCCCAATTCTCATGGCACAATCCTCTGACTATGGAATAAAAATGAAAAAAAAAAAAAAGCCCAAACCCAAAACCCAAACACAAGCCTACTTTATTAGTAATTTTACTGTTGTTGTAGCTTTTTAATTTTTCTATCATGTTTAAACTTTGCTATGGAAAATACAGAAATCCTGCCTCATACCATGATTTGGAAGTTCCAAGTCTAAACCTGAAAACTGGGTGTCAGTTGTTTTCTTGTAAGTAGACATCAAAACAAAGGAAGCACAATCCTGCTGTGAATTCAGCAATACTGCAGTACAAAACCAAAAAAGTTTGCATCACTTTCTATTTTCAGCAAGATAAATAACTATATTATTCTATGAATAATTTAAAAAAAAATTTAGATAACATCTTGATTTCTTTAAGGAAATCTAACATTGCAGCTTTTGGACCACAAAAGAGGAGACTTTATGATTATGTGTCAGATAATACAGATAATGGGTTCATTGACCTGTTAGGCTGCTGAAATAAAATTTTAAAAAACTTAAATCACAAAAGCTAAAAAATCTATACTAAATATTTGCTTTTTCCATATCTTCTTGAAGATAAACATTTTAAATTCATGGCAAGACAATAAATCACTTGATAAACTCATTGTTTTCCCAAGGAATAAATAGTTTAAAAGGAAATTTCATTTTATTGAAAGGGAATTGATATTAATAACACTTTCAAACCTGGTTTTTATTCCAGGTCTGCTCCTTCAAGCTTCAGATTTATTTACTGCAGGTAGGACACTTTCAGAGTTCTTCTTTGGTATTGATTTTCAGAATTTCTTATAAGAGTAAGAAACATTCAAGTAATGTCCAAAAGGAGACTACAGGAACCTGGAGATAAATTGGGAAAAGGAATCCAGATTTTCTTCCTACTTACATGAGAAGTAGATGTGAATTAACTGCTAACGTTTCAGTCTGGGAGCACATTGAGCACATGCTTGGTCATAAGCACGTGCCATCAACTCACTGTTTTTTCCAACACTGAAACTTGAAGGATTCTGCTGAGTGGCTTTGGGATCAGTTCACTGCTCTGGAGCCTGGCCAGGGACACTGAGCCCTGTACCAGATGGACCTGATCCCTCAGGCAAGGAGCCTCGCCCTGCGCTCTGCTGGGAGTGTTCACACCCTGCTGGGATGCTCAAAGGCAAAATTGATGGCAGTGCTCACATCATGTGGGAGACTACTAAGCTTTGTGACACTACACTGGACATCAAGCAGTACAGATTTGGGATGTGATCCTCTAGAAAGGACAGTGCAGCTGTCACTGCTGCACTGACTGCACCAGCTGAGAGCGAGGCTGGGTACCAAAGGCATTCTGAAGAGCTCCTGTTCCACAGAACTGTTTGCTGATCTAAACGTGTGCCTGAAAAATCTACCACATTCCAGCTTTGGGCCTTGGGGTACTGAAGAGTTTTTCAATGGTAAACACTAGAAATGTGCCCATACTTACCTACATTTCCTATTTCAAATGCTGGGATTGTTCTACTGTGTTTTATTTTTATAGGGTTGTTTTGGAAGAAATTCTAAACAGAAATAAGTTTTAAGAAAAGATCAGGATATATACCTCTCACAATTCTCCGTGGAGTTTTGCTGGAGACACAGGCTTTCTCTCCGCTCAGTTCAGAGAAAGTTCAATTTATTTACTCAGCTGCTCTCCCAGTTTGCTTGAACGGAATGCTACGTGTGTAAATTTCCACACCAGACTACACCTGGAACTTCATAGTTCAGATAAAATTTTTAATTATGATCCACGTAAACGACTGAGTTCAGAGCCTCTTCTAGGGGGATTACAGACTGTCTCTAAGGCTGGGAACAGATGTACTTTTAGGAATGAACTGCATTTCTCAATGACTTGCATCCCTTCCAATCCACGAGTTCAGTGGGATCAGAAGTAAAGTAAAATTTGGCCTACCATGTCGGCTGTTTCAGTACGACTTTCATATGGATGCTTTACACAATTAATTGTCAGACCTCAGAAAAAATGTTGCCCCATTCACTGTAAAACAGGAAGGTCCACAGAGGAAAACAGTTGCATTAGAAAACCACACAAACAACATTAAGGCTATCTAGTTGGATGTTTTCAACACTTTTTGTTCTCCTCTGCAAACAATGACAGTTTCAATAAGATCTGAAACGATGCTCTGAACAAATAATACACTAGTCTGTCATTGGTTAATATTAACGTCTCTCTATTCAAACATGCTGAGAACTGAATAGAACAGTTAACATATAACAGTCACACATCCTTTGCTGAGTACAAGATCGTATCTCTAACATGAACCAAAGATGTCCTCACCATTTCAGATCTTCAGCTATCATTCAGTAAAACATTTCATTCTCTTAAATACATTGCTCATCTCCTCTTTCTGGGTCTTTCGGGGGTGCTGCATGAACACATTCTCTCCCTAAGGGCATTGCTTATGATATGGTTCTTCCTTCAACTGAAATCTTGCTGTGTGTTCCCATTATGTTGCCAGAGGTGAATTTGCAGAGCTTGGGTGAGGGAAGATTTTACACCTGAATTGAAAAGATTTAATTTTTAAGCATCAGTTTGGGCAGGATTCTGCAGCGTATTGCAGAGAGGCCATCCCAATGAAATGAATGGTGAACAATTCATTAATTGTGATCACCACTGAACAACTCCTGAAGCACAGCTTTATATAGTACCCAGTTTTCATACAATACAAAAATTCAGGTATATTCACAGGGCTTATGGGCAGAGGCAAGCTCCCTTTGCTCATGTCCTGAGATGGGGGGACGCAAATGGTCCTGACAGAAAAGTCAAATAATTGTAGGGGTGCGAAGCTGAGCCCCAGCTAATGCACCCTGCCTTTCTGAGGGTTTATCTGGAATGGGCTCGGGGTCATACCCACCACAGACAGCTCATCTCACACAGTGAGACTGTGCCCAGCCACCACACATGGCAGGAAAACACCAGGGTGAGACCAAACCCCATGGGGATCCCACCTCACTGCTACAACAAAAGCTCTGTGTCTTTGAGGAAGGGAGTCTGAACAACTGACACTCCATCCTGGGAAAAAAACAATAGTTTGTCCTCAAATGCACTTCTGTTGAAAACACACAGCAAAGATTGCAGCCATAAAAAATTCTGTAAACAGGACAATTTCATCAACTTCATCTTTAAAAGAATCCCCAAAACCACAAAAGCAACCCAAAATAAGACTTGTGGAATGAAGACTGTCAATAATAATTTTTTTTTACTGCCTTAAGAAAAAAAATTACATACACCTTCAGCATTTCTTTTCCAAATTTACTTGACAGAGGTTAAGATATTGCTTTATTCTGACTCAACATACAACAGCACTGTGTGATTGATTGCGCTATTTTGGGAAGTCTTGAGACCTGTGAACTAGAAAGTCTGGGACACATTAATAAATCTAACAATTATTTTGCTTGAAAGGAGTATTTTAATACATTCTTATATACTCTAATTTTTTAATCAATCTCCTGGCAGGGAAGGCTATTTAACAATTATTTATTATAGTTAATTTTTTCCCCCAAGAATAAGTAAGTATTTTAACACTAATAAACCCAGTAAGGTGTGTCACTGAACCCAATTCATTGCAAAATTGGCACATTTTGTTACAATTTAGGGGGGGAAGAGGGACTCAAAAGAAAGCTAATGCAAAAAGGGCTTATAAGGTGATCAGGAGACGGCAACCAGGGAAATGATACATCCTCTCTAAGGCCTTGATCCTCTGCAGGGAGTGACTTGGTGGAAACCATGTGTTCTTAGAAAGCTCCATTAGAGTCAGATCTCTGCTTGCCTGTGGGTCTGCCCATACTGAACCATCTGCAGGGTTGAAGCTTTAAAGTTCACAAGCCTAAGCCAAAATTAATTAAAGTGACTGGAGAACTGAATGCAGGAAAAAATTAGGCAGTGTGGACACTTATTGGCTGGATTTTGATCATACTGGATCTCCCTGACTCTTTCTGAACAAACCATAATAAAAATAAGTTTAAAAAAAAAATACACACACACTGAGAAGTGCTCCTTGAGAGCTTACAAATGCCTTTAAAGCGTAAAAGGTTAGAAATGCTGAGGGGTGCTAACGAACAACAGAGTTTATGTTTCCACTTAAAAAACCCCAAACCAGAAACCAAAATGAAACCTATTGTAATACACACTTCTACATTTTCTCTCATTCCTCCTCGCTGTCCACCAAGGCAGCTCTGATAGGCAAAGCTCAGAAGATGGAGCAGCTGTGGGCTCCTGACCACTAAATCTCTATAGACCCCAATCCTGCTCCCACTCTTGGCCAATCCCAAAGCTCATAAATTATTCCACGGACTTTCTTGGAGTGACTGACACATCAAATTAAGGTTGAGAGTTAAGCATCTGCTCAATTCAGGGATGCTGTCATCATTCCACAGCAGGTACCAGAACTCAGAAGTAGCTGTCTGTGTGCCTCTTTTCAGGGTGTGAACCTGGAATCAAGAGCAGAGGGGGAGAGGAGACTGGATCTGTTTTGGGCTCACAGGACGTGCTCCCCAGGGTCTGAATCCCTGCCCAGCAGCTTACTGCAGTGCTGCCCTGAAACCAGAAATGCATCCAAGAACGGCACTTAGCCTTTACTGAAAAAGAGATGCATAGCCTAAGCCTTCTGACAACCGAACAGGACCACGGTAAAATTCTCTGCAACTGGAACTCTGTAATCCTGCCTAGAAAGCATCTAAAAGCACGCTTCATCCCTCCTGGAACTTTTCCCTTAAAAAAATATTTTGTTAAAAAACACTATGATATGAGGGCGATTGACTATTTGGTTTCTTCTAAGTAGATGCTCTTAAATTAATGCATATAAATAATTTGTATTTAACTTCCTCCCTTCCTGTTTAGCAAAGCGCCGAATGCACAGACCTCTCGCTTCCCCTCCCACGGCCCCCACACGGAGTCACTTGGTGGACACGGAGTCTCTTTGTGTTTCACTCTTTAGGACGAGCTGTGCCTCCCGCTCTGCCTTGGCCATGGGGCTCATGGGCAGGAAGGCCGTGTTCTCGCTCGCGCTGCTCTCCGCCTCCGCGCTCGCCAGCTCCGAGTCCTCCGACCGCCGTGCGTCCCTCAGGATCCGGATCTGCTCCTGCACAGTTTCTAGCAAGATTTTCACTTCGTGTTGTTCTGCTATTAGACAATTACTGACTGGGGAACTCACATTGACAAGTTCAGCAGAATAGGAGTTTTTGCACCATTTGATGCCTGTTACTTCAGGAACATTTTGCATTTGCATGCAGGCTTCGTCCAAGCCCACAGACGGGATGATGGGAACGGAGCTGGCCCTTGAAGAGGAATAGCCGACCAAGTCCTTCTGATCCACGTTATTAAAATATGGGGCTGTCTCTCTTGAAGGCAGTTGCATATTTATTGAAGTATTCTGAGGAGTTTTTAAACCACTGGATGAATACCTGGAAAGAGTAAAATAGAGGTCTCGTTGTACACCAAGTGGTCAGATGCAACCAGCAACAGGGACACTGTGTGAGATTCAGTGAACTGTGCTGAAGAGATACACACCATTTTCTCCTGAAATAGAGGAGCATTTGGCTGTGGTGGGGCCCTGGGGAAAACAGAGGGCTCAGGAGACTGGTTTTGATTCTCAAATCTGACAGCAGCAAGCACTGCTTTTCTCTCAGTCTCATTTCACCCACCAGTATATGAGAATGAAATTTCTTTTCAAAACATTTCAGAAGTTATAACGTATTATTAATTTTATTTGAAAAAAAAATTGTAATTCTATTCCTACATTCCTTATCAGGGAAGCAGATTGATACTTTCTTCAATGTCAGAACTCTTAATGTCAAATGGTTGTTTTAGGAAAGCACTTTTAAAAAGTGCAGATCAAAAGAACATTAAACACTCACAGCTGTGTAGTCTTTATTTACATGGGAATGACTATCTGTACTCCACTTCAAACAAGAAGAGCATCTAAGTGCAGTGTACCTCCGAAAAAAGATTGTTTTTCAATGGCCCATACTCATAATATTGGTCTGATCTGTTTTATTAGATTTCATCTGGAAATAAAACTAATATATAGGACTTGAGCAAATGTCTGTGTTCTCTTGATACTGTAATACCGTTTAAAAAAGGAAATCCTTTATCCTCCACTGACACATATTATAATGATTTTCTTGAATGTGAGGCAACTTTGTGAATTTTTATCAACATTTCCATTTTGTTTCAAAGCCAAACTCTGCTTTGTTTGCAAGAAATATTAAAAAAAAACAGAAATGGAAAGTATAATAAATGTAAAATAAACAATGACAAAAAAAAATATGTTTCCCATCTGAAATTAGTACTTCTAGAAATATGGTGCTCTATATAGGACTTACTATATATTACCAGTCATGATTGCTAAGGACCACAGACATCACCTCAGTACCAGAACATAATTTATTTATAATCAGCTTATCACTATTTAATAAGGCAAGGTAATGGTGAATCTAATATGTTTTATCCATGGATGAAGAGAGCAACATTTAGATCTGGTGTGGAAGCAGCTGCTCTGACTGGAAGGGTATTATTCCAATAGCTCCTTAAGCCTGCTGGATCTCACTAGGAATATCCTTCTACTCACATGTGCCTCCTGCTTTTTGGTATGAGCAGAAAAAGAGTTAAGGAAGAAAAACTGAATTGCATGAAACTGCTGTAGTCCAGTATTGGCACAAAGAGTAATTAAGTAGAAAGGCTTCCTCTGGCCCCATGCTCCTAGCGAGCTGTCAGACAGGAGGGAGCAGAAGACAACTTTAGGCTCATTTCCAGCAGAGTGCTGCTGACCTGTAATTAACTTGTGTGTGGTGGCACTGAGCTTGCACAACTGCTGCACCCATCCCTGTACATCCCTGCCCATGTGGAGCACTGCACAGCCTCGCACAGGAACTCTGCTGGCATCCCCAGGAGGAGCGTCTGGGAGCTCTGTGGTAAGGAGGAACTGCTGGGAACTTTGCTGCTAGGTGAGGGAAAGAGATATTGCTTGGGGAAGTGGCACCAAGGGGAATAACAGAGCAAGCAGCTTTCTGGGATGTATGCTAGAACCTCCTGTCCGTGCTCTACAGCTGCAGCTGTTTTACTTCTGAGACTCAGCCCTGGTTAATTACATTGGCACTATGCTTAGACACACCTGTAGCCATGCCCGGAGGGGCTTTTTACACCAGCTCTCAAGACTCGGGAGGAATGAAATACTGATCAGGGGTGTTACTCCTGAGGGAGGACAATTAAAAAAAATAAATGAAAACAAAACAGTGCAGACCTTGGGTTGTGCCCATTCTTGTTTCCTTTGCTTATATATAATTGTTCAAACGACTATAGCTGGAGAGATCGCATCAGTTGCATTAGTCCCTTTTTTGGTAATTCAGGCCCTAAATATATTCTGGGCTGCACCCTGAAAACAAAGGGAGTGAATGTTTTTAATGAATTTCACATGCAATGTAGGTATTATATGGATGATATATAAGCAAAACCAAGAAAAGACTGAATTAAAATGGGTTTGGTGAGAAAGCAGTAACATTTGCCAGTTCCACAACAGAGATTCAATTATTCTTGGTATTTTGAAAACTAACTGGCAGAAGCAGTGACATGTAATGCAACGCCTGGCATATTTCCATAATATTTTCTGAAATACAGATAGAAGTACCAATTTTATGCCAGAATTACATGTTTCTGCCCCGTGCTCCCAGGGCTTTCAGAGGAAAACTGAGGTGGAATTAAAGTGCATACACTGTGTGCAACAGGTGAGGTATTAAGCTAGAAGGGATATTACATCTAAACCACGTGAGACTTGGCTTTTAGTTAATTACAAACTGATCCATGCTTCTGTGTGTGACACCAGATTGCTGCTGTTTTCAATAGACTGAAACTTAGAACTATAATTGCAGAACCTTAATTACATTTTCCTATAATTAACTTTCCCAGAACCACAGTTCCTCCAAAGAAATATATCTGGGTTTTCATCTGAAAAATTATTTTGACTGAATAAATTAATTCATGTGCATGTGTTTCAAAGTGTAGCTCTCTCTCCACCCTCTTCCTAAAACCAAGCAACAAAAGCAAACATTTATAAATATTCAACAGTAATTATGTTATACAGTGTGTAAGAGTATAAATGAAAGAATGAAACTGAAAGAAGCACAATAATTTTACTGCCCCCTTTAAGAACAGATATCAAAGAGAGACAGAAGGGACTGAAACTTTAAATGTGCAATGGATTTTACTTAGCACAGTCCCAGCAGCTTTGCTGTAAGCCCTGTGGCTAAAGCTGTGCAGTGTACAAGCCTGACAACGAGGTCCATTAAGATGGATGAGAATCATTCCAGTGGCTTGGGCAGGTTTTGGGCCAGCCTTGTAAGCACTTACACTGACATACGCACTCCCCCATCTTCTACCTGTGGGACCGACTGTGCTTCAGTCAGGCTGCTGGGGGATGAATTCAGAATGCTCACAGAATTAGGGAGACAAACCACTTTGATTTGTGCATCCCAACAAGGAAAGATGGAGGTGAAAAAGGAGAAGAAAGGGAGCAGTGTAACTCTGCATGGGACAAGGGAACTTTTTGTTTGGGATGGAAATCTGATGAGAACACCAAAACTGTAAAACTAGCAGATTTTTAGAGGGTAAACATCCTTAGTGCACAAAATATGGATGAAGTGCTTGAGTGGATTGAGGCCAGAAGGGGTCATAGTCTGGTCCCAGTATCAAATTTTGTAGAACTGCAAATTTAAAATACAGGCCAGTACAAGCTGGTACTTGTACAGTCACACAATGATTTCCTAGACAAGAGTAAATACAATTACCCACAGCTCAGCTGTTTTGTACCTCACTCCTCAGCCTGGGAGGAGGCCTCAGCACTTCCCAGAGCCTGCATCAAACAATGCTGCTGTTGGAGAGGGAAGGCTGCCAGCCTGCTCCTTTCTGCAAGGATGGCAATTTCAGTAGGACATTTTCACCAGGAATTATATACACATATCACTCAAATGAACAATAAGATATTTACTGCAAGAGGCAATCAACAATTTCTTCCTCAGAAGAAGCAAATAGTAACAATGACACAAGTGTGAGTCAAACTTATTTAAAAGAAGTCACCAGACACCCAACCCCACCAGTTTCACCTGTAAGTCAGAGTGAAGAGTTTCACTGTGACTTACAGGTGAAACTAGGTGCAGTTTTTATTCCATTCCAGGTATTACATCTATTTTTTTATAAAATATGCTTGTAATATTCCGGAAAGTCTTTGGAAATCTATAGGGATATGTAAATATCATGCAAAATATCTCAGCAATTACAAAGGACTTCAAAGGCAGCTGTAGGTTCTCAGGAACACTCCTGAAACCCAGACCTTATGTACAGCTGGAACTCACAGTCAATGTTCTAATAAACTGAATTTTAAAAAAGTAAGAAAAAATAGTGCATTTTCAAAGACAAACCTGTAAGAGGTTATTTATCTATAGAAAACCAACTTTGCAATGTACATGATTTTATTTTAAACCTCACTATTTTAAAAGCCACTAAGTGGCTCCCTTCAGGTACGGTAGTACTCACCCGTGACAAGGTATCGTGTCCTGGTCTGTGATCCTCGATTCCTGGAGCTGTTGATATGCTGGTCCTGTGATCCCATTGAACCTACCCCGAGGCAAGGGAGGAGTCCTCCGAAAGGCATTTCTATGGAGCATCCCACTTTTTTGTCCTGGGTTGCAACATGAAGAGAGACTTCTAGGAACAACACCAAGAGTACAGTAAAAATTATCACACCAAAAGCATAAAATTCTGCAAAGTCAAGGTTCAGGATTAATAATGCATGGATTACTGTTCTTATAAACTTTGCTGTGGCAGTCTACGATGTCAGTAGAAATTCTCTATGGAAATATAATGGTACAATCCACCATTACCGGCTGTTTATGCCATTATTTAATACATCACCTCTTTTCTAGGAATGGAAATAATTGCCCACTATATGAAATGTTTTCTTGCACTTGATGAAGGATGCTTCTCTTTTCCATGCTGCATATATAATCCTGCTATAGAGAGTTAAGTCCTCAGACAGTATAAACAAACAATACAGCTCTCTCATACCCACAGCTGAATTCAAAATTAGATCCTAAATTGAAAGCCCAATATATTATCTATCAGCCTGCGAGGTGCTGCTTCCTGATACAAAACCATTAAATTGAGAAAAAGTGTAAGTGAAGAATATAAGCGAAGCTTATGAACTGCAGATTGAAGGTGTCTAAGACAAGTTTTCTCCACCTTGAACAGGATTTCCATATTATTTTATTCCTGTTTTATACACATATTGCTTTGTTGTTTATACACATTGATAAATACTGTGTTGTTTCTTTATATGACATAATAGAAACTTGAACTTGATAAAAACAAATCATAGTTTTCTACTTATTTTAGGAAATTGGTTTTGTAAATGTTTGTCTGGTGCTTTGGAAGGAGAAAAGGGTTTTTTTTTCATTTCACGCAGTAACGAAAAAGTATCTAGAATCCACAGTTTTGGTATATAAACCATAAATCTGCTAATGCAAAAATATGGGAGCACAGAACTGAGGCAAGGCATAACCCATTTTAACTGCTAACAGATCTCAGTACTGCATGGCGTGACTGAATATTCATCAGCTACTCCTATTTCTCTTGGCATCTTCTGGGTCTCAGAAATGCATGTGTTACCTCATATTCTCTTACATCTTTAATGATAACTTAACATCGGTTTTGTAGATGCTTTTTACGAGTCATTATTTTTGGCTGTGTGAATAATTCCATCTTGTGACAAAATTCAGCAATGCAAAAGACTTCTGATAAGTTTGCTTCTTTTTTTCCTATTACAATGTGACTTAAAAGTAATCTGCATTTTTTACCTAGTGGGAACTTTAATTACAGTTAGGGCCACATCTACTCCCAGAGCAATTCTTGCTTGGAACAAGTACCTTGGACAAATTCTCTTTGAGTGTACATTTCCATTAAAATCAACCTTTTCTGCCTGAAGTTAAAATAAGAAATAAATTCTTAAACACTCTCTATCCTACTGCTCAGGCTAGCAGTGTTCCATTGCAGTCTAAAATCTGTTTTCTTCCACACCTTTACTTTTCTAGTGCTTTTTAATTAAAAAGACCAACAACCCATAGCAATAGCATTCCCTCCAGGATTTTTGATGCTTCCTTAAAAAGATTTTTCCTTTGCTACTAAGGGAGCCATGAAAAAAACCTTTTTTAAAAACTTAAATACTGGCCTCTCAGTTCTGAAGGCTGAGTTCGAGTTGCAAGTTACAGTTCATATTCTGTAAAATAACACCACCACATCACAAAATAATTGACAATTTCTGCTCAGGAGAGTCTGACATTAATACAGCAGGGGATCTCAAAAGATGCAGGTGAATAAATAATTTGTGATGGATAATGAATTTTTGGATTTTTTATTGACTTGAGCACAGTCATCAGTGGAATCCAAAAGTAAAGAACAAACTTTAGATTGATTACAAATCTTTGAAGTTAGAAATTTTTATTGTTTAAATTTTTGTTGCCTGAGTATCTTGTTGAAGGAGAGCACATGATCTCCATATGCATACTCACAATAGCTGTATTTGTAATAGACATAATTTCAACACATACAGCTATAGCTAAGGCAATTAGTATAAACGGCAGAAGTGTCGAGACCAAAGGGATCTGCCACAGCTCTGCAAACACAGAACTTCCAGCACTGGCATAGTCTAAGCCACTAATCTGTTGCTAACGTGAGATTCTTACACTTTCAACATTTCTGTTGGGAAAAAAAAAAAAAAAACAAACCAAAAACCAAAACAGAGGGAATAATACAAATCATTTGAGGTCATGGACAAGACAAATTCACTAAAGATCAGGAAATACTTACAGACAGTGCAGCTGCAAGCTGCAGGATAACAGTCGTTTCTCCAGGCACCAAAAAAAAAATCCTAAGAATTTCCATTAAAAGTTCTATGAAAAAGGATCTCTAGCACAAAACTTTTCCTTTCACACAAAACTGATATGAATATTAGCAATGCAAATGCAATGTCCATCTCAGACTTTTTTATTGCTCATGTGAAAAATTCTTCCCCCTCAGGCAAACAATGTTTTTTTGATTTCTTCAGGGAATTCATTTTCCTTTAGCCAACACTGTGTTTTCTTCCTCCCTGTACTCCAGTCTAACTGGGTAAGAGAAACCAGCCCACACAGCTGAGCCATTCAATAAAACAGACCAATACAGAAAGCTGCAGCAGTTATGTCCTTAAAATCTATCAATCAATTACTCCAGAATAAAAAAAATCAGAATATGCATGAAGTGGTTCACAAGTGATGTATAAACTAGGGAGAAATACAGTTCTGATGAATTAATGTTTTGAAAAATGCAGTTCAACCATTCCAAAGTTAATTAAGAACTTGAGATTAATTCTTGTCAGTTGTTTTCTGTGAGAATTTTCTCTGGGTTGAGCAACTGAGTGAAAACAAAGTCTGATCCTACAGGTGGAGTATTCTCTTCTTGGGGCACATACAGAACTCTCAAATGCAGTCACCCACGTTCATACAGAGAAGACCAGCAGTGTTTTTACAGTAACTCTGGAATCCTTATGTAGTACTTTTGAGTTAATTAAAAACCAGCCAGTAAATACATACCCCAATGACAGAGCCAACAGCCAGGAAATGTCCTCTGATATTTCCTCAGAGCCACCTTTTTAGGCTGTTAGACAATCTACTGCTAACATTTGTATGGATCAACTCCTGAGACTTTCAACTGACTTCGGTATTAATAAATACAGGCTACAGCTATAAATCTCCTCTTGGTTTCTGAAATGTGAGCATCAAGCATCATTGATTCCTTCATAACATTCTTGTATTTGGGAATAGTCTGTTAAGAGGCCTCTCAGGGACTTCGGAACTCTACAAAAATCATTCAATGCTACCTATATCATCTGGTCAGCATCCCGGTGATAGAACAACAGGAAAAGGGAACTGATCTTTTGAGGTATGTCAGGTGCACTGAGTTTAATCATCTGACATAACCTAATCATGTACTTCCTGTAGTGCACTGATCAGCCTCCACCCTAAACTGATGATGATATCCAGGCTACCATTACAGAAAGGTGTTCTACATTGAAAACTTTGAGACTTCTTTTCAGTTTAAAATGGTTTCTGATGAATATTCAACTGGTAGATGTGCCACTAAACTCCTTCATTTTAAACAGGTCTTTTACTTCTCGTCGTGCTTGCTCTCATGTATTCAGAAGCAGCAGTCATACACCCTTTCCAGTCTCCTGAACTGAAGACTGACATAAGACAGACTTCCAACACTTTCCATGCAACATGAATCATTAATTCCTCATCTTAGCTTGGGAATGCAATTTGGGTCCATGGCAATTGGGAGGCCATTTAAGCCAGGTGAGGTGACAGTGGTGCAGCCACGCTCTGCTGTGCTCCAGCTTTGTTCAATGACCTTGGCACTAACAAAGTCTGGCCCCAGTGCTGACTGATTCTGCGAGCGCTGCACTGCTCAACCTTCTCAACACAGTGGCTCCCTTTTAACCACCTGTGTGCACCACATTAGGGGTTTTCTGCCTCTCCCTGCTCTCTCCCCTACAGGGCATTAGACACATAAGACAACAGTGACTGAGCTTAATACAATCGTCAGTGCATATGCTGCGGTACCTGATGTTGGTAAGATAGTAAACAATTTTTTTGCCTTTTTTATCTCTACCACGAGAATCTTCTTCCCCCACATTTTTCCTAAAGTTTTGAATATTCAAATTCAACATAATTGGTTCCCAGTTACTTTGATAAATTCTTTATCTTCCTAAATCTTTGACACTTGCTAATCCATCATCTCATGTCACAGTTCCCATTTTTATAGATTTTGCTCCCAGACATGAAATCTTGTGAATTGGTTCTTCTTGCAAATTTGGGGGTTTTTTTGGATCAAGACTAACCAAACCATCTTGAGAGCTTTAATTTCCACATTTTATTCCCACTTTGACTTTTGTAGGAATGTCTGTTTTCGTACATTTGATTCTGTTCATATTATACCTTTGTCCTCAAATAGTCATTCCAACTATTCATTAAAAAAATGAAATATATTAATTCAGGATTGCCCTAAGTACTTCAATTATTATCTCTATCCCACCATCAATTTTGCCTTTTTTTTTGGAAAATAGCAGATTCTTTACATCTCCTTCCTTTCAGGCTTCCTCTGCATTTGCATTCTTAGTTGCTTTAGATTTTATCTGTACTTGCTCTTTGAAATTCAATAGCCTTATTTACAGAATAACTTACATTTACTCTTTCCTCCACTGTAAACTGAATCACTTACATTAGCAGCATAAAGAGTAAAATGCTTACCAAATAAAAAAAAAATCTTTTCCATATCTTTTTGCAGTGTGAAAAGTTCATTAAAAATGAAAACACAAATTATTATTAATTTTAGGGAAGTTTATCCTATTTTGGCATTTTTGTAAGACAATATAACTGCTCCAGGCTGAAAGCCTCTGCATTTGGCTTTCATCATGGCATTCACTGAAATGAAACCCTCTAAAATCAAGGATGACTGAATCCCTGAATGAAAGTCAGGATGACTAATTACCAAGAAAACTGCTATTCAAAGGGATCACAACTCAACCCATAATTAACAAAACTCTAATTTATTTCTATCTATTAGAAAATAAGGCAATATGGGTTTTCTTCTTACCAAGATCAAGAGATAATCCAAGACAATTTTTTGAGCACAGTGTATATGCTGCAGGAAGTTTACTGATTAAACACATTTGTTAATTTTGAATTCTGACATTTTAAGACTTATTTTACATATGCAAGCAGAAGATATAACACTCTTCTATGGTAACAGCAGGGCACAATGAAGGCAAAATATTGTAGGAGATTAATAATAACACAGGTTAAGTATTTTTTGAGATTAAATTTCCATTTTCAACTTAATCTCTGCATTAATTCTTTTTGTGTAGCTGAGGTTTGTTGAGACAGAAAATTGCTATTATCCATAATCTGAATGAAATAATTAGCTGATATCTGTCAGTCACATTTCAGCAACTCCAAATGATTCCTTGCACTGACCGTCTTACTTCTAGGCCAAAATTTATTAGTTTCAGGACCTGGAAACAGCCAGATCCTGACTCTAAGAAATGATCACACATGATTGGTGTCCTTGAAAACACCAGCCGAGAAAACAGGTCTGGATGTAGAGCAAAGTATTTCTGTAGCAAGCAGAAATAAAACAATTTGGAACAGCATAAAAGAGAGAACCTGCAGAGCTGATATAATTTTTTCAGGCTCAGTCTGGTTTGGAATAAAAAGATGGGATATTTAGTATAAAATCCTCATTTGACCACATTTGACCATTTGTCCACAGTGAACACTATTTAGAAAATAAATTAGGAAGCTCTCACATGTGGTGCATAAATTAAAGACAGTCTTGTAAGTCTTAAATGTTCAAGTCTGTTGCATGTTTTACAAAACAAGGGCCTTGTAAAATAAATCACAAGCTTTAAAACTACAAAAGAATTCTTTATAAATTACTAGTCATCCCGCTTCCTAAATTAGTACTGAAGCAAAGACATTTCTCAGATATTGCAACAATACCATTAAAAGGTAAGGGAATGTCACTGATTTTTTTCCTGAACTTCACGTTGTGACTAAATGGTGACAAAATTCTTCCCAGAACTTCTGTAGAAAGTCCCATAGTTCATCTATGTCCCATCAGTTTAATAAAATTATTAAGCATGTTTCGACATTTTCTGTGTAATAAGGACGAAAGACCTAAGAAATGGATCTGACATAATAATTGGCATTATTTTTTCCTGCCAAATTAAAGGCTTAAGAAAGGTAAAAGTAGATAGGACCCAAATATCCTTTTTTGGCTTACATGTAGTTTGGCACTTTTTAGGCTAAGCAAATCACTTATTCAAATGAGAAAAAAAAACATAGCTGGCTGAGAGAGTGCACTGAAAATTCACCAAATACTACAGAAGCCAGATCATAACCTCATGCAATCCCAGACTTTTTTTTTTTTTTTAGTAATTAAAAAAAAATCCTTTTAATAAACAAGTCCTCCATCCAGATTATCTAGCTGAAAAAATTCCAAACTCATTTTTTTCAGCCTTTTTTCTCTCTCTCTGTGCACTGGACCAGACGTTACCACCGTCATTCCACCAACACTACTGCTTGTACCAGACTCCAGTTTGGTTTCTAGTCCTGTAATGAAGAACCTGCAATCTTTCTCATCCAAAAAAAGTTACAAGCAGAGTACTAATCTGAATCTCATCCAGTGATGGGCGACTTTCCTCTTTTTTTTTTTTCTCTTGGAAACAACCATCCAGACTTTTTTAAGCCTCGTTTTCAAAGGCCACCATGTTTTCACAAACAAGTCATTATACATTCTGCGTATCATTTCTTTAAGGAAATGGCGAAAAAGGCTGGAAGTTTGCAACCAAGTCTTTCTGCAGCAATGAGTCATTAACTTCATGAACATCAATAAGGAAAGTCCTGTTGTTAATGGTTCCTCCTCCTGCAGCTGTTCCGCTGGCTGGGCTGTGCCTGCGGCTCGGATGATGTCTGTGAATGTTTCCTGCAGGACTGGCATGGCCCGCAGAGGAAGGCAACGAGCATCGCTATTACCTTTTATGTCTGCAGCTAGGAAAATGCCTGGACATCTGTTTAATAAGCTGGCTGAGGCCCTTCTGGCAGCACAGCACTCAGCACTCAGCAGCTCCCCAGTCCCAGCACAGGATAACCTTGCACACCATCAGCAGTTCTACAACTCCTCCCCGGGCTCCCGCCGGCCGGATCGCTCAGCAGACAGACGTTTGCTCACCTGTGGTGCTTGATGGGCTGGGTTCCTCTGTCAGGAGACAAGGCCTCTGGGAAAGACTGAGCGCCTGAAAAACTAGACTCCATAACTTTGTGCAGAATAGGCCCCGGATGCCTATCTGGTTTTGAATACTGCAGCAGAGAGAATAAAATTAATTAATACTCGCAAGACGAAGTACATTGTTGATGCTATTCACTCTGAATTCGTATCAGAGAGGGGTAAGAAGTGCTCTAGTGGATTTTTAGATCAAAATTAGGCATTGCAAGGAACAGATTCATTCAGTACTGTTTACACAGCAAAAAGGCTAGTAACCCTTATCCTCATTATGTTCTGCACATCAAAACACTGATATCAGCACTAGCGGCAAAATTACAGAGTGCCCATAATGATGGGAACTATGATCCCTTTGACTAGAACTCTGTTTTTGTGGCTGCCCATGCAGAGACAAATCACAAAACACATCTCAGAAGACAGTCAGCAATTTCTTGGGTCCTTTGGTAATTTCAGTCAAACACTGCATTCATCATCAGCATGTATAGCTATGAAAAACAAACTGAAACAGCCCTTGTGTCATCAGATAAGTAAGAAAAATATTTCAATCCTATCCACAGAGCCAGATATCTCTCTGAACCACTTGGCAACTTTTGACCTGGGAGATCAGTGCTAGTAAGAACAGAGCAAATATAATTCTTCTTGTGGCAGGTGTAGGTGTAGGGCACAGAATGAGACACAAAGGTCTGCAAAGCAGACACTAGACATGAAGAAGAACAGATTTGTTCTTCTTGCTTTGTGATTCAACTTCAATTAAAAAAAAATAAGAAAAAAAGTCCCTCAACCTGAATGGAGCCATGAAGTTAAGTCTAGAAAAAGCTGCACTTGGGCTTGTAAGAAGATTCCATGTTGTTAGTGGGCACTGGGAAATATCTTCGAGATATGAGAGGTTAACTCACATTTCCCCTCAGGTGTGAAAAATAAAGCACTTTTCAGATTTTTTACTTTGCATTATGAGGACCTGCAGTAAAACTAACTGGTCTGTTTTCCTCTTGCTTTGTATTTTTTAGCACTAAACACCTAGATATCAATGCTATCTTTAACGTAGATTGGTATCGTGGGAGCGATTACGCAATTACATACTTTAGAAAGAAAATACAAAATAAAATATTGGAAAAAAAAATCACAAAGGTGAAAAATGTCTTGTTATGATACAACAGCATAAAAATACATGGAGAAGATAGTAAGTATCTTTCAAAAGACAGGTCTTTGTGATTACTAGTTTTGTCTAACAAGGCAAATAACTCCTTAAAACAACAGACTATTATTTTCTGACTCTCACTTATTCTTATCTACATTTCTGTAGCTTCAGCAAGATCAAAAAGGAAAGTCATACAAGAATATTCTCTTTTAAAAACAGGTTACATGTACTTTTAGTCCAGCTAGTCACACTTCTTATGACCAACTTCTATAGCTAAAATAACAGCTCTTCAAATTTTCCCCCACTGCTCTTCTCCCTTTTTTATGTTGAGTGAAATATCCATATTAAACAGGGTCAAAAATCATTGCTTTTGTGCTTGTGAAGGCAAAGCTGTGAGTGGCAATATGCTAAATGGTGGTGCATGCATGAAGTAAACACAACTGAAATAATGAGAAGAAACATATTCCACTCCCATTTCTTTCAGTTACCATGATCTTAGATGTCACTTGTAAATGTTGTAGATAAAATATTCAGACAGAAATATGATTTTTAAGGTACTCGCATCGGTGAAGGTTTTAAACTTTAATAGTTATCCTGCCAGCTGCAGAAATGAAACTGGCTTTGATTTCTGACCTGAATAAATCAATTTGAGCTACGTAAAGAACGGCTAGCTAGTGCCAAGAAGCTATTTCTGTCCTTTTTTTTTAGCTTGTTGATGATAGAAAACTGAAGGCTGGAATGGCCTGTGAGACCATGAGTACGAAGTGAATTGTGAAGAGCAGATACACGCTGTGCCTTTTGCTGCATTGGTGTTTCAGGTGGATGTGGGCTGGAGCAGTGGTACACAGAGCCTTTCCTCATCACAGCTGAGGAACACCAGGACACCAGAAGCTGCTCTGATGCTGAGCAGCAAACTCCAGTGAAGGTCCAGCACCCAGCACCACCCAGCCTACAAAGGGTATTTTTCCCTCCAACTGAACATTTTTTCTGCTTTTCAGATATGCCACTTAATATACAATTTCTGTAGCAGTCATAACATTCATTACAATGAAAACGTGAATTACAGTTTAAATTGAGGGTGTGAATATACAGGGAATTTGAACAATGTAATTGAACATATCTGGATGTACCACATCATTCATACATTTTAATATATTTAAACACAGTTGGATTTATTCTCCTTTAGCTTAATTTCAAGTGCCACATCCCTTCTCTAAGACCACCTCTGGAGAAAAAAGGTCTTCATATTTTTGTGAGGAGCTTACAGCAGCACCAGTTGGTGCCCCAGAAGTACAATATGGGATCATTCCCCAGCCACATCCCAGCAGGGCTCATCCTGCTGCCCTCACAGCTCCGTCCTCATCTGGCCTGAGCTCCAGGGAAGCCTCTAGTGTTGTGAGCTGCTGAATACTCAACCAGGATGGAGAAAACAAGCTGTGAAACCCTTCCAAAGGCCTGCTCCAGTAGGTTGAAAGTATCACTGAAAGATCATCTGTATTCGGTTTTTTTAATGGTTTTATTGCCTTCTTGGTTAATTATCTGCTCTTGTTTCAGCAATTACTGAAAAACACTGAGGCATATGGCTAAATAAATTAAAGAATAATTATAGCTTTAAAAAAATATTTTGCAAACTTTTAATTTTTCATTTTTTCATGGAGAAAAGAATCGATTATGTGCAATTACTCAACTCTATGACAATAAAAATTCCACCCCCTGCTAGTTAATGCTGAATGAATCTGTGAAGGCAGCCTGAGCCAGGAGACAAGAAACCAGCCTTTATCAGTGACCTGCTGCATTACTGAAAGCACATAATTCCTCTGCTCCACGCCTTGAATTCCCTGTTCTGAAACGCAGGGCTCAGGGATAGCAAATGCCACTCGAATGCTACAGAGCAGCTTGAAACTGTTGTCCTGGTGTTATGCCAACCAAAACACTCATCCCTCCCCTGGGCTTTACTTAGCTCTTCTCCTTCAGCAATTCCCCCAAAATAGTAAAAGGCCCAGAAATTCATGTGGCATTGGAAGAGAGGTGATGTGGGGATCCCATTTCAAAAAGAACTGAGAAGGCAGAGGGATCAGCTTTAAATGACATTCAGAGAGGCTGCCTCAAGGAAAAGAGCCAGTGATTTTTCAGGGGGGGCTGAGCTTGCACAAAAGCTCATCAGGTGGTACATTTAACATCCTTACTGTTCCCCTATGCTCTGTATGCTCTGTTGCCAACACTGGCTCTAGACAGACAGTAAATTCAGGTTTGCCTACTCTGCAAGTTCTTCCTAAGTAGCATGTGATACAGAAATGGGAAATTTGCTCTTCATCTTAGCTAATAAATCAAATGGTAATTCACGTAAATCCACAGAGTAAACCTTTAAAAGACTTACAGTATCTCTTGCTTGGTATATATTAATTGCATTTTTATCACAGTAACTGAAAAGATTTTACTTCTTACTGCTATGAACAAAAGACAACAAGATGCAAAAGGAGCATTTTTTGTCCCTCGTTTTAAGAATTTCAGAAACCTGAAGCTAGTGGTTGCAAGCTACTGAAACAAGCGTAGTGAAAATTGAAACCACACAGTACAGCATGAAAAGCATATTAACCACCTCAGAGGGAAAGTGATGGGAAATTAATAGATCCCCTGGATACCATGGGAGAAGGTATTAAAAACCACAAGGATGATGTCATGGCACTTTAAAAAGCCATAACAATTCTCAGAATCACTAAAGGAATGTCAAGATTTCAGCTGACTCTTTTACAGTTGTTGTTTTTTTTCATGACATATTTACCAAGTTGTGAGAATTTAAAAAGAAACCCTCTACTATATTTGGAAAAAGCAGGTAGGAATCAGGAACCATCCCACCTCCTCCTGCCACCTGCATGGTTTGTGAGGGTGCACCAAGCACTTGTCTTTCTAGATGGGGACAATGACAATGTCCTTCCTTTTAACTATGTGGAGACCCAACTGGTTGCTGCAGCCTTTCAAATACCTCTTGAAAGGAGGATGTTCTCTTTGGGAAGGGGTACATAATACTTGGGAAGCCCTAGGTTTTATGCATTAAGAAAAATTATTCTGAATCTCCTGTGTACTTCAAAGATCCTGAATTAAAAGCTGGCACATCTATCTCTTTCTGACAGAAGAATTATAGCAAGATTACCAGTGCATTAGTCTTTAAATCCAAGAGTCTGGAAACACTAGCAAGAAACACCTAGCAAGAATTTAAGTGTGTTGCTGCCAGAATGTTTGGGAAAAGCAGTGGACTTGGAGGAGATTCAGGAAATCCTAGGAGCTGTGTTCAAACGGATATTTATAAATCCTTCTTACAGCACACAGTATTTTTCATCTGATTTGTACCTCTAAGAAAACTAAATTGCTAACACGGATAAGACTTGTTACAGGTGAGCACAATTACCAGTGATGAGCAGCAGGACTTCAAAGAGAACACAGCTGCCTTGACAAAATCCAACCCTTTATTTCACTTTTCAGAATCACAATTGAGCAGAGGCAGGGAGTGGAGGAGATGTAATACATTTGAGTGTGGGAGGAAAAATTACCTCACTGAGATTGGTCAAGCTCTTTATAGCCACAAACCACTTGAAACCCCTGTCTGCTATACCCTGGGCCTTGCGAAATAAGTTAAACCTCCTTCTAAAGCAACACATTTGGAAAGATAGATGGACCTTTTACTAAATATAGCAACCTCTCAGTCAAAAGGTGATGGTTCTTTCAGAATAGCCATCAAGAATAAGGAACCTTATGCAACTTTTCTCAGTTCTCCACAAAAGCATTTGCCTCTGTGGAAGAAGAAAGAGCTGAGTGAAAAGCCTGAAAGCATCACCAGGTCTATTCAAAAGAGACAACAGAAAAATCTGGGAGAATCTTCTAGGGAGAGGCAGAAAGGTGACATAATTGGGAAAACTCTCTTGCTTGTAGGGGGAGCATGTGGAGTAGGTAAAGAAAAAACTTCCAGGATTACCTAAACCAGACTGGAGGAGTAGTCTCCAGAAAATAACTGCTCTTAATTATTTAAGCTTATTTATTAGCTCCTGGAAATGAAGAAAACTAGGATTTCTCCCTAGGCCCATGGGGTGGCAGCTGCAGATGGGAATGGCAGAGGGATCACATCCAGGCTGCCTGATCCCCCTCCCCACCCACCAGATACGCCTGAGGCAGATCTCTGGTCTCTGAGGGGGAGTCACTCAGCCATTCCTATAAAATACCTTTCCAAAGTCCCTTGTCTGCTGCCTCACCAAACCCTTTCCCCCCCACCTCCAATCTGGCAAGTTTTGTAAATATTTCATGAGCTGCCTGCATGCTTTCCTGCACTAAAATCTTCCTAACAATAGAAACCATTATTACACTGTTACCCTACATCCTGCACAAGGTCATTCTGTTTTTTTTCCTTCCTATCTTCCCAAAGGGAGAATGCAAGGAGAAAACAGTTGCCTGCAAACAGCCAGAAGAAAAAGGAAATGGTGTGTTAATTACCAGCACTCATAATGTCAGGCTGAACAGCATTAGAAGCAGAAAAGCAAATTTGGATTATAGTAAATATAATGATGGTGTTCAACCTCTGTGTCCAGAATCTATGAACTGCTATTTCAGCCATTATGGCTACGGTTATAGCAAAAGAAAATGACAAAATATGGCACTGAATTACAGTGAGAAAATGGCAAAGAGCATATTAGTGTTAACCAAGGCTTATTTCATAGGATAGAAGAAAAGTATCATGAACTTTATCTTTTGCTGCTAACATTACAACCAGCAACCCTCCCAATAGTATTTTTTTTTTAGGGGCTAGAAATAATATAAGGCTGAATGAATTGAAAGCAAGAGGAAAAAATTGCACAAGGTTCCCAAAACTGTGATTATGTCAATTTATTGGAGCTATCTTACCTCTTGAAACAAGTGTATTTTTCCTGATTTACAAAGCATATTATGGGCATATACAGGAGCACCACAATGGTGTTCCTACAAAGCAGAACTTATAGTGAATACCAGCAATGTTCTGACAGCCTCTGTGGCTTAGCAGGGAGGCTCTGCTTACTCTGCATTGGTTAAAAGGGCTTACATTTATCTCCAAATTAACTGGATGCAAACTAAGAGTTGAGAAATCTTTGTTTAAGTGGGAATGAGTGCTCACTTTTGCTAAACTCCCACTGTTTTGATGGAATCTGGCAAATGAGGCAGTCATTCCTTTAAGCAACACTAAGATACTTTTTTTTTTTAAGGAGTTAATAATTTAGAAAGGTTTTAATACATCTTTTATGTTTTCCTATTATATTGCTACCAGGATCCTTCTTCCAAAGGCTTTTTCAAAGTAAGACAGCACTGATTGTGTGTGACCAGGGGAAAGAGAACAACATATGCTGGAAAATACCTTCCTAAAAAAATACCAGGGCTAAATAAATTGGTTGTCTTCAAGTTCCTTATTTCAAACACGCTTTACATATTTTATGATTGCGAGACTGTAATGACTTACATATAATTAGATTCAGAAAATGATTAAATATATTTCAAATTTAGTTTGAACAGACTAATTTCTTTCTGTAAACTAAAGTACCTTTAACTACAGGCACAGAAAAATGAGACCATCTGCATGGTTTTCCCTTGGGCATTTGTTTACATGTGTAAATTTAGTTTCAGATTTTGAATTTACTCTGAATTAACTGTGACAAATCTCTCTGTTTTTTTCATGCAGATTCATAAATTACTGGAAGGTATGCCATCACTTAAGTTCAAGGACCCCCACTACACATACAGACCTGCATGAGCTCAGGTATTGCTGGAAACTGTAACAGTAATTTCCATTGCTGAATGCAGAGCTGAGGGCCTCAGCAAAGTCTGCTACATGAACCAAATGTACCAGGATCCATTGAAATAACTCAAGGAAAAAAAAATCCCCACTTTCCATTAAGAGGCCTGATAGAAAACATTTTATGAAAGAGGTGAGAATTGTGGTTCCCATTGCTCAGATGTTAATAGCAGCATGACGATGTGCTGCCATCAGCAGCAAGAACTCAGCCAAGCTATTAAGTGCTGTAGCTGGCAGGATTACTTACATTCTGCAGCTGGACTTGGCTTTGTGCCACACACTCCGACTTTGCCATCATGCTGGAAGCATTTAGGCTGTAGGTTTTCCTATTCTGCGTTTCCTTCAGCTGTTCGTGAATTTGCTTTGTTTGTTTCCTGCAGAGAGAAATAAAATTCATGTAAGAAAGAGCTCGCTTGATCTTCTGCTATAGCCATGATACTTTTATAGCCATAGCTCCCTTTGTTCAAAACTTCACCACATTAGCTGAGCCAGCTGAGCTAATTCACTAATGTCTGATATTTCAATGCAGCGGTTTTTTCCTGGCAAGGCTTAACAAAGAGGAAAAAAAACCCTCTCTTCTGTTTTAAAATACCTTCTATTCTCAGATTACTATAATAGCATGCTCGTTGTGCTAGTGCAGAGCTTTGTAAGATCATCTATTGCACATGTAATAGCTTGCAGGTCAGTCTGAATAATAAAAAAGCATTTTGCCCTGATTTGGAAAAAAAGTTTTGGCAAACAAAACAGGCATTACCCCCTGATGGCTACAAAAATTGATGAAGAATCAAAGATTTCTTCTGGCTGACTAGACTTAACCTATAAAACATCTTGTATAGAGCAGCTTCTGTTTATATGCTTAAACCTGGAAAAAACATCAGCATGGCCTCTGAGGCTGTGTTTTTGACTTATTATACTATAATCCACCCTGTCAGAGCTAGGAGTAGCACTAGATGAATCCCTTGCATTATTCAGGAGATAACCATACAGTTAATAAAGACTTTCTGTTTTTGCCGCACTGAATTGAGTGGGAGTGACAAACAGTTTTTAAGTTCTGTACATGATACAGGATATGAGACAGTAAACTTTAAATATTACTTTCATCTTCTGCAAAAACTTACCTCAGCTGGGCAAAAACTGTTAGCAAAATACACTTAAGGTATTTTATAAATTTTCCTTTTTTGTGTGTGTGTGATAAGCTATATTGTCTGGGACTATCAGTTTTAAACAGTTATGAGCAAAAACGTCACGTCACAACACCATTTTAATTCCTTCCTTCCTTCCTTNTCCCCTTCCTCCCCTTCATCCCCTTCCTACCCTTCCTTTCTTCCTTCCCTTCCTCTCTTCCTTCCCTCCTTTCTTCCCTCCCTGCTTCCTTTTTCTCCCCAGGAGATGCATCTCCAGCATTGAACCTACAATGGCCTTGGAAACAACCCAGTAATATCAAGGACTCACCAGCAGCAGAATTTCATTATGCCACCAGCAGGCTTTGGACAGCAACTGGTGCTGAGCCAAATTTCCAAAGGAAGTGATTTCTGGCAAATATTGATAAGAGATAAAGAAAATATAGCCTTTCTGTACTGAAATTTAAATTTAAATGCTTCAGCAGCATTTGGAAACATTTCTGGTGATTTGGTTGTGGAAAGCCTTATGACATCATTAAGCTTGATATGATCTTGAGTCAGGCAGTGAATTTGACACTGAATGAAATATAAAATTAATTTGAATTTCTTATTCACAGTGGAATCTGTGTCTACTGCTGGAAGGTATAAGAAAGCAGAGGAAAATGACTTATGTGATCAGTAGAGGGGCCTGTGAGAGAGGACAAGTTCCCTCAATATGAAAGTAAGTCGTGAGAAGTATCACAGTTCAAATGTTCACTGTTAATGACATAGTTTTTAATAGTTTTTGAGTTTTTAATTTTGGTTCAGTTGTGACACAATGTAAGCATTTGCTTAAACTCAACAAATTTTAAGCACCTGCTTAGAAGTATTTGTTACAGCTCGTTTCCTGAGTACAGGTCACAAGCCATAACAAATCCAGGACTCTAAGAACCTCTTACAAGGGCTTTCTACTTGCATCCTACTTTGAAGCAAATGGAAAATATTGAATTTATACTGTAAGCATGTTACAATTCTGAGTGGCATATTTTGAGTATTGCTAGGAGCTCATAATTAGCAAAATTTATGAATAGAAGTAGGTGAGAAAATAATTTCTCAAGGACAAAAACTTTCAAAATTTTCTTTGGCTAAAACTTGTAGAGTTGATATTGGAATAATCTGAATAGATATATAATCTGACAGAATATAGTCAGTTGAGTCTGAAACATCTCTTAAAATGTTTTTAATATCCACTTATTTTTGAATCAAATGAAATTGAACAATTAAATTTGTAAAATGTTTAAATGAGCTCTTCAGCTTCTCACAGAATTCCAGGGGAGATTCATAAACGCAACTTTAGCGTTTTTATGAAGAACTGTTTTCTGACCAGCTAAATTACATACACTGAGGAAATTAGCACATCTATTCCTATGTCCTACTGGAAAACCAGCCTCTTGCTAGGTCTCCAGAATGGTTATGGCATCTTCAGGAATTTTTTGCATGACTTTATGTAAGCTATGAACAGTGATAGTGAATCATGATCACAGCATCATGACTTTGGGAACCTCTCATATACACAAATGACAATTTAATCAGAAAATAAAAAAAAACAAATTTGGGATTTTTTAAAAAAATAAATAGAGTAGTCTCTGTATTTATAAACATGTGTAAGTAAACTGCAAAAATACAGCTTCAGTACTGCAGTATTTAACATTAAAACTCAAATTCTTTAAGGTAATTTGCTGAGAAAAACAATCCAATCATTAATTTCCTTTTATGCTCATGCAACCTAACATTAATATCAGGTTTATGCATATTCATTTTGCCAAACTATAGGATGCACAGCTATAAAACTAAAAACCATTAATAATTCAAAGTTTCTTGCTTTTTAATAAATTTATTTTAGATTTTTTGTTTTCAAAACAAATGGGCCTTACGTGTTCTACTTTAGAATTATTTGGCAATGAAGTGTTCTTACTTCAGCAAGAAATAAAGTCACTAGTCATTTGTAAAAGTCTAAGCTGTAAAGGGCAGCCCATTACTATACTCTTCATCTGCTGCTAACACTTCCAGCACTTTCTTGATTAACCTAAAAGGAATAATTGGAAGGGCATAGAGTTTAATTATAGTCCTAAACTTTCTCAAATTGAATCTATTTAAAAAAAGGACTTTTAATTCAGTGGCATATAGGGAAGCGCCTATTTCTAGCAGCTGGTATTACAGAATTGTCAGACTAAGTAAGTGAGGGTCAGGATCTTCATGAAAACTTTTCTCTTAATGGAGCACTATTCAGAGTTTCTACATCTGTTACCAATATTCTAAATTTCTTCTATGTCAAATGAAAGCCCTAGATAACTCCCATGCAGAAGAAATGCTTTGATAACTCTGAAGCACAGTCAGGGTATATATGCCCAATAAAAAAGCTCCCAAAAACCTGCTGACTAAAAGGTAACATATGGTAAGTGTTGAGACATTTCAAATTTCTTGGGTTTTACACCCTTAAGACAGTGGCCAATGCTACATTTACAATTTTACCTGGCCTCCATGAGAGCCAGTCTGGACCTTGTTATTTCCTTTTTGGACAGCACCAGATGGAAGCATATCCAGGGTGTTAGGGACCGACCAGGCTCCTTCCACTACTCAACTTATACATTTTCTGAGGCCTCCTGACTGAACCAGAGGTACTCATTTTCTGCTAACTCTCCAGACTTCAGTTCCCAGAGTGTGGCACCAGCCCACTTCAACTCTTCTCAGTAACTCTCATATTCATAATGCAGACAGAGCTCCAGACCCAACACCCCCACCTCCTCCTGAGTTATGACGCACTGTATTTGTCCTGCAAGTTCCTCTCTCAAGTGTTCTTTCCACTCATTATATTCAGACTTGGCTCTCCTCACCACCTCATCAAAGCCAGGGTGTTTTGCAGGCTGCTCCAACCCAGCTCTCAGCACTCCCTCCAGCAGTGCTATACCAAGAGGGGCACTGTGAGTAACAGAGGGGCTTTTTATTCACAGGATGCTCAGTCACTGACTGCATGTTCTTCCTACTGACAATCCCACCCTGCCTTTTCTGAAACTCTCTTCATCAGCAAAACCCTCGAGCCTTTCCATGGAGATTGTCACTCACTCTCTCTTCTAAGAACTGCAGATCTAAAAGGCATAATGACATTTCTAACGACAGTGCCAAAGTGGCTGTCTCTGCTCACAATTTACACTACAGCAAAGGAGCTTGGAAGGAGGAACTGTCCTGCCAGTCTGTCCTTTGCAGCTAGCATCACTGTCACACAGGATGTCCAAAGAACAATTAAACAAAATCCCTCAAGACAAGAGAATAATTTAGAAAAAACTTGAACCAACTCAAATCCTCACTCATGACCTACCCCTGAAGTTTGAGAGGAAGAAAAAGGGTTAAAAAAGACTTAGTGACTTTTTTTAAATTTTATTTTTATTTCCATATAGAAATGTAAATTTAAACTTTTTTCTAAACAAGACAAAATCTTCATTAGATTTCCTAGACATTAAAATCAACTCTAGAAAAGGGGGATTCAGATAAACACTGAAACTTTTAAACAGTGCCAACTTTCACATTTTTGATGCTCAGCCACCCTGACTAGACTCATGCAGGTACTTTTTTATATTGATTTGTGTTCTCTCATTATCTCCAGCAGGAACAGGAATGAAGGATGGCCACTATACACAACACATTTATTGATACAGGGGCACTGACAAACATGTCATGTAACTGCTATGAAGGTTTTGCAACTCGGATTACAAACGTAACAGTAAATATTATAAAATAATATTCAGTTGGGAAGATAAAAGGATAAAGTGGACAGTGTTTAACTTGAAAATAGTTTAGTCCAGATGATTTCACTGCTTGAACAAGTAAAAGTGCTTCTGTGTTACAGACAGTCCCATGCATCTTCAGCAACAGGCTGCTATATTAGTTACAGGTGACAGACATCTGCAGAGGACTTGTTTCTGCATTTCTAACTTTGCTTTTTTTCTCAGAATACAGAAATGGACATTCAGGGATATGAAATGAAGTGCAAAAAGGAGATGGGATGTTTAAATTATTGTTTTCAGAAGAGCGAAGTGATTATTGCACTGATGGTAAAAGAAACAAAATTATTACTGTCAAAAAAAAAAAAAAAGAATTGGGTATGACACAAGCTATTCTTTCATGATATCATAAAATAGAAAGAAAAATACACATTGCTTCTGTTTTGGGGAGGACTTAGTGTAGCCATGGCAAACTGCCGTAGCCAGACCAGAGATAACAGCAACTTCAGAAGGAGTGGAGAAGTTGCAGAACCCTAAGGCTGTAAAAAGGACAACAGCTAAAACCCAAACACAGCAGAAGAGGGCTCTTACTTTGTTTTGAAGTAGAAGGCTGCACAAAGCATGCCCACCACGACGATGCCAAAGACGATGCAGGCAATGGACAGCACCTGGCGCTGGTACACCTCCTCGCTCTCTGTGGACAGCAAAGGGCACAGTTAGGAAAGCACAGAAAACAGCAGCTGCAAAAAGGGGATCTCAGCACCTCATGGTGCCACTGATAATGCACAGATATGAGGGGCTTAGAGGTCTGGGCTGGCCAACTCCTCCACAGAATGGATGTGAACCTCTCAGTAAGGTTCACGCAGTTGTGGCCTCCTTGGGAAGTTTTAGAAAATGGCCCCAATGCCCTCTGAGAGATACATATTAATGACAATCAGGACAGTTTAATCTTTTCTCTGCCCTACGTGCTGTTTTTCAGCTTTTCTTAAGAAAGATTTTACCATCAATAGGGTGAAGAGCCCTACAACCATGGTGTTTTTCTGGGTTGAGGAAAGAACCAGCTCTTGTAATGTCCCACAAGAGTCAGAGTTCTTCTTTAGCCACCCCAAAAATGTAAGGTTTTCTTTGATTTGAGTGGTGATTAGAATGCCTTACTCCCATGTCCTGAAGCTCATGCAAAACATGCCAGAGTAAAAAAAAAAAAAAACTCTATGAAATTGAATGGAACCCCATGACTATTTTGCTATGAAGCACCAGATATTGCTTTGATAGGTGTTTATTTTAAACAAACAAACAAACAATTTTTTTTAATAAATCCCATAATATTCTAAATAACGTTAAAATAGAAACAGAACAAAAATAATAAAAAGAAAAAAAGCTAAGGAAATAAGAGAAAACACTCATTCATGACAGCAGATAGGAGCTGATAAGCAGCTGGAGATTCACACATTGAATTCAACAGCTCCCTAAGAGTTATATTTTATGTTCATTCTTTCAACCACTTTTCTAGCTCAAACATGCCAAACAGATTGCTAATTTTTTAAGATCAGTTGCTCCAAACATGCAATGTACCAACCAGTATTTTCATCCACACATTCCAGGTGGAAAGCCAACATGTAGGATTATCAAAGCACAGTACAAGCACTGTATGCTGACAAACCTACATTTCCTTCCTAGGCTGGAGCTCCTCAGTGCAGACACCCCCCTCCATGGGAAAACCAGACACACACGTCAAGTAGGTGGCAGTAGCTCCAAGTTTGTAACTCTCAGCTTCGTAACAAAATATTGTATGAAAACACCAAGGTAAATCTAAGCAAATCACTAAAGACTGTGTACAGTACCCTAATCAGTACTAATTATTAGTTTTTCAATAATGAATATCACAGTGCTGTAACTAAACATTTGGGATCTTAAGAGAGCATTTGTCTCTTGTAAGTCCCAGTTCTTTCTTGGTAAGCTATTAAAAGGAAAATTACAGTATCAAATCGTGATCTTTTAATTACTTGTCAGCTTGCTCTCTCAAACAACACCACAGTGATACAGAAGCCATTCCTAAGATACAAAATGTCCTATGACATTAAATAAATCACTTAAATTTTAAATTCTAAAAGTTGTATTTCTAAAACACTATCTTAGAAATAAAAAGAAGCAAATATACTTTTCAGCAGTCTTAAACATAACTGAAAAAATTGTAATTCAAGAGGAAATCCTGTTCGCAAACAAACTGATTCCAGTACAGCTTAAGGCCTATTCCTCGCTGGAAGGTACAAAATCTGGATCTAGAGAGTAAATCCTTACTGGCACTAAACTAAATGTTTGGGGTTTAATGTATTTTGTTTTATTTACTTGTGTGTGATTAAAAGAAATTGTGCAAACACAGTTACCCACCTTCCACTTCCACAGTAATACACAAATCTAACAAATTTGAATTCTAACGTTGATGTAATCACACTGAAACTCACTCAAAAACTCTTCATTTCAGAAATTGTTAACCTGCTCTGCCTGAACAATGACATCAGCACCTACTGCCTAAGCCACAACCAAACCATACATAGTTATCAAGTGCAGTTTCACTCAAACATTCCATATAAATAACAATTAAAAATCTGTTTATGAAAATAAACTGATTTAAGTAATATGTGCAAATAGGCTTAATTTTTATTTTCTTTCAACAGAAGTCCTCATTAAATACTTTATTTTTTCTCTTGTTATTTCATTTTGAAAAACTGTGAGTTTAATGCAGCTATGCTCTTTTGTCAGTCCTGAATAGCGATCACTGCCTTGTTAAAGATGCTTTATAATAAGCCTTACCAAGATAAAAGCAATTCAGAGACCAGACAATATTATCTTGCTGAAACAACTATGTGGAGATTTAAGTCTTTTGTGTATTCAGATTAATCCCTGTCACCAGCTTTCAAAACATGCTGATCAATATTTTCTTTCCTTTTTGTTTACTTTGTACAGTGCATATTTAAAGAAGTACTTATTGATTACCTGTACTCCACGTCTCTAAACACCTTTGTTCATTTTTTACGTCCTTTAAACATTTATTCATATATTGGATTCCACAATTTCTTTGTCTCCAACATCTTTAAGTATAATCAGTTCAGCATTTTTCCCTCTCTAATCTTCTGCATTGGGTTTATTTAAAATTCACCTTCTTACCAGCAGCAATGTAATCTGTCTTTCTCTGCAAACTTCGAAGGTCTCCTCAGGGTGGTCCTGATTTAAAACTCATATTGTGCTAAGCAGAGGTAGCACAGCTGAGATCCTCTCCAGACAAGGAGCATCAAAACCAGCCTGAATCTGGAGGTGGCTGTAGCCAAGCACTGCAAAGCACTTGGGCTCTCACATAATAGAAGCTTGTAGAACTTCAAAGTGTAGAAAAGACAAGAACTGCAAATTCCTTCTCCTTCGCTCAAGGACTTGCATCAGCTGATGCATACACATATTTACATACTGAAAGTAACTTCCCAAGGTAAACTAAAGTGTGACTGAAATGATAAATCTCTCTTTATTCACATATATTCATATATTCCTTGTGAAGTACATCACCTCAATTACATTCTGTTGAAATAAATACTCTCAGGAGAGGATTCCTCATTTAATGAGCAGCCAAGAAAATATTTCTGCTAAAAACCAAAATATAAACTTCCATGGATACTCCCAGATAATCCATTTGAGGATTAAGACTACAGAATGTGAATTTCACCAAGCATTCAAATTACAAAAAATATACAACCTCTACTGAGAGAAATACAACCACAGTGCTGAAAAGTAATGTAGTCAACTGTTTAGATGCAGACTATTTGTTTAATAAAAATCATGGAAAGAAAGAACTTCTCAGAACATAAAGACAAGACAAACTCACATGGAACGCGGTGTCTGTTGCAAGGCTGATTTCCCAAAGGAAAGTTCCCATGCACTGTGTGCCCCGTTACATGTGGAACCCATTCTCAATTATGCTACTGATTCTTTCTTATTTTTCAACCTGCTAGAAAATTTTCTAAGCTTGTCTCACTCATTTGCTGCTGTTATGAAACACAAAATGCCTATTGGTGACCCACTGCTCACAGCACAGTTAAATTTCACGTTCCCTATGAAAAAAAAAAGTTATATTCCAGGTATTGAGGGTTTGGGTTTTTAATTCTCCTGCTCTTCAAAGTTTACTCTTACAGGCTGTACCCTGTTTGCTTTATGCTTGTGGAAGACCCACTGAAGCATACACATATATCTTTAAAGGATTAAAAAGGGTAGGGTAGACACATTTTTCTCATGACTGTTATTTCTAAAGGATATAATAGGTTTTTTTATTGTACATAAGCTGAAACTGGCCTCTTCTTTGTGACTTTATTATAAAAGGAAGAATTCTGGTACAAGGTCCTTGAGCATGATTCTAACCATATTATTGAGGAAAAATAAAATCAGTTAATTAAAACAGATTATGTTAGGCTTTGTCAGCACCTAAATCCACAACATCATTACCAGCCAAAATCATTGGATCCTGATTCTACTGTGTGTTTTGAGTTGAAACATCTTTGAAAGGGATTTCAAACATGAAGAATATCATTGTGCACTTGGCCTACAGAAAACAATAACAAAACAAAAATAGTATTTTGAATAAAATCTCAATATGGTCACAAGCATCACAGAGAATAATTACTGACTATTCAAACCAAGCCAACGGAGAAATTATGACATTTACCTTACAAATGCATTACTTAACCTTTGCTCCATGAAGACACCCCCCCCACCATGAAAATGATTAAACATGCAGATTCATTTTCATGCTGAAAATTCCCAGCCCAAAAGCACAAACCTTAACAGCACCCATAATCCCCTTACCTTCCTCACTCCCTCCTCTGAAAAGGACCCACTCTGCATCACTGCAAGTAACATTTTAAATAAATACGGGAAATACTTTATCTTGTCATTGATATAAATGAAACAAAATAGCTTTCCACACACGTAGAGCCAGCTTTTCCTCAACAGATTACAAGGCAGCATGCAGGCAGGGCTTTTGGGTTTTTTTTTGTCCCCATGCAAAAACTGAGCTATGCAGAGGCAGCAAATTGGGCACTGTGATCTTTGCTGTGACCTCACTGCCATGCTTTTTGCATTTCCCTTCATGCCCTGCCCATGCCTGTCCTGCCACACATCAATTCCACATCGTTCTGGAATATCCTGCAGAGCCAGAACCTCCCTTCTGAAGTGAACCTCAAAAGTACCATTTAGCACTTAAACACTCCTTGGTGTCCAGCAGTCTCAAAGTCCCACAGACAACAATGGAGGAGGACCACATGGAAACCTCATCCACAATACCAAGATTTTTAATAAAATAAGGATTCCCATAAGTTAAAAGAGAGTAGTTGAAGCATGTTTCTCAGTATACTTAGATTTATGTGTGAGAAGTACTGAACTATATACAGCATTCTAAATTTAATTCATGAAGAGAATAAAAAAAGCCTGCATGTTCTACAAAATCTGTGATTGCCTCAGCATCAGACATTCCACTCTCCCAAGTTTTCTCTGTTCTTGCACTTGCAAAAACCTACTGTACAAATTCTCTGCCATATGCTGTGCCTTGTGTTAAGGCAGAGCAAAATGGCTGAGATGCTCAAGGCACACTTCACAAATTTCTTCTTTGACCTTGGTTAAGTCAAGACCCTTGTTCTTTCTGTAACCACAAGGACATTGCCTCTTCCATTGCAGAGATTAACATGACAAAATGTAATATAAACATATTAGCCTCTAAAGGAATGAAGTATTTGCAAAAACATGAAATAGATAAACCCACTCCATACAATTCTGTTCCAACATCTTTAAGAGCATATGGATTATTTCACATAAAATATCATGTTTTTTCCTAAGTCACAGCTACTTTTAAAAGACACTGAGTTTTCTTCCTTTACACTTTCGTCTGTCTGGGTAGAATTTCCCCTTTAAAAGGGATTCAAGACAAAGCAGAAGCAGAAGTTTTTATCTGCTATCGTTTACAGAGAGGATGGAGTAAGGTTAATTGTACAGATTCCCATCTCAGACTGGAAACAAAGGGAGCTGACTGCTGCTGGCAAAAGTTCATAAAACATTTCATAGTTTTCACAGTGATTCCCTCTTGGGAAGAACTGTTCAATAATCCTGATTGTAACAAAGATGAACAAAATAATTTTTTTCTGCTAGTGGAACGTCCACAGCACAAGGATCTTAATGAATGCACAGTAAAATAGATGCAACCCATTATATATTACAACTGCATGATATTTACATTGTTTGACTATTGGCATCCAGCAGTGGGGAGATCATTTCCTGCATACATAGATGACGGAAAAGGAAAGGAAGACTGTTCAGTATGTCTGACTGACCTATTTGGAGTACTTGATTCTACATCATTAATGCATTGGCACTGGTTTTGCATGAGATTAAAAATGAAGCAATGAATTAGGTGTGTTATAAACTTATCATGAAAAGGGATGCGAAGGTGTGTGCTGCAGCTCTGAGGGTGAGCTCTCAATTTCAGGTTGGTGAGTGAAAGGTGAAATCTCAGTCAAAAAATGATGAAAAAAAATCCTCAAATAAAATGAGTCAAATGCTGAAGAGCCACCATAAAAAAAAAAAAAAAAGACAAAAAGAAAAAAAAGTGTAACCTTACACAGGTCTTGTGTTGTCTGTGGTTACAGCAGAAGTGAAGGTGCCAATATTCTTAGTAAGTACTACTTGTTATAAAGTGAAAATTTGATTAGCACTTTTAAACAGCAAGATCTTAATTTTGTAGGTAAATTAACTTCAACTTGGGTATCCTAAGAAACTATCTTTTCTGTTTATCTGCAGGGAACTTGGGATTTCTGCCAGCTACATCCAGAACTCAAATCTAACAAACTCTCAGAGCCATATCTAAGTACATTCACAGCAACATATTAATTAAATTTTAGGCTTGAAACAGCCTCACAGGAAGCTAAGGGATGAGAGGTAACATTTTCCTTTTAAGAAAATTCTTGTTACAAGTTCTTTTGTAGTGACAATTTACAAGTAAGACAAACCAATCCTATTACAAACTTGATCTATTTTCATTTTATTTCCAAGATGGATAAGGTCAGTCACTAACCAAATTCACTACCTAAATCTCATCAGTTCTCTGTGTGTGAGTGTTAATTTTCCTTATTGAATGGTTCACTTTTAGAATTTATTATAGAAATTCTAAGTTTCTCCAAGACTTTCTACTGTTGTAAAAATACACCCAGTATGCCAACTCGTAATATATTTCTATTATATACTGATAAGAATTAAAATTATATATGAAATTTTCTTTCTTATCTTATTAATTTTTGATACAACCTGAATATACATGTTTTAACTTGGGTTTTCTAAGTATAAGAGAAAGATAAATTTGAAGGCCATTCTTCCCCCCTTCCCAAACTTAATTTTCAGTGTGGATATAAGGGAAAAAATGTATCTGCGTAATAGAGGCTGACAGCTAAAAATCTATGGTGATATTTTAGACAATGAGCACACTGAAAAAAACTTATGATAAAAGGGTAAAGCTGTCTAAGACTGTGATCCTCTGGCAGTAATCTTCCTGCCTGATGGCTGCCTGCACTTTTGCTGATGTGTGAAAGGGATAAGCAGCTAAGAAATAGCCCCCGAAGGAGCAGGAGTCCCAGAGGAGAGAAACTTGATAGCTGGTGGAGAGGAAAAAAAACACTAAAAGATCTGAAACATTTCATTTCTATTTTACATTAGGCCACTGTTGAGAACATTTCTATTAAAATGCATCAGGGCCCTGAAGAAATAGTATGATAGTAATAGGATGTGAAATTATGGGCCAAACAGCTAGACCTGAAGAAGATGAACTCTTGCCCTAATCACACGTGAAAGCTTGCAGATTTGAGATATAAAGCTAAAGATTTGTGCAAGATCCTCCTGGGCAATAAGGACTGCACGTGGCACTCCAGCAACTGAGTTGTAGTAGAGAAAAGCAATGAGCAGCTCTTGGCAGAAAAAGCAGCATTTTCAAAGAAACTCTTTCCCTTCCCCCCAAAACACCACATCATGTCTAAACAGGAGGGGGCTGGCACCCCAGAGAGCACCTATGGTTTTCTGTCATCTATTGCTCAATACAGAAGGGCACAGGCCAAAAATGGCACTCGTCACTAAGCCAAATACACCCAGCTCAGTTGTAACTCCATGAGCCATCAGCATTCGGCCCCAAAGCAGCCTAGCAGCTACTGGCTTCTGAACACAGAAAGGTCTGCCCTTGCTACCAAAAATGAAAATTAAATAGAGATTGAGGACAGCAAGAGGAATTAGACACCAGTGAATACATACCAGCTGAACCTTTACAGCACATGAGGCAGGACAATTTGCCCCCTTATTCTTCTACTGGTAAGAAACTTTAGAGCCCAATATCCCCTCTGTGCGTACTTTTGCTCTGTGTGTGCTCCCACTACACAAGAGAGAACCCTGATGCCAGTGTTGTGTGAATGCTTCTCCTGGCACAGTGAATGAGGGGGGCAGGGAGAATCCACAACGAACAGGACAGCACCAGCAGCAGTGATTCATGCAGCCACCAAAAAATGGAATGGCAATGGATTAATACTAAAGAAACCAACTGAAAAAACACACTGAAAGAAAATTCCAGTGGAACAGCAGGAGGGTTTTTGAACCTTTTCAGTGCTCTGCACGTTTAGGTGGTGCAAAGCCTCTTTATAGCACCCTTGCCTGCTAGCACCTCAGTACTGAGCCAATAGCTAATATTGAGAGCTACTGTTTTTGGCTGGGACAGTTATTTTTCGTCCTAGTGGCTGGTGCAGTGCTGTATTTTGGATTCAGGGTGAGAATGATGTCGGTAACAGCCTGATGTTGCAGTTGTTGCTAAGTAGTGCACAACACTATTGAACTTCCAGTTAAACCCACTTGTGTGTCAGGTACTGACACCTCCACAGTAATACCTGAAACTTCATCTCCTTGATCTACCATCAAGTCTTGCTCTTTATGTCGCTTTTGCTTACTGAAAATCTCAGCTCCAAGCACCTCCAACTTCTACTACACGTCTTGGGGACGTAAAACGCTTCAAAGCATAAATAACAAAAGCTTTAACACTGAAAAATATTACAACCATATGGTGATTTTTTTTAAAAAACGAAATAAATTTTTTCCAGAAAGATTTTGTTTTGGTGAAGATTTTTTCCCAGTGCTTAGGTTTCCACACACATTCTTGCAGGACAGCAATTATTTGCCAGGTCCTAGAGACCTTTAAAACCATTGATTTCCCAAATAAATTATTATTCATGGAATTGGTAAGGCTGGAAGGGATCAGTGGTGGGGTCACCTGGTCCAACCTCTCTGCTGAAGCAGAATCGTCATGGCACAGGATTTCCTCCAGCTGGTTCTCTTGCTCATACTCAGACAGAACATGTGAGCTCCACAATTCTGTATGAGAGCCTGAAGTGTGTGTGTGGGAAATGGTGTAGTATCCTGCTCCAGAATGATGACTCACTCTTTTTTTCCTGTCTTAATTTTTGATTGCTTTTTGGCACTTCTCTACATCTCTGATTCTGTTACCTTCCCTTCTTGTCCTTATTTTTTATTCTAAATCTTATAACCCCACACTGTTCTGCACTTTCAAAATGTCTTTGCTATCATATATTTCTCCCACCATCAGTATGGAAAAAAATCTTTCGAAATGTAACTTTTATTCTGCCTTTATTCTCCTTGAATTATAACCTTCCATTTCTGCACAATCCATGCTGAGCTGACCTTTCCAGCTCTCCTGAGGCCCTTGTTCAGCCATACTTTGTGCTGGCAACTGGTGGAACCAGTTGGAAGGATATTTAGATACAATCTTCCTGCATGAGTCACTACAGAGTTTATCAAGGTTCCTTTAAGATTTATGCATATATATAGGGATAAATCCAAAGACCATTAAGAGCAATAGGCCAGGGATAAGTGACATAATTGTTTTATATGTAACTCCATAAAGGTGCCACATAAACTTCTGAGAAGTTTATTACATAAAAATATTATGGCATTTCTAAAGCACTAGCATTCTTTAATTCCGCTTTAGTAATTCCTTAGCTGATGAGGGTTGTTATTCCTAAGATCCTAAGCATCACTAACACATAATATTATAACATCTTAATTTCCCAGCTGATGTTTTATTTGATCGCAGAGCTTGCATTTCTCCCATCAACAAAGCCCTGTCACTGGAATTTCTCCCAATATCTTGCTCAATCGCTGGTATTGAACATTCCACTCAAATCTCAACCTAACCTCAGAGCTGCCAAAGACTATTTGACAGTTACTGTTGATGACTACATTATCAGGAGCTCACAGCAAGTCAAACAATATCATAATTAAGTGCCATTTCTTTTGACTGCTACTGTTTTAACCAGGGTGCATTTACAGATTTTATTTTTTTTTTACAAAAATGTGGCGAGTGCAGTGACAGAAAGACCACAGTAAATGATTGTTAATAACTTGAAACGTATTGTGCTTTTCATACAGTTAAACAAAAAAGTGATGTGCTGCTGGAGGGCTCTGGAGGGGGAGGACTCAGAGGGTAAGGACAAGGGCTTAGTCAGATGCAGAAAGATGTGACAAGGGACACTGTGTTCCCACTGAAGTACTACAGTTTCTGAACAAGACTCTGCAGGCACAGGACTCTGTATTTATGCACTGCCTTCTTTTTGTTCCAAGCCTCACCTTCCCACAAACCAGCGCTCAGGGATGGATGTGACAAAAGGAGAGACTGACAGAGTGTCCTTCACACAGAGCGGTGTGCCAGTCTGTGCTCCTCCTGAAGCCACCTCCACTCACAGCTCCCAGATATGTGGAGGATTGAAGGACTGGATACTTTTGTGCACATTTCTTGTTCTGATGATTTTCCCTGCCTACTCCGTGAGCCAGTGGAAGGAACCTCAAGACAGAGATCTGGCTTGGTGTGCTCTGGTCTCTCACCTCTACTGGCATCCCCCTCCCCTGGTCCCAAAAAACCCCTTTTGCTCAGGTCCCCAGCACAGCAAGTGCATGTTTGCTCACCATAACGACTACAACACTCAGGCCTAGGTAGGACAAATGATCAGAGAGAAAACCAGACTGTGCTGGCAGAGAGAGAAAAGTAAATATGGTGACTGTAAGCAGCTACACTCTTCCTTTAATCCTCCAGTCTTTTTGGCAACGTGAGGGATAACATTCGTCCATCCTGAGCGCTGGCAGGTGCTCAGAGTCTCCTAATGCAAGTAGCAGTGTTAAGACACAGTGAAGCCCTCAGCCCCCAGAATGTCTAGCAGTGAGCTCCCAGCACTCACCCACGGGGAGGGATCTGCTTCAGGAGCTTGGCAGTGGCTGCAGGTTGGCAGCAGCTGCCAAAGCTGAGCTGCTCAAATGCCAGCTTGTCTGGGTGTGTGCCTGCTGGGAGTGCTGTCTGTGAGCCTCACCCCAGCCATGTGCTTAAGAAGGACTGAAGGAGGGCATTTCAATCTTTAGTAGCGGACATACTGCATGACATCAATAATACACCCTAACTGTGTTCCTAGTTAAAAGAAAGTTCTTACAGTGCTTGAGAACACAAGAATTACTTATTTTTGTACTCCTCTTCCTGGCCTACCAACTTATACATATGAAACCCAATATACAGTCCAATCTCTCCGTATTAATATATTTAGGTTGATTTTAAACATGTACAAGTTGCAGCTGAAAGGGATACAAACACATGTTTAATGACAAGTGGGTACATGTGCAAGCTATGTAAACGTACTATCCTTCAGGAGATGACAAATTTTGGCCACTCTCTCCTTTACTAAAAATATACATTTTTTGCTAGTAGCACTTTAAAATTCAGAATCTCTTACATGCACTGATTTTTTTTCAAGAGTGAAGCACAGTAATTGTCAGGAAAAAATCCATAAACTTGCCATTTCAAAAGGATGCATGGTTATATGAAGCCATACAGTGTAACATGTATTCTTATAATCTACAGAATAGTAAGAAATTAAATGCAGCAATAGGAAAAGTATTTTCAGAATGACACACATAATGACTTTAAAGATAATAGTGACTTAAAAATTGAAAGAAATACCAAATTATCTCTGACCCTGAGGAGGTTATTGAGAAGATGGGGCCAGCAGTGCCAGGCAGAAGGACAAAACAAACAGTAATTGAAATAAGTCTCCCACCGGGTGTGAGGAAGAACCTTTTCCCATGAGGATAGCTGGGTGGTGGGCCAGGTTGCCCAGTGAGCCCATACAGTGTCCAGTTATGGAATAAAAGAATCACAGAACATCCTGAGGTGCAAAGGACCCACAAGGATCATCGAGTCCAACTCCTGGCCCTGCAGAGAACAGTCCCAAGAGTCACACCATGTGCCTGAGAGCGTTGTTCAAATGCTTTTGAACTCAGCCAGCCTTGTTGCTGTGACCACTGCCCTGGGGAGCTGTTCCACTGCCCAGTCCCCCTCTGGGTGAAGAATCTTTTCCTGATATCCAGCCTCAACCTCCCCTGACACAGCTCCAGGCCATCCCCCAGCTCCTGTCACTGTCACCACAGAGCAGAGATCAGTGCCTGCCCCTCCTCTCCCCTCAGGAGGAAGCTGTGGCTGCATTGAGGCCTCCCCTCAGCCTCCTCCTTTCCAGGCTGAACAGACCAAGGAACATCAGCGCCTCCTCACACGGCTTCACCATCTCATGGCCTCTTTTGGACACTCTCCACTAGTTCATGTCTCTTTTATACAGTGGTCCCCAAACCTGTACACATCACACCAGGGCAGAGCAGAGCAGGACAGTCACTGGAAGTTTTTTGATACTTAACAAGTTGACTGTGCAGCTCCTGAATTATTTTCAATCTGCATGAAAAGGAGAAGCTTTACACAGTCACTCTATGGTAAGCTGAAGGACAGATTACACCAATGTCAAATGTTTTCAACAAAAGCCTGTCTGGTGGCACCAGTAATAAACATTTCTACACAGACTGCCTGGGTGAGTTTTAGAAAGCAGATGCTGTCAATACCAGTAGTGATTCCGACAGCACAGGGAAGCTTCTGATGTGCTTTGTAACATTTCTGGTCATGATTTTTATCTAAAACACTGCAATTGGAAATACCGTGCCAAAAGCAAGCACTATCTCTGGTTCATCACAACATTTTAGCATAAAGCTCACTTTGCCAAGCACTAATGGCCAAGTGTTTTCTGACTCATGCTTTACACGACAGCCCTTTCTGCATCCTTCAGCCTCACGTCTTGTAAAAATACTCACATTACTTTCTGTGGCAGTCATGATGGACAGCTCATAGCTGTAGGTCCTGAGCCTTGAACAAAAACTGCTGAAACACCACAGCATCAGTTCAGCTTAATGAAAAGAATAAGCAGACTTGAAAAGGCTGAAGAGAACAACTCAGACAAAAGCAGCTGAATAGCAATAACTTGGCCTACTTGGGCTTGCCTGTGACCCAGTTTTCTCTCCTGCCTGGGCGAGACACATTTTGAAGAGCTCGGGTAGCACTTCTGAGAGACTGAGGGCGGGCTGGTGGTGAGGCAGGAGGCAGCAGCTGCTGCATTGCCACAGCATGAAATCAAAAGGTGAAAGAACACCAAAGAATAGACCGCAGAAGACCGTGCCGCTTCCAATCCCATGGCTGCGGACAAAGTGTGAGAGTTCATGCAGATATATTTATGATTGCAATTGAAATTCCACACAAAAAGGCTTTTCCCTGCTGGTCAACCTGCTGTCTGTGGCTCTAAGTCATTGTTCTCCCCCTTACATCTGAAGTTACGAATTTTAAAGTGAGTTACCTTCATATTTTCCAGCAGCTTCTGACAGTTATGTCATCAACTCAGGAAAAAATCAGTTTGCAAAATTATCAAGAAGAAATTTAGGTAAAATCTCTGCACATCTTAACTGTCTTTGAAGTTTTCCTTTGCTGTCAGGTGTTGCAAAAGCCAAAGAAAACATATTGCAATTCCACATAGCTCTTCATAAATCCTCTTTGACAGCTCCTATCTGTTTTGCCTCTCTGAGCAGGACTAGAGAGGAGATTCCTTCAGATGACCCCTTTCTACTCATCATCTTAGGAGCATACATCTTATATCTACTCTAAGAAACAATCAGAAAACAACATGATTCTTCAAGTTGCCTACATATTGCTACCATCAATTTCATTTTTAACAATATTGTCAGAGAATGCAGAGGTGATATGCAGAAGCGGTAGCTATGAACTAAGATAAATGAACTTCATTAAATGTTCCTAAGAAGTTAAGTATTTACAGACTTCTCAGTTGCTAGCAATAAATGAGACATCCAGTCTCAGCTTAGATATCTTTTCCTTTAAGGCAGTTTTGTTTATATATGTGATATATATCAGAAATATGTACAAATATGTGTTTATACTAGGTTAATAGTGTGGGAACCCTATTCAAGAACCTTCCAGACTGACATTCCTCAACTCCCAACTCTTCTCACTTGCAGCTTTTATTAAATCTTACTGCGTATTTCCACATTGTTTAGACTCATTTTTGTACTGGAAACATTTAGGAAGTATTTTTTTATGGATTAATCTGTGAAATCCACCTGTGAGGAGTCTTGCACAGAGTAAATCAAGAATTGCTAGAAATAGTGGGACTGATTCTGGTATACTTTGCACTATACAAGAAAATTAAAGAGTCAACAGAGTAGAAACACAATAACTGTCAGTCAAGTGTGAGGTGTCCTCTTATATTTTGTCTCAAATGGCTCTTATTGACCCAAAAATCAATTTCCAGGTATTCTTGACTGGCACAAGAAACATCAAATGTTCCAATAATGAAGAATTAGATCTTAGAAAATATAGACAAGAGAATCAATTCCCACCTATGTGTTCCAGTTAAACAAAACCTTCATTGATCATGCCCATTGGGAAACAACAGATTTCAACTCACTAAGATTATTTCCACAAAAGAAACTGAAATATTTGCCCAAAGGAGATGTTTTCCCAGGCAGAGGCTTATGAATCCTCTAAACAGACATTTTGCAAGGGGTCAGAAATGCTGACCAGGGTGCTCTCTGAATACACAGTGTTTTTATGCTCACCTGTTTCCTGCTCCATGTTTTATTGCTATCTGTCTCATAATGGTATATTATGTACTAAGTCATTCCTCTCCTAAACTTTTTTTTGTTTTAACCTTTTGAGAAAAACAGCATTATACTACAGGTATTCTGAAATCAGCCTAAATTTCCACAACTTTATGAGCCAACTTACGTCCTGCAATGATTTCTGACCTATATTAGTTGCATTTACAGAGAGAACCATAACTGACATGTCCATCAAACACTGTGAATGTCTACATCCTGTCATTGAGGCCATTTATGGGATGTTGAAATTCAGTGACTGTGTTAAAGGGTATATTTTTGCTTCAGTAGATTCAAAAGTATAAGCCAGTCACTAGGAAATAATTTAGGGGTAACTCATGCAGTACCTTTGTATCTTAGTATCAGATTTATTACATTTTTTATACAGACCAGTATGAATGCTAAAAAAATGATATCCAAGACCTATTTATGGTAACCAAGGCCAAATAGTTGAAAAGAACCCCAATTATTTTTAGTACAATAATTTTATGAAACTGAGAACACTTTGCTCCAAAAGTTCTATGACCAGGATAGAGAGGAGTTATTGGCTGATTCTTCTCACTGCAGTCCCTCTCATAGAAAAAAAAATGCTTTAAATAGTTGACAAAGATACAGGGATTTTTCAAAAGAGTCCTTCAGTTTTATTCTGCAGATAAAAGCTAAACAAACTGCAGCGAAGGCTGTCATCATTTCCCTACCAAACAGAGAATAGCAACAACCCAGAAGCAGAAAAGAAATTTTGGAAATGCATCTGAAAAAATCTCTGAAAAATTCATTTCCAAAACTTTACAACTAACATCCAATAGCACAAAGATACGTGAAACACTCTGCAGATCTAAGATCAAAATGTACCCTGGATCAAACCTTATCCTTTCACGAATCTAGCTTGGTGCTGGGCTCACTAGCAGGTAACTCTTCCAGAGTGTCTGGAAACAGAACAGTGAAATCATCCTCCCATCAGCGTGTTTTGAAAGTCTGTGTAAATTCTTCAGAACCATACTGCTACCTCAACTGTCTTAAGTTCGTGTGGTCTTTGTGTTGCAATTGCATACACGTGCTAGGACTTTCCCCAAAGCTTCCACAGTGGTTAAGAAAATTCAGATCTTGTTAATGAATCTTTAATATGAAATGGGTTGAAATTGACAGAACAAGTTTGTGGCTGGCTAGGTACAAGTGATATAAAGTCCTCTCCCATGAATAATGGAGCAGAAACATCTGAGATAAAGAAAGCCTCAAAGTTTAAATATCTGTCTAGAGGCATTTGGGTTTGCTGCCTTTTTTTCTTTCTTATTTTTTTTAATTACGCTTTCAGAGCCTAAGAATAAACATTTTCAGACACCAATTAAGAGACACATATAAGTATTCCTCTACTTTAGGGAATTAGCTAGAGAGGGGGATGAAATGATTAAAGATAAGAAGGATTTGAAGAAATGGAGAAGACCTGATTTCTCAGAGCTTCCCACATACATGCTGGCCACTTCTTACAATGCTGAAATGCAGCAGATTTCTGCTTGCATGTTTGCAACTTCAGTAAACTTCAGTGGTGCTATCAAAGAAAAGATGCTGAATAGCCTGCACATTAACATGGACAAACATCACCTTGTCTTTAAGAGTGACTGCAGCTACCTAGTATGGGCTAAACTCCAGAGTTTTTGCAGTAGACATTATCAGGTGTTTATGCAGACACATGGACCTCTCTGTCAGTCAGTCTTGCTCAAGTGCTGCTGTTCCTGTGAGCTAAATCTCCTCTGGCAATATTCCATGATTAATAATTAGAGCAAGTTTAGGTGATGAAGCAAGTACCCAGGAAGAAAGCTCATGCCCAGTACAATCAAAACAAGCAGTGCAATTTCCTGAGAAAAGTCAGTGGTCCAAACAGCCACTGGGCTTTTCCAGGGAAACAAAATATTTTACTACCTGGAAAGCCTCTCAGGTTTAGCAGAAACAAAATAAATGCTGATGCCAAACATCTCTCTTAAAAAAATGCAGCTCTTTCTTTTTTTAGATAAACTCTCAAACGTGGATCAAGCAGCTCATGTATATATGAGTGTTCAAGGCATGCACTGGTTCAACATGACACCCTACAGTACCTTACTCTGCTTCTCTAACATTACTCTTATTTCTCTCCTAAATTATAATACCCTTGAAGGCAAAGCATCAACTAAGTTTTGTGGGTATCCAGGAAAATATAATCCGACTTTTTAATGCCTTCTAAGTTGCCTTATACCAGTATGTCCTACCTACCTAGCTTGCAAAACAATTACTGATTGCTGCTCTCCACATGGTAATGCAGGTCTCTGGAATAATGCAATGATTTATTTTGAAGTACAATGTAACCTTATTTCAACCTTTCCAATCAAGAGCTTTGCCAAGCGTTAAAATTACCAAATGTCTAACCAGATTTCTAATAACCTTATCTGCTTTTTAGTTGTACAGAAAAATAGCATGCTTGTATCTTATAACAACTAATTAAAATTATTTAATTGTAAAGATCTTCTATAAGAATCCTATTAGACCACAGAGATGGTGCCCTTAAGGAAACCTTAAAAACCCCTCATAGTTTTGAAGCCATGTATATTTATCTTTCATTCAAACCTCTGATTTCTGTATTTTAACCTGCTGTCTTTTAAAAAGGGAATTAATGAACAAGTGCAGTAACTTCTAATATAGGGGTTAATTCGGAAGTTTATAGGACATATCTATTTAGCTTTGCACTTAGGAATTCAATTAAATCGTTTTGCTTGATTTGCAACAAAGCTGGGTAATTTTGATATAGAAGTCATCTAAGAATACAAGGACCTTTTCAGACCTATGAAGTCAACATAGCCCAGAAACTTTTTTGTGGGTTTGTCCAGTATCAAAATATTGTCCCTAACCGAGTGTATTGTATGATTCCAGTGAAAAACTCTACTGGCGGAAGAACTCTCTAATCTCATAAGATCTCTTCAAAGACAAGAAATAAAGCCATCTGCTCCTCCCTAATAGTAACAAACTGCTCTTTTCATACCCTGAAACTAGAGATTCAGCAATGCAATCAAATGCAAACCATTCTTTTGGTAAGACAGCACGAAATACAAGGGATATTACATATTCAGAAATATTCAGATATGAAATCAGTCAAAAGCCTTTTTATGTTAATCAAATAGCCAAATGTCAGCAATAGCTCTGCTATTTAGCAGCTCATAGAAGCTGCAATGAAAGAGGTGAAAAAATGTCTAAATAAATACAATCTCAACAAATTTTTCCTCCTCAGCCAAAGTGTACCCTGTTAAACCTTCTCTACTGAAACACTTCAAGTCTATGGGAAACTACAAATATCACCATTAAATGACTTTATATATATATATATATAATATATATGTAAAACAATGCCTAAGCACTGCTCTTAGAACCACTGAATACTCCTACGTGCTCCAAAAAAAAGTCTTCTCTCCAGAGAAAAACACAGCACTGAAACATTTTAGAAACTTATAGCTGTGTGACATAAAAGATCTTATGAAAAGAAGATTTTTTAGCCTAAATTTTAGAAAGTCTTGCCGTGCAATAAAACACAGAGCTGTCTAAGTGAAGTGATGGGAGGAGAACTTTAGAAAAATGCTACACTGGGGACATTTGGCTTTTTGTTGCTATTTTTGTGGTGTAACATATTGACTGCAACTTTTTTTTTTTTTTTCACTGATGAGCAGCAATTATCACCAACAAGCAAGTGAAATTATTTGGGAGATGCAGATATTCCATTTACCGGGTTTACCTGCAATGCATGGTAAACCACTTGGATTGTATCAAATAGCTTTTCTCTCTGTTAATTGAAAGAAAAAGTTAGCTCCCAATCCCAACCTCTGTATTAACTGACAAGAGGATAAAACCTGAATTCATGTATTTCACTGAAAATTGCTCTTTACATGTATTTAGAGATACACTCTGTCTCATATCCTAATTATTTTTAACTTAACAGTTATTGCACTCAGGTAAGATATGCATGTCCTTCCTGTTTGTTTGGCTTTGGGTGTTTTGTTGTTTTTCCTTTTTTTTTTTTTTTTTTTTTTTTTTTTTTTGAATGCAAATCCCTTTTCCCAATTGGATATTAATTTGTATGACCTTTTCAGTATTTTTTGAAGAGCAACTTGAATTACTTAGATTATGTCAAAATATTTGACTGAAGAAAGGCGTGAATTGACTTAAGTGGTATCAACAGAAGTAAAATTCAATCTGTCTCAAAGCCTGCCCCTGCAACAGATTTTCTATTTGCCAAATCCAAGGCTTGGTTTACTCCCCACGCAGGTGAATATGTAAATGGCACATGATTAATTCCTCACAGAGCATCCCAGGGATAAATGCCACAAGCCCAGTAACTCCCATCACGCTGCTGCTAACTCCAGCTGAACACAGTTAGGGGGAACTCAGCAGACAAAATTCAGTTCATGATTTAGGAAGTGCTGCTTTATACTGAGGACTTCAGTTAAGTAGTGCTTAAGACAGTATCCAGTTAGCTTCACTTAAGACATCATTCTGGTAGCATGAGCAGTGGTATCTGACTAACCCAGCTCTGATAATTTGAACGCAAATCACTTTGTTTTTTTATTTTTCTAACAGCTAACTAGGTTTAAGAGAATGCAACAGAGAAAGTGAGAATCTGAGAGTATAAGTAGAAAACATGCACATACACACATACACACACACACAGAGTAATTACATTATCTGAAATGTTTACTCAACTGTTGCTAATGGTGGGAGCAGTCTGGACACAGTGAGTGTCCAGCTCACAGCCAGGGTTAACTGTTCTCTGTTAAATCCACTGAATGGCAGATTTTAGTACCTCTGATGTGGGGAAATAGCTCAAGCCAATAAACAAGTGAAGGATGTGCACTCTCTGGTTTATGGAACTTTTCAGTAAGCCTGGGCAAGTGGTATCTATATTAATGCTATGAATAATGCATTTGATAAAGATCAAAATATGTAAAGCTCTGTGGAAGGTACGGTGACAACAGTTAAAATGTCAGAACTGATATTTATGTAAATTATTGTACCACACTGGAACACTACATTTTCAGTAAAAAAATGTAAAGCAAACAAGCCTACCACTCCTCCCAAAAAATGTAAGGTGTAAAACTTCAGTCAAAGCTCCACAACTTTTCACTGGAAAAAACAAACAAAACAAACAAGCAACAACTGGCGAAAGTATTCAGCTTTGACAGTTGAGATTTTTTTCAAGGAGCCTAATGAATGCTGCAGCTACATTTTGGTTTAAATTAAGTGGCTAATTTATGTTGTGCTTCTTTGTTAGCTGCTAGTGATGGGCAAGCCCAGCAGCACGGCTGCAGAACGGCAGTAATGGACTTTGCATGACATGATTACTCACCAGTAAATGAGGCTGGGGACAGCCCAATACTGCTGTCACTTAAAACTGTATTGAAGTGCCTGACATGGGCATGTTTAACTAAACACTGAGATGACAGCTCCCAGAGTGATCACTGGGAGTGTGTAGTTAGGAATGGCAAGATTCAAACCAAAGGAGCTCTATTCAGCAGTAGAAACTCCAAATTTTGTTAACAGGCTTTTTAAAAAATTTACCTATTAGCTTCCTTTCAAATAATTATATCTTCTCAGATGCTCATGGTGTTAATTTCTTCCTTCACAAAGCAAACTGCTCTCCTTAATTTTTCCAAGGCGTAACAAAAGAGACTGAGTACAAATGTCAAAGTCAGTATTTTCCCTTATTCCCAGTTATGGCTAAGACTCTTCCATGCTGAATAAAAAGAATAAATGATAGGAAATAAAATATGAAAGTGAACTGCAGGCACTGGTTCCCAGTTGGTCAGATTCTTACTCTAAAACAACAAACCGGAGAGGAAAATATTGTACTCCTGCTATTACTGGATCAGCCTGGATCTTTTATTTTAGTTTGAGGTCAAGACAGATATATATATCTATATTTGCAGCATGGAACCCACACTGTCTGAACAACACCTAACACTTTGCTCAATAAACTCTCTGGAGCACTGAACACGTACTGTGCTTAATGTCCTGGACTCTCACTCAGGCTCCCACATGCTACATAAAGCAAATAAACAGCTATAAGGATCTAAAACATTTGAGGAAAAGCAGCAATGCATTAGTCTTTCCACCTCAAGCTCAGTGGGTATTTGCTGGGATGTACTTCACACAGATAGAGTTTCAAGTTCAGAGAAAGCTGACTAGAAGATAAAAGGTCCTGATAACCTTCAAAGCTCCGCACTGCTGTTGAAAAATGCTCACTTCCCACAAAAGTCTCCAATGGATTAGCAGCTTTGTGGTGTGCGAGCCCTCCCCACGGCCTTTCATTATATTTCATAGTCACTTAAGCCTTTTCCTAATAAAAAGACAATGCCAAGGGTGAGATTATGAAATACCCCAAAGTTAAATTGATAACAGTTTAATTAAATATTGTTCCCTAACAACATTTCTGGCATGGTTCTGGCAATAAAAAAAGGGAATGTTGCAATTGCTTCCTTTGCTTTTTCCCATGACACTGACTCGCAGAGCATTCTGCAGAAGGTCTGGTTACACAACAGGGTTGCTAAATTCAGTTTTACACTGCGCACAAAGAATTCATTTTAACTTTGAGTTTGTTATGGAGAAGACTCTGTATGATCAGATTTTGTCTGCTACTTTTTAATTAAAATTATAGGGAGAGGTGCTCAAAGGGAGTAAGTGAGCATAGCTCTGTTGAAGTGAGTATTTTCCAAGCCTTCCCTCAAAGTCAACAGCAAAAATTTCCCATTAAATCCACACTGTGCTTCCTGTGGAAATGCACATCACACAGAAAGTACAGAGAAAGTTCATGGCACTTGTAAGAGGATTCATTCACTTAATCAAGACAATAAATGCACATTTCTCTTCTGTAGTTATTATTTTGGATGTTGCTTCATTCCTTCATGCTGCAAGTAATGGCTCTAAGCGCCACAGACTTGCTTTCACCCTACAAGCCACATGTAATGGATAAGCAGATAAATGGTTTCCTAATATCTTCTCTATAATGACTTCTTCTACAATGATATATTTTTTATAGACTATATTTTTTCCATATGTAAACCAACTCTGATTCAACTTCAGCTTGGAAATTTTACTGTGATAAGGGCTTGGGGTCAGTGCCTTATCATCTGCTGTTGTTGAAACAGGCAATGTGTGACATGTACCAAGAAGTACAAAACATCAGCTTTTTTTCTGTGGAAGACATGGAGAGGAATGATTAATTTTATATTGCCCCTTAAAATTTGACTGCTCTTATGGCTTTGAATTATATGACACAATAATCATGTCTGTTAAAACTCCATACATCCTTCTAGTAGACTTTCAGCACAATTACCCATTAAAACACCCAAAAATGAGGATACACTTAGATTGTATTAAATCAGTAGTACATGAGGGTATATAGGAGTTTTACTAGGGCAAACTGGATTAACTCAACTAAATTTAAAAAAGGCCTAATGTCACAGAAATTAAATAAGAAAGAAAGATGAGTTCATTTTCAAAAACAGAAACGTCAATAAAAATATGGACAAGGAACACCTGATTGCATGAGAAGCAAAATTAATTAAATCCCTATATGAAACTTTGCCACGGTACATTTACAAGGCAGTGTACAAAGCCATGAACTCTGAATCAGACATCCCATATCATACACAGAACAGCTAGAAAAAACAGTTCTCGCATCCGCAAAAGCAGCAGCTTGCAGCAGTAGTTCATGGCATCATAGGTCTCACCCACACTGGAACAACCTTCACTCCTCTCCTGATCCATAAGGCACACTTTATTGATGTTTCTCCCCAGATCAACACTCATTTCTGACACAGCTGCAGCACTTACTGCTTTGTCTCCTCAGCGAAACTCTTGGCTTCACTTTTGCCTTGAGAACCATCATTTCCAGGCTTGGCTTTTAGATTAACAGGAAACAACCCCTTTTCCTCTACAGCAACAGAATCACAGTGTTTCATGAGATCACCGCTGCCTTTTCCAGCTGATCACGCCACCTCCTAACCAACACCTGAAGGGGTTTCACTTTGTTTTCTTGAAGAGGCACTGGACTTTCCCCTGTTTTTAACTTCACCTTTCCTGCCTACATCAGCTTCTGTTTTTAACGATTTGGCGTAAGAGCATGGGTCAACAGGAGGGCTGACAGCACTTTACAACCCTGATCCATGGCGCTCCATGCTGAGCAAACAGCACTGGGAGGCAATCCAGCAGACATGAGTGTTTTTCAGAAGCTACTTGTCTCCTCCCTAAAAAGCTGCAATTTAGCAGTAGGTGCAGAAAGGCACAGCAGCAAAGAGAAGGGCTCAGACACTTCATACACAGTATTTTGGACAACAGAACATTATTTCTTCACTGTATTCGTAACAAATGCTCTTGAAAACACTAAGTGCAACACTAACAGCTAAACATAAACGGCATTTGATTATTTTATAAAGGTACCCCTGTGGTTTTGGACCCAGCTTCAGTTGTTTATCCCTACACAAGACAAACAAGGCAGAACAGACTCTGATGTGTGTGGCCAGTGGGTGAGCAGCTCAGCTCAGCTCCTGAGCACAGCACTTGTACCTCTTCAGGCAGGTGGAGGAATACGAGCACTGCTGCCAAAGCAGTTCCCGCACACAGCCTTTGCTTTCTCTAGTAAGGGACTGCTTGACTGGCTCATCTCAGGAGCTGAGGTCTTCTAATTCAGTCACATGACAATAATGAACTACATAACTTCTTACCACTGTGGTACTTTGGATTTTTAGAGTAGTAACAAACTTATTAACCAAGAATGATTAAATTTACAGTAAGAAACCATTTTCCCTCTGTAATACTTCCTAGTAGTAGATAACCTGAAGTGGCTCCTTTCTGCTTTCTGTTCCACAAAAAAACTCCCAAGAAGCAGAGCACCCACAATGTGATGGTCCATATTAAAAACCATTCTTAAGGAAAGGAACATTAATTTCATACATTGCTACAAATGTGCCTGGACAAAATGGGATGGATCATTACACAACATATGATTAGATCAGTAACTTAGACTGCAACAAATCAGAAGTTGTGTCTTTGTGCATAACACAAATGGTAAAAAAAAGTTACTTTAATTAAATGTGTGAGTACATGCTTTAGTGAAAGAGAAAACTCGAAAGGATTACAGAAATAAAGGAGGAAACTATACACTGGATAGCTGGTTTAAGTATTCACACAGAAAAAAGGAATTTGCGAGATCAGTAATTTCCCATTTACCACTCTTGAGTTGTATTTTTGTTCATGAAACTTTTGATTTTAGAACTGATTCCTCTGAGATGTTCTGTCATGAATTAAGATTTATTTTACCTTATACAGTAATGCATTTATACATTTAGCCACTTAAAAATTTTTCATAAGATACAGGGGCATTTGTTGCCATTTGTCTTTCAATCCTCCCCAGTGTAAAATCACTGACAAATGCAATGACAAAAAGATGTGAAGGCCAGATTATATAAAGAAATCACAATTACATTATTTCTTGGGAATTATTATTAGAATTTTAAGTTAGCATCTATTGCAGCACTTGGGATACAAAAACATGGTTTTCATGTATTTTTTAAAATCACTTATATTCACTTCAGGTACAATTCTGTCAACTTGTAAATGAGGATTATTATGTTATCTGAAATTACTTTTGCTCACTAACTATACAAACAGTTTCAAATCAGTTTGCAACCATGAATTTTATCGCACTGCACAAGAGAAATCTCATGTTAATATTCAGGAGCGCAGCAGAATCAAACTCCTCAAAAAGACAGATTTCTTCTCAGTTAAGAAAGCAAAATCATGGTCAAAATTCTCTATTTCTTCCCATCACTCCTTCAGTGAATTCATGCCCTCCTGCAACTCTGTTTCTGTTCTCACCTGTGCTCCAGTACCAGCTCACCCTTCCATGAAACCAGATGGGGTCACGGCTCTGCAGGGCAACTCTGGCCTCTGACAGATCCCTCTGGGCTGTTCCCAACTAAACGGGTCAGGTACGATCAAAGATGGCAAAGATATTTTACCAAATATTTCTAAAAAATTGCAGAAAAAAAATTTTAAAATACCACAAGCAATGAACCTAACAAACAATGTTGTCATTAAAAAAGCAAAAGGTTATATTTGGTTTCCAAAATGGAAAGATTTTCCATGTTTTTTTTTTTTTTTTGGCTAACTTAAAAATCTCACACAGTTTCACTGAGGCTTAGTGAATAAAAGAACATAATGCACAATCATTTGCTGTAGAAAATGAAAAATAAAGTTAATGAAAATTATTATGTCATTTTACATTCAAGTTAGATGATGGGGAAAAGTGTAAATATTTGCTAAACACAAAGATAAGTAAGAGAGGAAAGTAAAAATAGTATATAAAGAGGCATTTTAACTATTTTAAAGTAATTAAAAATTTCATAGAGTTCATGTATTTGGAATATATGATGCAACCAAAGCAATTTAAATCTAGACAATGTTAGAAAGGACAGTAGCTTAAGAGCAATCAAAAAAACCTTTTCACAGATTTTCAAAACAGAGGTGGGAGTCAATCCTGACTGTTGGTCCACCTCTCCCGTTCATGCTCCTCATTCAGGTTACTGCAAAAGTCTATGTTAATAAATGCACTTATGGAACAGAGCGTGTTTAAGTTGTTTTTTAGTTAAAGGCAGCCCTCATCTTGATGGCATTCTCTGAAATCTGTAACTCTTTAACTAAGGTTCTTTGTTAAGGAGACTGAATCATGGGAGATGTATCAAACAGTTTGTAATTCTCTCATGCTAGACCCAATTTAAAGAGTTGAATAAACTGCTGGTGAATCCTGCTGTTTCTGGCACTCCTATGACGGAATTCTGTTAAACAGGCTGATATGAGGCACCACAGCAGGTTAAACATCAAATTTCTGCAAACTGTCAAGACTGTTAAACTGCTTTGCACATCTCTGCGGCCATTAGAAATCTCAATACATCCAGTTGGTTCCTTTAAATTTTTTGTCTAAATACAGAATTTAATGTGAAACCAGGTGCTAGATGAGAAATTCTATCGATATCACAAACATACAGTAAATAAGGAAAGTTGTCTATTTTAGAATAACTTCCTGGCATTTCCATTGTAATGATCTAATCTAAAACAATGGACTGCAACTTATTACTTTTAGAACTTGCTTTTGCATAAAGCTGACAAAATATTGTACTGTAGGCCTGGATAATTACAAAACTGCAGAGGAAGGTTTACTTTGGAGTTATAGCACATACTTTTTCTAGTAGTAAAATGACATAAATAAATGAGGACTAGTATAGCTTCGACGGGACAAGAAAAATAGGACTATCAAAACTAAGACCAAGTTATTTTTTTACCTACCCAGAGCACAGCATTGCAAATAAGCAGAGAATTGAGTATCAATAAGCAATTATTTGTCTGAATCAAAAAATATAAAGTAGCAGAAAATATATTATTCCAGAGTATTTCTAGGAAAATAATAAATTGAGCCATTTTATCTAAATAGAAGGAAAATCTTTTACCACTAGAACACTCAAGCACTGCAACAGGCTGCCTGGGGAAGTTGTGCAGTCCAAGGTTTTTAAGATTAATCTGGATAAAGTTCTGAATAGGCTGGTGGCACCTGAGTTGACTCTGCCTCAAGCCTCAGGTTAGAGACTTTCAGGTTCTACCCTGAGTCATGCAGGGGTTCTGGGACATCCTTTTTACAAATATTTTTTAAGTAATTAGGAAACTCACAGGCACACCAACTACTGCTCTAGAGGACAGATGTTTCAGAAAACAGGGAACATAAAAAAGTACATGTGGGAGCATAGTAAGTGCCATAAAGCAAAATAAAACTTTTAAGTTTTGCACCCCCTTAAAGGTAAAAATGCAGTAACTATCAAGTAATAGTCTCCTATATAAGACTGGAGAAAAGAATTGGAGAAAAAATGTTTGTATGCTAGAAAATAATCTATTCTAGATCAAGAACCACTCCAATCATATTGCACAGGGAGGCCAGGCCAGAGGAGGGAGATAAAGATGGCAAAGAGGGAAGGGATACTCTAAATTATTCTAACAAGTCTGTAGCTCCTCGCACTGCAGGGCTCTGCACAATTAATGAAAAGACAGTTGTGAGATAAACATGAGGTTGGCAAAAAATCCTCTGAATAAACTGAAGGCTCTCATTTAATTTATTACTGAATTATAAAAGAGGTTCTAGGCTCTAGCATAAAAGAAATAAGGAGTTCTGAATAATAGATGCAAGTGTTCATATACGGCCTCATGAATAATGCAGAAAATCTAACATTGCAGACTTTTTTTAAGGAAAAAAAGGTAACATCAACACCAGAAATAATGGTGATACCAAAATAACCAGGGAGTGAGAGATGGCTGCAGAGCTGTGACAAACAACAAAAGAGGAAAGGAAAACACCCAGAGGAAGTGAAGAGCTAAAAAGATAATTTCAGAAACAGTGACATGAGTAATAACAGGGAGAGACAGACTCCTCTGCACAGCAGAAGACTTTGCAAGCAGGTTCACCAGCACAGCTGTGCTACCAACACAAGCACACATACGTTTTAGAACACTGAGAGCAAAAAAAGGAAGGATAAGATGAAGGTATCAAAGAGATTGAGCAAGCAATAAAGATGACAAAAGTGTAAATGATATGACTGATCGTACACACCTTGGCACCATAAAACGAGGAGTACAGAATGGGAGAAAAAGTAATGTTACATCACGGGAAGTAATGTTACATCATGTATTATGGGAAGATAATTACCTGACAAGTGAAACACATACTACTATTTTAATGAATTTTTATTAGCATACTTTATTAAGAGAAGAAACTCCACAAACTTAAACTGAGGAAAGATTTAGGGAAATGTAACATATTTTGGGGATTGGGAAGACAGAGAATGGGCTTCTTAAAAAGTGAACGGTTTTCCCATCACGTTTGTTACAGTTCTAAAACAGGAACAGATTATGTCCCATTTTTGATAAAATAGCACCACCAGAACCAGGAACACAGGCTGGACATCCAGTAAGGAGTCTGGAGCACGCTTCAATTCTGAATCCACAAGGAATTTGCCACAGTAAGAGCTAGACCTGCAAACTTACATATGATTCTGAATTTTCTTTGCATAAGGACTCTTTGACTTTTACCGAACATGGCTGAGCAGAGTGAAAGGGATGATTACCAAACTGATTCATGGCCTACAGATGCCCAACGCAATCCACAAAGGTGCTGAGGCAATGAAACCATCAAATTAGCTGAAAAATGGATACTAACACATCTTAAAAGGTACAGAAAAAAATTACAAATCACTTGAAACAACAAGCCAATGTCATTACATTACTCACCCTTTGAGCAAAACAACTCCTGACATAAAAGTGGGATAAAACAGCATCAGTGCCAAGGCATGCATTTGAATTGTATTTCAGCTGTCCTCTATCCACATCAACTGCACCAGAGCCAAATAAGAACCTTTGACCCAATACTGACAAGTAAGATATTGGCCATTCCGTGTAGTTCTCACAAACCACCACTTGAATTCAGCAAAAAATAAATAACAGAATTTCCATATTTTCCCTGAGGTTTAAATGAATCTTTTTCACAGTAGTTTTGGAACAAAAACTTGTTTAGAACACGTGCTTAAAATAAGCAATTTTTTTTTTAAAAACACATGAATACCTATTTACCTTTAAAGAAACAGCATAATTTAAGACAATTACATATACTTTCTCCTCTCAGTTCACCTTATATAACTCTATAGAAGAAATTTAAAGTGACTTGACTTGTTCTATAGGATTTCTATAGGGTTCACTCACCTTCTCCCACCAATGGTCACCCCTCTTATTTCAAGACAGGATTCACTACTAATTGATAGAATGAGATGCTCTGGTACCACTTTACCTTGAACAGACTCCATCAGGAAAGAGAAATTTTTAAAATACATTAGAAGGATTCACAAGAAAAAACTGACTGAAATAATATATTCAGTTGTTTTGGTAATTTTCTCTTCACCATTCATTGAAGAAACACTCAGCAAAGGCCACTTTCTTGGTTTTGACTTATGTACATTACTTAAAGTACAGAAGCATAAAAAAATCTTAATCAGAAGTCAGCCTCACACTCTCACTGAGTTTAATAAAGTCTTATATTTTTATGATACACTTCCTAACAATACACTATGTGCAACTATTTATAGCTCAAAATGTTAAAGGTCTGCTCTGTCAGTACACTGTAATGTACAAAATCTCCATCCCAGCTGGCTTTATATTCAGTGCAGACTCCACGGCCTCAGAGAAAAATATGGCACAGAAGACATCCAAACTTTTCTCATCAGCAGCAAATCATCCTTATCTTGAAAGCAACTTTAAATTATTTGAATGAGAGTAATGAGCACAGTGTAGAATAAACGCAGAAAATGAAGTATGTGGTATTTTTCATTAATACCCCATGCATGTACGTATTATAGTGATATATATATATATTTTAGTTTTTCTAAGGCTGATTAACTGTATTTAACACTGCTGTATTCATTTTCTGAGCATTCATATTTTATGAGATGATAAAGTTAGTGTATCCTGTGATTTCTATTTTTCAAATGCTGCATCACTTCTGGGTGCAGGAGAGGGCATTATGATAATAAACAAGTAAAACTTCAGTGCGTGCTGTACTCTCCATTAAAGCTAAATAGAGCAGCTTGTGATACAACTGATTTGTAGTCACTGCTGTAAACAGAACACGCTAAACAGAGTAAGTTCATTGATCAGTAGATTTATGAAAATAACACAAAAAGAAAGTCCACAGGGGTACATAAAAAAACCCCGAAAACAATCAGGAAGGTACAAAAGAGAAAAGGTAGGGAGAAGAATGGAAGTTCAAGAGAGGAAGCAAAAATACTGCTAGCTTTGCAAAGTTATACCAAATTACTTGTACATACTCAATTTTGGAACTACTGTTGAGAGATTTATCTAGTTGTTTAGATTTAGGTAATTTGCAGCCAATCAGGAAAATGACAGGCTCACTTCATATGTCAGTCTAGTCACACACTGGATTCTGATTACAGGTTCTGTACACTATATTAGAAGTGACATACATGATACCAAAATATCCACTGACTTCCAGGTATTTTAGTCAGAAATCAAGAGCAACACAAAAGTCTTATGAAAACCAACACTGCAATTCTGAAAGCATACAGTCAACTAACACTCTGAAAACACCCGAAGGCTTTATAGGCATCAATTCTAAATACTCTTGGCTTGCACTAAGATACTCAAGTCTTTACAGCACTGAAGAACTTTATCTCATGGCACAGAGGACTGGCAAGAGCTGGAAGTGCATGAGGGAGGCCAGGCTTATGCAGGCAGCCACCAGCACTGCCCTATGGAAATGCATCAGCTGGCTCCACTCCCTGCTCCTTGCATTATCAAACCCTTGAATTTTGGGTGACCTTATCATTATTTTTTTTTAACTTGCACACCTAGCAATTAACAGCAAAGTGTGGGAAGCTACTAATAGAAGTATTAATGCTCTTAATGGCAAGTGAAGTGCTTTTTCTCTCACTTTTATCTCCTCTCTAAACTGCTTGCTCTAATTAATTTTGTCTGCCTCTTCTCTGTTACTTTGTATTTCACTATTGAACAGTGAATACTCTGAATTGTTTTAGTTAATTCCGCTAAGAACTAATATACTGTCCCATTTTATGCTCCTCCATAACCAGATTATTTTTTATATTTCCATATTTATATTCTATTTGAATGTGAAATGCAAAATTATCAAGAGATGTAACAAAATAGCCATAGAGTAATGCTATACTGCAATGGAGTTTACTTGCTAAAGTAGGCATGGAGTAGTACATAATTGTCCTAGCACAAAAATAAGAAAATATCATATTAATTCATATGATAATTACAGAATGACTGATGCAATAAATATAAATGCAGTGAGTAAATTACACGAACATTATCCAAAAAGATCTGGATCCATACTAAATGAAAATACCTCACGGCAATTTATTTACCCATTCACAGAAGAAAAGTCAGCAGTGATAAACAAAAAAGTCCATTTGTCATCTGAATGTAACAGTTTACAAGCAACTATGAGATTATTTCCACTGTTGTTAAGAACTGAGCACACAAGAACACCACCTGTACTCATACACAGGATTTGTTTTTCCCTCTTCCTTCTGTGCTGCTCACGCTTGTGTCCCAGATAATTATTGGCTGTTACGTCTGAAGCAATACCAATAGATACCCTGGGCCACTGGACAGAGTGTTTTTCAGCAGAATCACACTTGAAATGAGGATAAACTGATGCTGATTGGAACAGGAAATGGGATCATAGGACAACGTTCAGTTACAACAAAAATATCTTTATTAGAAACCGTCAGCCAGAGTAGGAGTATCTCTGCGCTTCTCCACGTGCCAGTATCTTAGAGTTCCTGAAAAAGAAGAGAAAAGACAGTGCATGAAACAATAACTTGGTGCTCTGTGCAGCACATTGCCCATTTTTCCACAATGCTTACCCTTCTTCTCTGCTTCCAGCAATTACTGGCAGGACACTGTCTCTACTCATTCTAGGCAGGACACAGAAGGACAGAGAAAGATTTAGTTCACTGTCAAAACCATTGATTTTTCTATACAACTGTAGTATACATTACAAGCACACCACAGCCACGGAACATTTATTGAGATACTTACATTCTGCTTTCCAAATCCTCGCATCATTTACTGAATGAGACTTGACATCTACATAGTACCTCCGAGCAGAAAAGGGCGAACCAGCACTGATTCACCGTGGCTGCATAAACATGGTACAGATCAGGTGTCTGGAGCCTCTCCTCCTGCATCAAGACAGCCTCAACACACAGTGAACAGCCTTCTACTAATAATAAATCCCCCCCCACCCCAAACAACAGATCCCAAAAGTTCTCATGGACATGTCCAGATGGTACTCACTGCTTTGAAGCGTCCTCCCAGTCCTCTCTCAACTGGAAATATGAAGTGCCACTGGCAGATCTTGCGGCAGCTGTCTGTAGCACCACCTTTGACACGTGGATCTCACCTTTGCCCTGCTAGGCTTGTTTCAGCAGTGTATAAGTAACTGTCCACATATTTTTGCATCTGGTTAAACTGCAACTGAGCCCGAACAAAGGCCAAATCTCAAACTGCAAGTCATCTAATTGCATTAGCATACTGTTGTGTGTCAGTTTTAATAATTGCTCAGGCTCAGTGCAGCATTTACCTAAATACCATATTCAAAATGCAGGTTACGAGACTGGGTATAAGGTCACATTTAAATACACAGCTGTCTGCTCAGTGTTGAAGCCATCCAATTACCTGTATTTCATGATGAAAAGTGTTTAACTCTGAGGCACACCAGCTGTGCAGGAACCTAGGGCACAAGCCTAATCCCAAACTGGAATGTACACATAATATGCGTATGCAGAGACAGGACATAGCAAAGCCCCTCTGTGAGCAGATGAGATGCTGTGTCCTCAGCTGGAATCCAACCTGGAAACACATGCCCTTTCTCCCTGAGGTGCCAACGTTTTTGAAGCTGGCACGATGAGGAAGAAGCTTGTACCTGGCACTAGGAGGAGGTAAGGAAATTTACCTGGAGGCTTAAACACAATATCCATATTTGAGGCTTCACAAATTCTTTTCTAACCCACAGATAACACTTGGACCTTATCAGTGCCCCCTCAATCAGCACACAGTGGAACTCCACATTTATCTTGGGAGTGACAGACTAACACTCATTATGTATCATTAGGGGGGATGCACAACCCCTTCTACAGGCTGGTACAGACCCTACCAAATGCAACTTTCTTCTCCTCCCAACCCAGACCCTAGCAAAACAGAGAAAACCAGACCAACTCTGGCTTTCTAAACTTGTCAGTACACCTTGTTATCAGTTTTTGTGGGTTTTTTTTTAAATTTCCATAAGTTTCATCACAAATGATCAGAAGGTTCAGTTAGAGAGAACAGCGGAAACCAAATACTGGGGAAGGTCACCAGAAGAAGTTATATATATCAAAATTATTTTATCCACCCAGTTCATGGAATTACTGTTTTGATAAAGCATTACAATAAGGCAATTAATGACACACATAAGTTAACCACACAGTAACCCTTTTAAAAATAATTCCAGTTAATCCAACCGAGTTCATTGCCAATACAGAAAGTGCGGATAAATTGGAAAAATAACATATCAAGAAAAGTAAAGATGGTAGCACCAAACCAAGATGGTAGATAGGTTAAAAACTATTTAGGTAAAAAATCTTTCCCTCTCAACTAAACTGGAACCATGTGCCCTAAACTGAGCCAAGATGTGAGGCAGCCTGCAACTTACGCACCAGATGCAGGCTGACTTCCATTTAGGAGATATGTTTTCCTTAACAGTTACAACCACTGGCAGAGCTTCCTGCAGCCCCTGAGGAACCTGTGCTCCATCCATTGCTCTTACAGCACTCAGGCATCAGCTGTTTCTGTAAAACTCTCTCTTCTGTTGCTCATGTCTTTTTTCTCTAGAGACAATAAATTACTCTTCCCAGCTAAGTGAATCCCATGGTAACTGCTGAGGGTCTAAATCCATTTCATGCCTCAGGATGCTATCGTTATTGCAGCATACTTAAAAAGGACAGGTATTTCATAAGGCAAACTGAAAGACGAGTTCCCAAGAGCAAAGCATGTAGGGAATTTGGAAAAGATCCCAAGAGCAAAGTCTTTACTGAGTTTGAAAAGACAAAAACCAGAATGAAGTAATGAAAATTTGAGGCAGGATAAAGAACAAAGGGATTCCAGGAGGGTAGTATACATTCCAAGTATCATTGCTAACCAAAATAGTCCTTCTTAGTTCTTCAGAAATTTACCAAGAGAATACAGATGAATTATTTTAAATGCTTACTGATTAATAACAATATATTTATTAGGAAGATATGGTTTTATAGTTCTGGGGGATGATTGTGATCAGAATCTCTAATAAGATTTTGTGCAAACAGGAGCATAAAAACAGTCAGTGTGCCATATTATCAGGAAAAAGTCTACCTGCTTAATACTATTAGAAAGGAATACAGGGAAAACTGAACTTAATTTTTTTATTTTTCAAACATATATCCTTTAGAACACATACAGTTTTACTCATGTAATTGAACATTCATCCTCTCTTCCAGCAAGGACTGGAGCATTACAGGGTTTTATAATAGATAAGAGCTTCTAAATGGTAACTAAGGCATGGTCCATCCATGCACACACTGGTTTATTTATTATAATTTTCTGGTCGCTGCTGCAAAACAATGAGTTTCAGAGAAAATAGTCCAGGTTTCCAGTTTTTGAGCTGCTCGAGGACTAATGAACTTGGCCTTTTTATTTCTGGCATACAGGAAAAATACTAAGTTGCACTATTGCTCATCCTGCCCATCAGCAAAAGCAACTTTTGCAGTTTGTAAAAATCAAAATGCATCAGTCACAGTGCATGACATAAGGCCACAGAGTCAATCTGGTTAACTGAATCAGGTATTCCCAGAGTCTTAGGCATACGTCATCTTAGCACAATGAGGCAGTGAGAATAGGCACAGTGAAAGTACAGCATGCACCATCTTCTCCAGTGTTAACAGCTGCTCAGACTACAGAAAACTGAATACATTTCACATTGTAGTCATTGCAAGGAGATATATAAAGTTTAATAGGATCCCAATTCTTGAGTTACTTATTACTCTGCTCAATTAAATGCTATTTAATGATTCAGCACTTACAAGGTATTATATACCATTCATACTCCATTGACTTCAGTGAAGCTCCTGATTTTTCCAGAAAATATGAGTAGCTCTAAGGAAAAAATATTAATTTTCCGTTTAAGCCTTAAGAATAAAAAAAAATAGAAGTAGTGACTACATATAACAACTGCTACATTGTTTTCTGCAATTCACACATGCGGAGATTGAGATTATCACATCAAAACTGTTTACCCCATTGATACTGGTTTAACTGGTAGGCAGCACAAGGATGAAGAGTACTCCATGTTATGTTTGTATTTCCATCAAAACTGCAGTGACTTGGCTGTTGCACTTTATTGGATCAATTTATTTTCAGCTGTATCCACCATAAATTACTGTTACAGCATAAAAGATCATCATTCTGCATCATCAGAGTAGGTGGTGTGGGCAAGTTGCTGAAACAGTTGTGATTGTTCTTGTGTTGTAGCAGGTTATACCAATACTCACCTTTGTGTTTCATGCCTCAGCACACATTAACTCTGCTCATCCTCAGTGTAAGAAATGAGTTAAAAAGGCAACTACTTGTCTCTGGCATTGGCTTGCAGCTCAGAACATCCACTGATTACTCTCAGGTAAAGATTTCACTCTGCAGCTGGGAGAACACGCACCAGGCCAGGCTCCATGACAACTTTCAGCTGCTATCTGCTGCTCCAAAGTGACCATGTTTGCTATCACAGATATTTGTCGTCATCAAAAAATTTTTCCATTGGTAAAGTAAACAAATTCAACCCTAAAGTGCAATTAACAACTTAGGTAAAAAAATTATTATAATAAGCTGTAGATACTTGTATCCCTGTGCTCTTTAATGCTAATAATACATCACTTAGCTTTTTCACTGTTCAAAAGCTGTTTATTTTGATAGTATGTTGTTTGTTAGTTTTAAACAAGCTCTCTTGCTCGCATAGGCATTACCAACCACCACCCTGCCTCCCATCGACACAAAATTGTTAATACAGCTCGTATATATCCAGTTTGTAGGGACGTGGTGGCAATTTTTCCTTACTTTTGTGTTGGAAATGTGGATAAAATTGCATGCATCTTCATTGCTGAGACACTGGGCACCACAGCTGACCAAGTGAGCTGCACAGTGCTCTCCTCACAGTGCTCTGCTCCTGTCTGAGGAGAGATCAGGACACAGCCAAGTTTGCACCCTCCCGCAAGGAAGAAAGTTTCTGTGGTACTAAAAGATATCCCCCAGGCAGCTGAGCAATCTAAATTCAGAAAGCCTGAAAAAACTTACTGCAACTGAGAACCTGAAGCACGGACAGATTAAAAGACCTTGCCCAGAGCCTGTCTAGGAGATTGCATCAGAGATGGATATTGAATCAAGTGACAATCAGACATATGACCTTTTGTTTTTTTTAACTTGATGTACTAGAACCTAAACTATTTCCTTATCACCAGAAGTTTCATAAAGATGGACCACTGATGACAACACTTGAATCCATGATTTTAAGGACACAGTGTCCCTTGACCACATACTTGGCTTTAGTTTAATCCAGGAGGTGCTGCACATGAATACATCAGTACCATACATTAATTGTTACATTTGCAACATTTTAAAACAGATGTGCCACATCAATATGCCTGCCTTTGTGTCTGCTATTTGTACAAAGAAACAGACAATATAAATCAGTATCAGCAGCAATATTAAAGTAACAGGTGTTCAAGTTTTGGAATGCAGAATATTGAACATTGTACAGAACACAAACCTGACAACACCCAGATAGGAAAGGGGACCGTGAGCGAGGTTAACACAAAGTTCAGTGTGGTACATAAACTGAATGCATAATTCTTGTTCCCAAAGTACTGTTTGTGAGAGAAGGGTCTAGCATGAAGGCCATTTCAACAGGTAATGGAAAAGCAACAGACAGTGCCTCCACTGAGCCATGGATGGGCTGCCATAGAAGCTTGCGGGGGAAAACAGTAGCAACTTGTTCACAACAGAGTACAGAAATTCATGGACCACAGTTCCCTAACAGGACAGTAAAAGGACTGGCTATGTATTATACACTTCACTGATCCTTGAGAGTCTAGGAAAGACAAAAAAAAAAAAAAAGGAAATGACTACACTTATCCACTTTCCTTGGCAAATGTACACTAAAGTAGGTGTGTAGCTTCAGTGCACATTTCATCTGTTCCCTTGGACACCTCTACAGATAGATGTTCCCACTGACTGAAGGTTTCAGCTTTGTCTACCATGCAAGGAATTCAGCTTGCACTGACAATCCAAGTTACATGGTTTACCTGGTTTTCAAACAAAATTTCTGGAAGACGATGATGAAAATGGAATTTCTAAGGCAATTGAGCCCACAAATGCAATGAAAATATTAGAAAGAGCATTCTCTGGATTATGTACAAAGAAGGCTAAGTTCAGCCTTATATTGCTGGTTTTCCTAGCTAGGAAACACTCTTTTTACTAATGGCCATTATTTTCTACAGTACAGAAGTAAACTCATCGTAGAGGCTTTACAGGAGGGTCCCTAATTGGATGAGCATATTGTTACCTGAACACTCTGCGCACAGGGTGGGGATTTCTACTTTGCTACAGGCACAGCAATGATTCCATGCATGCTTATATTTCCTAAGTAAATCTTCATTGAAGATTTACTTAGAGGAGGATTTAAGAAGCACAAACATTTAACTTTTGCACATGATTCCAGAGCTTGCTTTATTCTAGCCCACAGGAAACAAATTCAAGCCTCATTTTAAGCTGCCGTCATAATATTTTCAGGCTTGAGACACAAAATTTAATTAATTTTTATGCCATCAGGATCTATTCCAATATTAAATAAAAAAATCTGAGAGCTACTCATATGAGAGGACTACTCTGAGCCAAAATTTCAAGGATTGGCTTTAGTTTGTGCCTTAAAGAGATGTCTTTAAAAAAAAGAGAAGAAGCTGAAAGTCTCAAAATAAAATTAAAACAATTCAGCTTTGCCTCTTGGGTAACACTTCCCTGTTTCTTACAGAAAGGTTCACTCAAAACATCCTACATATCAATACTCCTTATCCTCTTTTACATATATGCTTGTCTTTCAAGTCTTCTGCCTCCAGACTGCTGCTCACAATTTAAGCTAAGCAGGAAAAGCAGGATATATGCAGAGCCTTTCAAATAACCATTTCCCAGCTGTGCTTGTCCACTAAGTCTCTGAAGACACTTGCACTGATTTCACTGGCACTTTTCAAGCCCTATACAAAGTGAAGTGAAACACAAAACTTCGGGACCTCACAAACCAGTTCTCTAGAGAGAACACTGCTCTAGGCATGGCACAAATTCAAAAGCAGTAAGAGAAAATCCCTGAACCTGCTGGCTATTCTCTTGTTACTGCAGCCTGCCATGCAGTTAATATCATCACCATATTGGTTTCTTGGCAATTTATACTTAACTGGTCAATAAAATCCCCACGTTGGCACTTAAAATCGATAGGTTATAAGGCTCTTACTTTTAAAATCTAAAAAAATCAAGTAAAACTTAACATAGAGAAAAAGCACATTAAGAGTAACTGTTTTCTAACTTCAACAGGAATTTGCATTCTTTTTATTATAATGTTTTCAGTCATATTTAATAGCTTATGCAAGCTGTTCTTACACAAAGGACCACTAACTCTGTGAAGGATGGATCTCGACTTCCTCAAGTCTGAAGATCACCAGCTGAGAGGTGATCTGTTAAGCCTGTCATTCCATGAGGCTGTGAACACATCACAGACCTGCAGCTGAGCCAACGTCATCTTTTCCTTTCCCAAATTGCAAGAAGCAATTATTCACTTCTTTTATAGCTTTTTCCTAACCAATTTAACTTTTTTTCAGAGAATGATTGATTGTTTACTCTTTTTTAAAAAGTATTTCTCTGATTTGAGAGAATTATCTTTAATAAGATGTTTCTTATTAAGCCTAGTTAAATTTAATATTGCAATTAACAAGAAATTCCAAACAAAAGAAAAAAAATAATATGATTTAAATTTTATTTTCCTTTACATGAAAAAGTTAGCAACTCTACCCTAACATCACATAGAAAATACTATTCCTCAAGATGATACGGTCACATCACTTTATGTTATGTTTCATTAAATACCAATGAAATACTAAAACATCATTATGTGGGTGTTAAGCTCCATAGCTGTGGACAAGGGAAAAATTAAACATTCATATATTTCAAATGTAATTGGTAAGTATGAAAAGGACCCAATCCAAAACCCAGTGGTGGAGGTAATGGGAGTCTTCCCATTAACTTCCTCGTTCTTTGGACTAAGGAACCAAGATAAATATGAGCAATTGAAAGGAAGAGAAGTTAAAACTTACCCATGAATTCAATTCCTAAATGGTCTGCTATACTCATGAAAGCATGTAAAAGAAAAAAGAGAAAAGAGACAGAAACGTTAGAAACAGAGTAAAATACAGATTACCCTTGATATAATAGTGCTGCAGAAGAGGGGTCAGGGCCCACTGTGTGGGCACAGGTCCAAAACAAAGGCACAACCCTGCCCCTCAAAGGCAATCCTAAGGTGGGAATTTAGGGCACCCAGCTGTCACATGAAAGGACGTGTATTTGGGGAAGGAAAGGACATGAATACCTTTATATATGACTTTATGTTCAAGCCAGCTGCCTAAAGCAATTTCATTTTCCCATCCTCCTGAAACTGCTCTCTCAACATGCTAACTACTGTCCTTAGCTAGACAAGGTTCTTTCATTTTCTCTGACAGGGACCAAAACCTAAAGAGATGAATGGAAGGAAGGCTTTCACTGAGTTTGGCAGCTCTCACCACAGCACAGTGGGCACACTTGCACCCAACGTGACTCCTATCTGGTCTCTGCTGCACAGCAGAACATCTGACAGCAGGAAAGAGAAGCCACATTCCCAGCTTGGCCATCAGACAGAAAGGATGCGACAATTCCAAGGCATTTCGAAGTGAAGCAAAAATTTTAATGCTTTTAGAATATTGACTGAATTACCACATGGACTTCTAAACACTTCAGGGTTCTATTTTTACCTGATGAATTAAGAGTCCTCTAGGAACAACACAGGACAGCTAAAAGATTTCCCAACATAACCCAACAGTTAGTTTAAACACTTCATTTTATTGCCAACTCTGGTACCTGCAACGAGACCATGGAATATTTGGGTTTCTGTTGAAAATGCTGGGAATTCTTCACCTTTTGCACCCTTTCAATCCACTCAGGGGAAAGCACTGAGCATCAGCTTGCTCAGTTCACTTAGCATACAAATCTATGGAACCACTGCAAAACTCCGTATTTTATTTTCATGCAGAAGGCACAACATGCACTTCAAAAGCAAAGAACACAAGATGATGGCATATGGTATAAATACCTTATTAGCATGGTGTTAGGGAAGTTAAACATTATGCAAGTTTAATGACAAATGAATCTCTCCTCTTGAAAATACATAACTGAAAGTCATACATATTATGTATTCCACACAATGATCTTCTAATCTGTATTCTTGCACTCACGTACAAATACCACGTACTAACATCCCTACTACATTTGACAGGAATGCAAATTTTTATAAGAATGTAATTCTTATAAAAGCATGAGATCAGATATATCAAAAGTGCACCAAACATACTATATTTACAGATATTTGTATCTTTTTTCTCTAATTTTCTGTACCTGTGAAACCTGCAGATGTTGTCTACATGCAACTCACACCTTTGCATCCTTCCGTAAATCAGATCAAAATGCACTTGAATATTCCTTACTTTAAAAAAAATATAGCAGAGATCAAAGCACCATAATCTGGTCTCAAAGGAACTAAGGATATTGACACATGGAGGAAGATCATATAGTATCATCTTTTTAAGTCTGTGTAGAACAGCTGGAAAAAAAAAAATCCTTCTTTCCTAACTTGGCCTAACACCTTCTCTACATGATTTCCATTTGTAACCTGCAGTTCTCCCTTTGAGTTCACCAACATGGTTAAAAACCCCTTCATCAAAAACTGGATACATATATACAAGTATACCATTCCTTTAAAAAGATGGAAAAAAGCATTTCAGTTCACATTTCAGTGGCTTATACATGAGTGAGAATCAAGGATAAATTGAACCTTCCTGGGAAACATGTTCAGCTGGAGAGGGTGGAAACATATCAGGTGATTTATTTTAAATATCTCATGTTTCCATGCCTGGAAAACAACTTCAGCAACCAGCATAATATATATTGCTGACAAAGCTGATTTCCCCAGGTGATGATAAAAGGATGTCCAGTGGGACAAACCTTTACAATAAAATATCCAAGCTGCCGATCATTAAGTGTAGTTCAACAAGCTCTGTGAGCACCTATTTGGGAACAGAAAATGAGGGAATGGTAACTCTGGCAGATGTAGCACATGCTGGCACTGGTTATGACCAACACTGAAATAACCAGCAGGGGTGGTGGGGGCTGTGAGCTGTGGTGGTGACCTGAGACTGAACCAAACACTGAAGTGTGAAGCATTGACCCTGGCAATCCATGGTGTTACAGAGGGATGGTCTCTTGCTGTACAGCCGTGGTGTACGAATGATGAATTGCCTGCAGAGCACTTCCCTGGACACAGCAAGTGCAATGCCAACTAATTCTCCATCAAGAAATGGACTCCCTTAAAAAAAATGCATATGAGAGCTATAAATGTGCTGAAGCGTGGGCGCTGCTCCACAAGATGGGGTCATTAACCAAATAATGCCACTGTATTTTACTTTTGTTATTGTGCTTTCTGCTTTCTGCTGTTGCTATGGTCTTAGAAACTAATATATTTCTCAGATAGGAAGATAATTCACTTTTATTTTTTATTTTATCAGTATGTCTCTGTTTTCATGTTGATGTGGGAAAAATACCGTGCCTTATGGTCCTTGCACTATGGTAATGTGTTGCTAGTATTAAAGCCCTTTTAATTTATACTGTCTAAATACATACACACCTGTGAATACTTGATAACGAGGGCAAGAGAAAATAAATTTGCAGCCACTAATGGATTAATTTATTAATACTCCACAAAACAACATGCTGCCTGTGTCTGGATTGTGGTTTGCTGTAGCTTATTTCTTAGTCATATTAACACTGAACAGAAATATAAAAACTCAACATGTAAATCTAACTGAAAAATCTTGGACATGAAAGTACCCATTGTAAACCTCTACAGACATTTTAATCTTTTCTGAGGACAAGCTGACTTTGTCATTAAGATAACTTCAGGAAATCAGAGCAACAGCAAAGTATTTTCCCCTGCAAATGAAATTTATCGCTTCAAATAAACTCATAAGAATTGTTAAATTGTCCTCGTTAGATTATTGTCTTGAATACAAAATGCAACATGGTAATATTCTGGGAGCTGCCTTGGGATGGCTCAAGTACTCTGAACAGATTATCTGTCTGGAAGGAACAGGACTCAGTTTAAGTATTAGACCAATAAAATGTGGTCTGAAATAAAGGAAAATCCTTCCATTCATAAAGCAGCTTGATTAGGATACTACCTAAAGATACAAACTGCTGCTCTCTTATCCATTGTGCTTTATGATGTTTGGCAGCACATGGTTATCAGGCTATTTGTGTATCTAATGGAGTGAAAACCATAATCAGTTACAAATATATATATAAAATATACATATAAAAGAAACTATAGGGTTTCTTTGGAGCATATTATTTTTGGTGCTTCATTTTGCATGAGAGCACACCGAGTAATGGGATAAGGGATTTGTTTATTCCATAGGAAGTTACTGCTTCTTTCTTCTCTCCTCATCGACAAACTGACCAATGCACTCAGAGTTTTTCTCTTTTTTGTTTTTTTTTATAATACCAAAAAGAAAAAGCAACAGCATGTACTAATATATTTTAAAAGTCTCAGTTACTAAAGAGCACAAAAATTTGATTTTGCTGTTTACTTTAACTTGTTTCTGTAATTCATTTACACAAAAGTACTCTTCAAAATGTTTGGTGAGGCTGGAAAACTGAGACTGTTCAGGGTAATCAGAGACATAAAATCAAAATAATTCAACTACTGATTTTTAAAATATCTTCAGTGAAACACATGACAGGAATTTCCCTCTCTGAGACATTTTTTAAAAATAGATCCTGAGAACGATCTTGAATCAGCTAATACCTGGACCTTCCTTTTGCCCTTTCTGATAAAGAGTACTACTAAAATTTTTTCCAGATTAAAAATTCCCCTGGCAACAGGTAGTCTGTTCACTACATGTTAACTGGTGAAATAAGAAGTTTACAGAATATTTTGGTAATTTGCCCCATCTATGTCTAGACACAATAATGAAAGTCATACATCCACACATCCCTTACAAGAGACTTGGTCTATTTTTGATGAAATTATAGAAATGATAACAACTTAGAAAGAAAGAAGGCCATAAATCTACATTAAAAAAATCACAATCTGCTATATTTTCAGTGTAAACAATGCAAGAACACTTACACTCTCACTTTGCATAAATGCAGTTAATTTTATTTTAAATCAAATTGAAGTCCTCAATGTACTAAAGTAAATACTGAGGACAAAATGTAAAGGTTAATTGCTTCATCCCTTTATTCATAAAGGTAAGAAAAAGGAGAGAAAACAATCCTAGGCTTGCTGTGAGTATTTGAGTGGTTGTGGAAAGATTATAACACAGCCTAAGAACAGGATCCCCTCACCCACTATCAATTCCATAACAAAGGAAAAATTTGAAAAAGATCTGTCAAAACCTCTTGTTATGTAAATTATAGACAGTGCTGAATAATGGAATAAACTATTGATTTTCTTTACCTTTGAATGATTAAAGCCTGTGGCTGTGATTTCCATTGCAGAAGTGGAAAGATTGTTTCTAGCTTCTGCAAACAAATAATAGCAACGCTCCCATGTTCAGGTTCAAGACAACTTGGAAATTTCAACTATTTACCTCACCTGCAGCATGCAGACTCAGAGGATTAAGCCTATCTCTTTTCTATTAATTTTTAAGATCTTAAATTATCTCTGCAGCTAATAAACAATGTTACTTCTCTTTGAGGCACTATGCTGGATAGTAATGGGAAGAACTTAGTCTCACCAAGCAACATAAGAAACCTCTACTGATATTCACAATACCATAAATCAGTACTGATTAATTTTTACTACTATAGCTATAAAGTCAGCAGAAGAAATAAACATGTCTAATTTCAAATCAGCAAGTAGCCTATTGGTATTATATTTTTAAACTTACTAAACACCTGCAGAATGTATTTAAGAGTTTTATCAGATCCAGGCCAAAATGCTTATCATCAGGTGTCAGACAAATGCAGCAGATCTGTTTTTCTCTGAATAATCCATTATTTTCAGCAATGAGATGAGAAAGCAGGTAGATATTAAATGCTGCTGCTTTATGGAGACATATTTTTGCTGATTTTCTTAGCATTCATAAATCAACACAAGTGTTCATCACATACAAAGGCTTTAATTCAACCCAGATTACCAGCAAGTAAAGAGGATGTCCACACAGAATACTTCGTCTCCGCTCAGACAGCTGGGAGATGCTTTCTTACTTTATTTGCTAAAAATGTAATCCTGTTCCTATGGAAAGTATCAAATGTAAATGAATCTGCCTGATAGACCTCATAGTTGATGGTGAAAAGATTATTTATGAGGTTTGCTCTAAATATGTGTTGGAAATTATAAACCTCTGTGATCACTGTCAGATCAACCTCCCCCGGCACAACGAGCCTGCAGTAAACATTGCACATTACAGTCTGGTTACTTGATTACTGACACCAGCATAAGGTACTATAACCAATGAATCTGATAAATATTTTTCCCAGAAAAATCAACATTTCTCTGATATTATGCAGTTTTGACAGATCAGTAAACCCGTGTTAGCACTGTAATTGCAAAGACTGATATTTTTTTATGTTCCCGTTCCTTACCAAAGCCTCTCATCTCCTGTAAAGTTTCTTTCCCACCCCTGCCTTTGCTGGCTCCACACACCACATTCATTTTATATTCCCATCTAAAAGACCACCTCACATACCAGGTTTTCTGATTGTGCTAAAGACTTCGCAAAAACAAAAAGCTGATGTAGCTATTTGACCTACTTCTACAATTTTGAATTCTTTTCCTGGGCTTCCACAGCTGATATGACAATGACTGCATTTGTCCCACAGTCTTAACTGCATGGCAGGTGATTGCAGCACTGTCACAACTGAGGAACCACTGGGAGAACTCAACTGTGAAGAAATAAATTCTTCTATCTGTGTCATTTCATCAACACAACAGTTCCTGCAGAGCCCAGACTTGTCCTGCATGAAATCCTGGTCCAGCCTCTCAAGCCTGCTCCAGGTCTGCACAGTGGTATCATGCTGCCTCTGCAGATAGACCTCCCTTTACCTGCAGGACTTCTGTCAAATGGGTTTAAATGCATTTATCTACATTGAGCTTAGATGTTCTCAGTCATTAAGCTTTTCCTCTGAACTTCAGTAGCAATTGGCATGATTAGTGATGCAGAGTCTTTTGGAAATGCCAACTTCTACACCGGCAAAACTGTCCTTTCCCAGCCATGTTGTGACAAGGTGTCATAAAGCTAAATAGGAGAGGGAAGAGGAATCATATTTACTGTCAAAACCCAAAAGCACATTCATTACTTCCGAAATGTATGATCTGGAAAGTTTTTGGAACCATGAGTATGAATTAGATTATCTATCTTGTCAGAGGTGTAAAAGATTTCACTTGACTGCAGTATTCTGTGGGTGAAACAATTCAGTTCTGGTTAAACAAGTGACACAAAATGTCTGTTGAGATGGGAAAAGCCTATGAGTTTCTTCAAAATTACTACAGGGATTTTTGCACTATTATTTCCAAATGGGTGTTTGGCAATATGGGTCTGTGAAATATAACCAGCTCCACAGAAACATTAAATGAATTGCTAATAGCTCCCTCATCTTATGAACATACGACATTTAATAAACATTTTTCACGCTAAATGTTACTTTATTCCTTCCACAGATCATTAAGCTGTCCTTCACTTGCCTACTACAAGAAAATGTTTCAGATGCAATCCTGTTTACTGCTCTCTAAAGGCATAAAAAATTTTGTAGGTTTTTGTCAATTTTTAAAACTAATTACTTTCTTGAACTTCAGGATAAGGAATGTACATAATTTTGGGAAAAAAAAGCCCCACAGCTTTACTCCCTAATGTTTCAAGTAATTTAGTTCTACTGCAGTAAAAAAACAAGGCAGAAGCAGAGTGCAGGTATTTAGACCAAGATAGTAAAATATTAACTGAAGGTTTTAAAAGCTCTGCATGGTACATCTCCAATGACAAGAAAGTTGACATATTTCTTGGTATCCATACTTTGTTGCCTAGATAGCTCAGCCGAGTTTTGCAGGAAAGAACTTGAGAGACTCAGACCTTTTAGAAAGATGCTGAGTTTTGTCTGTGTTGATTTGCAAACCTACTTTTCTTTAGGAATCCAATTTTGACAATAACAACTATATTTAGTGTACACTCTCTTATGTTGCTTCATTTTAAATAACACAGGATGTAGAAAGAAAATTACTTAAACTTACTCCAACAACTCTGTGCATGTTTCTTGCACACAGTGTAAGTGGCTGCATTACTGAGCCTCATTTCCAGCAGTTCTGTGTTACAGGCTCAAAAGCCAATACAAGAGCATAAATGTTCATCATCATTTTATCAATTTTTTATCAACTTTGCTGTCTTAGAGGGAAGTATGCCAGGAGTCTCTCAATCCACCTTCCAGAACCATCACGAGTTTAACACCAAGACTTCCAGTGCTCTTCCAAACTGAGTCCTTTCTCTAGGAAACCTGGCTTGGAAGTGCCTTTATGCCTCAAATCCAGTTGCAGATAAGTAGTCCACAAGTGTAGGGTGCTTAAAAGGGTTTGATTTAAAAGAGGTTGTTCTCAGCTATGTAGATCTGCCCAATTTGGTGAGGAAGAAGAGCAGCATCACTCCTTTTTGTTATTACCTCCGACTTCACAGGGATACATATTTGAAAGCTTTAAAGACTATTGCAGTGAACTGCATTAGAAAACACAGCCTTTGTCCAACATCTCTTATGATTCAAGGGAGGAAATACAGAATGACAGTTCACAAAAATATTCCCATTATTGTGCAATTCTCCCATGCCCGCAAAATGAATAGCAGGGAACTGACCTAGGCACTTCTCTTCCTTTTTCAATGCTAAGCCCCTCTAATAATTTTGTAACTCAACTATAGCGCTGTGGTTTCTTTTAAAAAGCTGCTGCACAATTACTTGCTGTCACAGTGTGCAAGCCATGCACATACACAGCACAGCTTGCTCTGCATTCATGCTCTATGTGGTGTTAAACATTACAGGGACAAAAGCTCAGGTATGTAAGTGCTAGAGAAAAATTTTTGTTTGTTTCTTTTCATTAACTGGAAAATTTATGTAGAGAAATTTTATGATTCCACGGAAACATTTTATTTAAAGCTGGTGAGTAAACACAGACACCTGAGGTGAGTATTTTGCCATATAGTGTTTTCAGACTAATAAAAAGGCTCCTTGAAGGACAGACCACTTCAGTACTGAAATTTGAGTGCTCTCTCAAGTCACCTGCCAGATGCCTTTGCCAAACTCAGTCCTTTGAGATTAGTGCACTGTATGAGCAGTCCTAATGGAAATATACTGGCAATTGTCAGCTTGTTTATGACATCGAACCCCAATCAGAAGATGGGAGCAGAAGAGCTCTGTTTTCCTCAAAGCTAAAATGCTTTCTTGACATCTGTGGATGATTTGTTCAAGCTAATCAATACCAAGGCAGGTCTGATGGGGAAGCACTGTGACTTGGACAAAGTTCGGTGGTGACAGAGCGCTGTGTCGGAAATGCCAGACTTTTGAAGTGAGATACTGAAATGAGTTATTTGTTGAGATGTGAAAGCTACTGAGCTGAGGTATCAAGGCACCAGGGAAATGTCTTTCTTACTTGGAGCTGTAACAGTTCAAATGGTGCCACTTCCATTTGCCTGTGGGTGTTGGCACATGTCCTGATGAAACAAGGGGTCACACACAGACAGCATCAGACCAACATGTGTTTATGACCCCACAGACAGAATAACAAATAATGTCCCCTCCCATGCAGTCATGCAAATGCAATTATGGCTTTTTACCATGCCTATCCTGCCCTGCTTATGGGAATACATTCTGCTTAGAAGTCATTAGCTAACAACGTAAAAAACCAAGTAACAGCAAAAATGAAGGGAAAGAAATTATTTTCCTCAGAGTCTGAGCATCTCGTGTAATTTTAGATGCAAGCCATGAATTTATGACTTCAGATACGTAAGAAACAATGGGAAAATTACTTAAATGCTTATCTGTTTGAACACTGTTAAGGGTTCACATCCTTTACTACTATGAATACATTAGAATATTAACTACTATAAATACCCATAACAAAGGTGGTCTGAAATCGCTAATGTTGCAGATGAACAATATGACTCATCCATGAGATTTAAAGTAGACAGGGCTGTGATAAAAAGAATCATTAGCAGCTATCAGCAGCAATAAAAAATAGCATATTGTAACAAAAGCGTACGATGTGCACGCAACCCAGAATCACCCACAGCGAGAGCAGCAAAATGAAAGCTGCTGTTTGCCCTCATTTGTATATGGTGATGCACCGCAATTAATTGTTAGCAGTATAATGTGAGAATGGTGCCAAAGGGCCCCATATATAGAAATATTAAACTCATGGAGCGTAACTGCTCTCTCAGAGCCATTCAAACAAATGAATTGCCTGTGCACAGATCAGAGGCAAGGCAGAAGCACCAGGACGATGCCTCGTGCTGATGCCTGCAGCACTGGCAGCGACACCAGGCTCTCAGCTCACCGTTACTGCAGCACCCCGCACGCACAGCAGCACACGACAACAAAGGAGCAAAAAAGGGGAAATTCATTCTAAGACCTTCATAAACACAAAGCATTATTTAAATCTAGGCAAAGTGGCTTAGATGAAAGTGCAACTTAAAGACTTCACAGAAGACTGAAAGAGCTACTATGGCCTGTCTCCTGTGAGATGCCTCAGTAAAACCTGCGCTTCAGATGATCAAAGTGCAATTGTTTTCTTTCTTCTTGTTCCATCTCCATTCCACAAACTTTAAGGTGCCTCAAAGAATTTAATAGTTCCCAATAAATCTCAGAGAAAATTCCCCCTAAGATCTTTTTCTTTCCAGGTTTGAGACACTTTATCTTACTCTGAATTAGATCTTCACAGTATTGAGGAATACAATGTTTTCCTTATAAAACCTTACTACTAGGGCATAAATTACTTTGTCAAATAAAAACAGGGCAAAAGGAAAGTATGCATTTGTTTCTTCTACAACAAACTAGAAGTGTCAGCAAGCAAATTAGTTTTGTAGGATAGTCTAGAAAATGGAAATGAAATAAAATAATTTTATAACCTGCTTAGATTTGTAGATTTTTTTTTTATGGTTTGTTTCAAATCAGTACGACTTTGCTCAGAGTGAAGTTGTGAGCTGAAGTCACAATTTTTAACTCCTCTTTGGGCTATTCAACTTTTATAAACCATTGATGTGGAAAGAACTCTGCTTTTACATGCTTGGCTCTACCTCTGCACCTTCCTTCACACTTTGAGCTCTGCAAATGGGTGAGACAGCAGAGCAAGCACCATGTGCTCTGTGAGAACTGACCCAGTGCAACCACGACTCCAGAGCAAGGCAACCACAGGCATGAACACACCTCAGAGGACAGAGAAATCCTCAGGCACAGCTGAAATACATCAGTTATATCAGCTGCCTCTCCCTGTGCTGTCCTAAGTGTTTATATCACTAAAAAGTAAATACAAACCAATATAGAAAACATTTGGGTTTTTTTCTTTTCCTTATCATTGGTAGAGCCAAGGGTATGGAAATCACTTTTACATGAGAGGCAAATGAATTCTGAACAAAGAGGAAAATGAGTGAACACTGCAACAGCTTCAAATTATAAAGTATTTAGGTAATGTGCTACCCACATGAAATAGGATTTCTGCCTTAAAATCTCTGACTCTGAGAAATTACATGTGTACATGGTTACAAAGTAAGAATTGCTGCCTCTCATATGTAAATTCCAATAAAACCTCTAGAAAACACTATGAGCTATTTCTAGCAGAAACACAGGATGCTGTATTGAAAGGTCATGTCTTTTAAGCAAGTCAGAAAACCAAAGGTGTATGGGACCCAAAAAGAAGAAAACACTTTCAAATTACAAGAGAAATACATAATATATCAGCACTTCAGAATGAAAACAAGAAATCCTGCTACCTATGAACATTTTTATTTTATTTTTTTAGATGATACTGCATTGTGAATTCATTCATTTAGGAATAGAGTTATATTGACAATGAGGTGGGTTAAATGGACTTGCATTTTATCTGCCAACACAGCCTGTTAAATTGAAGCAAAAACTGGCAAGTGACCTCACAATTGATAAGACCGTGGCTGCTGTGCTGGAATCCTCCACGAAAAACTCCATTTTTTTGCAATGCCATTATTACAGAGGAAATAGTCATAAAGGTGTGAAACACACTGTGGTATGTCCACGAAGGCCAGTACAGTGAAGGGAAAAGAGACAAAGAAACACTTCTGCTGTGGTTTAGACTTGACGGTCGGAATTTCAGGTAGCGAATAAGATCAGTAGGAAAATAAACCTAAAAGATGGTTAATTTTAAAAGGTGCCAAAGCTTAGCAGCCCAATTTTCCAGTCTCTGCTCCAAACCCCACTGAAGCAGAATTGCTGCTGACCTGAGATGAAAACTATGACTTCACAGCAAGCTTTGGGAAGCTGAGTGTGCTAAAGTGAACGTAATCAATTTCTTTTTAAAATCTACTTTATTTTGCCTCTATTTGGTTTCAAAATTGCAAAGTCCAGCTGCCACCTCTTTTTTCTCTAGCTACACTTCTATTATACTGTTACACTAGTGGCATGGGAAAGGGGATATGAAGGTGTTATAATCAGTAAGAAGGACAAGTCTCCTTACTGTGACATGGAGATGGCCAGGCAACCTAAGGTTGGTGTTCAGCGAGTAGACTCCACCTGCATCACTCTACCCAAATTCATTATCAGATTGCAAATGTACTTTTGCTTTGGAACACGGCTCAGAAAACAGCAGAAAACAGTGCTCTAGAATATCCCAATCCTCCCTTTCCCACAAGAGAAAGAGAAATATTGATTTTCCAAGGAGCTGCATGGCTCTGGCGAAGCATTATCTGTATTTTTTGGGACACTGGCTGCAGATCTTTCCAGTCAGCTGTTCCACTCATCACATTTACCAGAAGCAGTCCTTTTCCCTAGAATGCTGTACAGAATAATAATCTTATCCTGATGCTTTCTCAGTCCATCAACTCAAATATGGTCTGAAATCTGTCTGAAACAAGGGACTGTATTGCTGCTTAAGCTGGCAACAGCAGCAGCAGAAACAGGTGTTTACATTTCAGAGCAGCTTTATAAAGGATCAGTAAATATGCCAGCATTAATGAAAAAGTACTTCCTACATTGCTGTAACACCATTACCTCTACCTAGTATGCAGATAAAAATGAAGGTTTTCTTTTTTTTTCCTCCAGACATGTTTTTGAAGAATTTGGTAGCTTGTATTATCAGAGAACACTGTCAGCAGAAACAACACTGTTCCCTCAAAGGAAAACAGTTGTCCATTGCAAACTGCTGTCCCCTTCTTTATTCTGCAGTTGTGCATTGCATATAACTAACTTTGAAGAATATTTTAAGCTGAAAAGCCAGCTGTCTCTACTTTTCATTTGCCAAATGCACTCCCCATTGAGGATTAGAGATTTTCTTCCCTCAAATAAAAAAGAAAAGAGAGCTTAACACATGATTAAAAACAAATGTAGGTACCTAAATACCTTTGTAAAAGATCTCAATACCTTTACATTTGTAAAACAAAGTTGAAGCCACTTTCACATTGGAAATCATTCTTCTTAGATTCATACATCTTAAGTGCTCTTGAAAATGTTACTTCTTTGGGGTAACATCTGGACTGTGGGGACCAGTGATTCCTGCACCAAGCCTCACATTGACACGTTCAGCCAGACTGCAGAGTGAACACCTGCACGTAGCTATTGGTGCATGGGAGAACAGCCACGCATGAATTATCACAGCCTAGGAACACCTCGTGCTCCTGCAGCTGGTTCTTTCCTGATATTGCTGCTCCTGCTCCTGCCAGGTACTTCAGGTCAGCTTTCAGACACCTACATTTGCCCTGAAACACCCATTTTGCTAAGATGTCTACTCCTACTTTTGCCAAACAGCTGCTTTAGCAGAAAGCTTACAGAGCACCAACAGCTGGAGTCTGTACTCTCATGGAGGAAATTTCTTTGGAGATCCAGCAACTGCAGAAGGCAAAAGGCAGCTCATCTGAGCCACCTAAACTATCATATTATGCTGCCCAGCTGAGGTCTTAAACCGTCTTAAGCTCCAAGGTGCAGAACCTGATTTTTCTAATGTGTACAAATTTTCCTTTGGTTTTCAGTCCAAATTCAATACTGCACTAACTTAAACCCATTTATTTTTGCACAAACACTATCTTTCAGCTTCAATCATTCTTATATTTCCTTTATATTTATCCACTTGGCATATTTATAGACCCAATGACATCTCTGACATATTTCCCAGGCCATCATTCCATATAGCTGCAATTTCCTGACAGGCATTGGAACATCTATCAATTACTGTACTGGATCAGCAATATTTCACTCAAAAAATGGCATTCAAATACTTTCTAAAAAAACTGATCACTGCTTCCACTGCCACTTCTTACATTCCTATAAAATATAGCAACTTAAAAGAGCAAAAAATATATCATGCACCTATTGGCGCTGTCAGAATCACCAGACACAAAACAAAAACCTCCATCCATTCAGCACCATCAATGAGGTAACGTGCTATAACCAGAGCCTTTGAGTCAGACTGCTCACAGGACAGGAGAGCACAAGATCCGCCCTCAAAAGTGCAAGTTCATCCACAAAGAGATACAGCCAGGACTGTGCTGGCACAGCTGCTCGTCCCACTGCCTGTCCAGCTGTGAGCACACTGTCACAATGCAGCCAGAGATTTTCCTTAAATCTCTTTTGCCTATGAAGGAAATTTCTGCCCCACTAAATAGATTTTATCTTGAATTATAAACCAGAGAGAACGTAATAGAGAAAATGTGTTCTTGCTATGTTTGTGGGACAACTTACAGATAAAAAGTAAATCAAAACTGTTTAAAATCTAGTTCTGCAATGAGGAACAGATTTTAGAATAAAAATATTTTGTTTTTAGAAAGGAATATAAAATTCAAGACGGAGGTCTAGAGATTGCACTTCTAAAAGCAACTTTTAAAAAATCACATTGTGGTAATTACAGGTTATGTATACACATAGTCATACAAGAAATGCAGTCATATGCTGTGCTTTTCTCTGTCTTTTGTGTAGGTGCTAAACACTTCTGCACAGACATTATAACACAAATACTTTTTTATTCTTTTTGTAATTTTTTCTAATGCTGTTTAAATTGCTTGTACAAAGTACATCAGAAATTTTGATGTCTCGCTGACTTCTCTTTCCTATTCAGTCTGCAACTGCAGCAAGTTTAAATATATGCAGAGTAATTACACAGGAGCTGGTAAATGCTTGCCTAACAACGGTCACAGTACCTGAAGAAATGCTTGCTGAGAATTAGTATAAGTTGAGACCTGCAACACGAACCTACTTTCTAGAAGACAATCTCAGTCAGTGGCAGAGCCATACACGAATCTCAAATAAGTGTCTGAAGTCAGACAGATATGACAAATGCCATAAAAAAAGACACACAGCCCTCATCTGCCTGACTTAAGTCAGTGTTACTGTGATGGAGCCTGATTAGCTGCTCTGCAATTGCACATTTTCATTTTCTTACAGCCCATTAGGCCGCTTTTAACAAAATTAAACACACTGCAGGGCAAAATAACCAAGTAAATCAAAACAAAACACTTACACTGTTTATAAACATTTTCTTAAGAAATTTCCATTTTGAGGATAAATGTTTCTCTCTTGAGCAAACTAGGGATCATTCTTCCCAGTTTCTGCCTTTAGACATCCCCAAAACTGAGATGAGGGAGAGCAGGCTATTTCTGTGAAATGCATTCACCAAAAATACATTACATCTAACTGGACGCTACTAAATAAAATACATGTAGGCTACAAAGGAAAATTAATACTGTATTTAAATAAGATACACAATAATAATACAAATCAAACTCTCCCATGATGATGAGTAAGATGAATTAGATGAATTAGCATCCATCTCAGCTAAGTTAATGCTACAGGATGCTACAGCTTTGTATCCCATTCACTGCTTTTCATAGGTTGTGGTAATTTCTGCTTTCTCTGCCCATGGCCATTGAATTCAGCCTGCTCCCTCTTTGTGCTCCTGTTTATTTTTGTATAAAATCCCACACATTTTTTTACTTCCCATTTTTTTACACATGCTAGCAGGAGAAAGGTGGCAGTGGCATTTTAAGTGTCTGCAGAAGTTTCAGTGTCGGGACACTTTGCTCTGCCACGGCTTCATCCCTGCTTCAAGGGGGAAACGCAAACATGTTAAACATGAGAATGGACAGCACAGCACACCTTGTGCCTGGCCTCGTCAGGCACTGTCCCACACTTACTAGGAATGCTAAGAAAGCAAAACTAGAAGACACTCAGCAATGGGCAGCAGAAGGTGCTGGTACCAGCAGATAAAGTGCATCACGTCTGTGTGTGCTGGTCCTTCCCTTGGAAGGAGTGTTTAATTTAGCTGGAAAAGATGCTATTTGTGATGGAAAGGTAAAATCCTTGCAGTTTTTCTGGATTACAATTTACTGTTAAATAGGGTATTTTAGTGCATTTTCATCTTAGAAAAAGAAGCTGACTGCTTATATTTTTTTTTCTCAAGTTATGCCATGAATAAATATAATTTGGCTTCTAATAGAAATGTCAAGGACCCATTCCCTTCAATTTACTATATAGATTTTTAAATCCCGTACAAAAATGTTATAAGTTTAATTGGAAAAGACAGCATGACAGCATAATTTTATACAACTGGTTACAATTACTACAATAGCAGCTTCCACAGAGCTCTCACTGACTTTCCAAGAGCATTTACAACCATAAAGTGTGAGTTAGGAAAAAAACAGTAATTTGCTACAGCTGTGCAATGTATTAAGGAAATCAATCAGCAGTGACACAGATATTTAGAAATGAGAGATGTTTTGCCCATCTGAAAGCACAACTGTAAGATTTGGTGATGTTAATACGTTTTTTTAAATGGCCAGATTAAATAAAGCATTATATTTTAGCTCAGATATATGGCACATTAAAAAAAGACAGACAAATAGGTCAGAAAATTATTTGGGTTGTTTCTTTTCACTTAAGGGCAGAGTGAGATCAATAGAACAGAATATGAGCCTTGGAAAAAATGATTAAAAAGGCACCTCTCTGGCAGCCTTATGCTGGAGTTGTGAACAACTTCCTTCTGTTCAGACAAGAAAATTTCCTCCTTCTTTTGTAACCACAACTGCATCAAAGATATCCAAGTATTGCCCGCTTGTTTTCCTAACTGCTAATTTCACAGAATGTTCAGTTCTGGCTAAGCCCTTGGATGAAAGGTTTATTCTGATTTTTTCTTTTTTTTTTTTTTTAATTTTAATCCTGATAATAAATTTTTCTTTATATCCTTTATTTTGAGCCTGTTTTGCCTTCCTCCTCCTAATCTGTGTTTCACAGCAGGAAATGAGTAAATAATTTCAAGTGGGTGCACTGGCATTTGGCCAATGTTAGACTTACTACATTAAGACAATAATAAAAAAAGCTTGTTAGGGAAGTTTAACACACTACCAGAGAATTTTATAGAAGACAGGAACCCAGTTCCTTTTCTGAAGTGATTTTATAGTGATAAAAGTTCTGCAGATCCATTACACTCTAGATTTGTATTTGTCCTGGTTTGGGCAAATTTTGGGAGACAACCTCTAAAGGGGTTCCTGCAGGAAAAAGCCGACTCAAGCAGCCCCTCCCCCCGAACCGGTCTGGGAAAAAATTCGAGAAGTGGGAAAAAACCCCTGGTTTATTCAACAAAGCACTCCCCAGCACAATATGAACAATACTAAAACAACAGATTGTCTCACTGCTCTGAGGAGATGACAAAATTGAGAACAGTCCCTCTCGTAGGTTGCTCAGTCCCTCCAGAGCTGGAAAATGCTGCGGCCTGGGCCAGGCCCTGGTGGGCCACAGGTGGGGACTCCTGGTCCTCTTCTGGGTTTTCAGTCCAGGGCAGGTCCAAAAACAGTTCCAAGGAAAAGAACAAAACCACAATCCAGGGAATTTCTCTGCCTCAGCTAGCTAACTAACTAAAAAGCAAAAAGAAAGAGCTCTCTGGCCGACTGCCGAAGCACTATCCCGCCGAAGAATGCAGGGGAGTAAGTACAGTTTTCTGATAACAAAACTTCACGTTTCTTTTTCTCTCCCTTCGCTCTCAGAGCCCATCTTAAAGACACAGAACTCAACATTTAGCACAAACAGTCACATGATTTCGGGATACAAGCCTCACAAAGTCACTCCAGGACAATCCTTTATTTACTTTTGAAGATAATCTTTTGGGTCGAAACACCCTTTTTGACCTTGAACTTCATGCTTTTGTCATTAGGTTTCTCATTAGGCACACTCAAACCAGCTCAGAATAACACAATAAGGACAGGCTGTAAAGAAACTGGGCTGTGAATAATACATGTAAATTACTTTGAAAAGGGACCTGTGAGAGTTCCACCTGTGAGGGTGGAACACGGACAAGATTGCTTTTCTTCTTTAGGGAGAGGGGCTGGCATACCAGTATTTATACAAGTAGGCAAATTAATTGGGTTTTGCTGAGCTCTGTGCTGCTGTAGCTAAACTGCTTCCACAACCTGACCTACATAATTTTGAATTTGCTTGGGTATTTCCTCAGTCAACCACAGGACAGCACAGCAAACAGTGAACTGCAGAAATGATCTTGGAAAGTAACACAACCCCATATGAAATAAATTTCTTGTTAGCAAATTAAAACTTCATGAAATATCTTTGCAGTACAACATTAATCGGTCAAATCAGAAATTGCTGGATTAAAACTCATAATATAGTCAGAAAACTGATATAGCAGTTTAATAGTACTGTCAATGGCAATTAGCAATAAGCATCTAAGTTATGGGACACTCCATATCCAAGTGCTTTGCAGCAACACCTACATTTATACACTGACAGCCCTAGTTTTCTCTGCTGTACTCATTTCTCAGTCTCCTAATTTTCACGGTATACTCATACTAGGAAAAGCCCGTAAGTTACCCTGCCATATGAAAGATACAAGTTTATTTCACAGATTGCCTACTCAGAAAATGGCCAAAAAGTAGCTGCCATGATAGGTGTGATAGGAAAGAAGTCTCATGAAAGCAGAATTTCTAGATAGGGTTGGTTGAGCTCTGGGCTCTGTCACATTTGCAGGATTTGCACTCAGAAACGGTCTCAACGCACATATGTAATTTAAATACAGATTCCAGGAAAATTCTGTATAGCTTTGGGGGTCAGATTTTCCTCCACAACCCTGAGAAGATGTATAGAATCTTCCAGTCCCTCTTCTTGTGCCAACAAGAAGCTGGAAAGGGAACGAGATACAAACAGCTGCTATCTCACCAAGTAGTTTTCATCTTACCTTCTATCCATGACCAGCTTTCCAGTCCCGTGTTTGTTCCCAGAGATCCTATCCACTACCAAGATACCCAAACCAAGGCAAACACTTAAAATATCACTTGGGATTCAAAAGAAAGAGAAAGACCTCCCAGCTGTAGAACTAAGGAAAATGTACAGCAGCCATTAATCTATTTCTGGGTGTTTCAGAGGCAGTAAGAAGTTAATTTTCACACAGCCCAAGTATAATAAAAAAAATAAATTACTTAAGACATATAGGAGCCTAAATATTATTAAATATTGACAGGTGCCAAAACTCCTCTAATAATTTTGCGCTTTCTCTTTACTTTTTCCTTTTGTGTGCGAGATTTTGCATTTTTGCAGAGCAGACACATTATTTTACATTCAAATACTAGTGCAGCTGCTACTACCTAAGGCTTGAGAGATTTATGGATAATAACACAAGTGCAAAATAAAAGAGTACATTTGGATGCATATCAAACAGAAGCTGCATCAGTCAATCAAACTGCTGGACAACAGATTCAAGTCTGCAGATAAATGTGAAACAAAATAAAATTCCTCATCAGACCAACTTCTTCAGAAAAATACATTTTGCATTTCCCAGTACTGACGTGGATAATGTAGTACTTTTCTCCTTGACCAAAGGATGCCAGAGAATTTGTTTTCTAAGCCAATATGTGTCAAAGCAGAAAAGAACAGCCATTCTTTTGAATTGCTATCAATAAAAAAGTAGTAACTGTATCAGTCAGCTTGTTTAACAATAAAAACCAGATATGTATCAATGTCAGGATCTCAGCACATCCCACTCTGCACACAAAACGTCCTCAGCTCACATACCCAGGCACTGCTGTAAGATGCACACACTGCTGCTTCCCAGTCACTTCACTTATTCTGACATCTAATTTTTACAGTGTAAATACCACACCCTGCCCAAACGAAAACCGCTCTGTGTATGCCTTTTTTGTCATGAACAAGGGACCAAAACTAAGGACTAAAGCAGTCCCACTCAAACCTGACAACTTCATGCAGTTGCTTTTTAGCCTTTTATCAATCAAAACCACTGAAATAAAAACAATGGTGTAGAGGAGAGCTTTGAATTGAATTCTTGATTGGAAATCTGTACCAAAAGCCAGCCTTGTCTGAGCACAGCTCTCATTAACAACTCTGGCAGTAAATGGCAGTTTGAGTTTACCATGCACTAGGGAAGAGCAAATACAAATCGGGGCACCTTATGGTCATCACCTAGGGATTAACATTCCAGTGCACTGATCAAGCAGCTGTGTCTAGTCTAACTTCTCTTTCACTTCTAGCTTTTTATGGCCAGCAATTTAAGACACTCAGCAATCTCAGAGCATCCCAAAGTCCCTGTTCAGCAATATGCCTGACCCCTGAGCCAGACCCTGACCATGAGCCCAAGGCAGCAATAGCAGACAGGGCTCTGCAGACCTCAACACCAAGTTTGTTCCCATCCATCACACTGAGAATGACCTTCCACCTGCTCCTCCTGGCCTCCCACCCCTGCTGCTCCACTGTCTTACACAATTAAACCCCCACAAAACTCCTCTTAAAATGTAGTGCTTTTCTCATATTCCCTGGTTTGCTTTTGTGGTTTTTTGAGCCAACCATGTACTGTTGAAATATTTACCTACTCCTACCACATATAATCTACTGGTAAGGGATTTTGCATAAAGAATAAAATAGGATGTGATTAGGGAGTAATATTAATTCATTCCCTGATCACATATTTTTCCAAACTCCAACCTCCTGAAGAATCTCTTAGCTAATGCCTAGTACACAGCTCCATTTACTACTTTTTAAACTTTACTATCACTCTGAGCAATAATATTTCCGCTGCTGCTGCTCTTTCTTCTGCTCAGACAGGCCATCTGCCATCCTGCTCTCCAAACTATCTGCCAGCTCCAATCTCTGTAGGCACTGAAGGATATTATGGGCGTGAATTACATTCATATTGTTCTTCCTGTATTTTGGGTTGAGGACAGTACTATGTTGTAATGAGAAACCGACTGCAGAGAAAAACCAGAAGCCCACAGCAGCTAGGACAGAAGGTACATGTCATAAATTTTCAAGGTGCACTTCCTATCCCTTAAAACAAACTTACACAAATTCTCCCCTGACAATCAACTTTAATTGTTTTTCAGCACATGTAGATGTTAGGCAAAGTATTCCAAGTTATACACATTAGGTTTTCTCCCTAAAACTAACCAATTTTCATTAAGCAAAGCAGACAGATTTTTTTTCAGTGAAAAAAGTGTAGATGATACTCAGATTAACCAAACTGGAGAGTCTTTGGAAGGATTTTGGTGCAGTAATTCTAAGGATTGAAGCTCTGACAGGCAACCTGTCAGCCAATGAAGGGTTGCTGAAAATAATGCACATTGTAAAGATGAGCTGTGACTGCTAAAAATTGTGGTTTATGTCAGCACATAAGGAGGAACATTTATATATAAAACATCAAAATGGGAAGAATTCAGCCTGGTCATTCCAAACTAGGCTTGATTTAGGGTCATGAATGGAAGGCAGGGAAGATCAAGCCTCTTTTAATACCTTTTTATTTTTGACCCCTCTAAATATGAATAATTTTTATTTTAATGTTTGAGGAAGTCTCATTCTCATCTTAGTAAATCTCATTCTGATTTTAAGCTTCAGGAATTTTCATTTTTAGGACAAACTCAGCTGGAAAACTAAAACATACGGGATACTTCCAGGTCCTATTCTGGGCAAGCAAAGGCTCATTTAGAATTCATTTTAGCAAGTGTCTTCACTTGAGCAAAAGCTAATTGCACAGTATGTAGAAAAAAAAACTTTAAAACACCTACAACAATGAAAAAAACTCCCACAAAAGCACTTTTTTAAAATCTCATCCTCTTTGTCCATCTTAAAGATGCTGTGCAGCAGGGGACTGTAGAAAGATCTGGATTTTGTGTAACATAAGAATAAGAGGTGAGCTACTATAATTCTGCTGAGTTTTAGAAAGATTTTATACATACTGAACACTATTGACCCAAGAGGCAGATTGCTAATGCTGCATTATTCCATTCGCTTGAGATATACCTAAAACATCCCAAATTAAAAACCTAAGCAAGGTCTAGTTCNTTTTATAACTATAAAAGTTTCCCTGCCATCTTCCTTTTCTTTTTTAGTTTCCTCTTATGGTTAAAAATAAGAAAGAAATAGAAAAGTAATTTCATTTTCATGTATGCTGAATTCCAGCAGTTAGCTTCATGATGCTTCCAAGTCACTGAGTTCAGCTGAGCATTTTGGGATTTGTGTTGTTTTGCAGCACAGCAGGGTTGATGTCCCTGCTCTCAGTGCAATCTGCCCTAGCAGATACTGAATAGTTTCCCTGTACTAAGGAGCAGACAGACACCGAGCAGCCATGACTTTGAGTCTTCCTCAGGTTGTCTTACTGGAGCTTTCTATATAGTTAGAAGACTTAATCTTCTATACATATCACCTTGTAACATCTAAATTTGGCTTTTGCTTAATTTGCCATATTCTAATTAGCCTCTTATGGAGCAGGAAAATACATCTTGTCCATTTACTACATAGGAAAGCTAAAGTTATCTTTATTCATAGATATGCAGGCTGGTATGAAAAATCAGGCGGAGCCTTTGCTGCTTTCACAACAGTATCTGGCAAAAGCTTTCTGACTAACACAGGACTGAGGAAAGCAGAGGTCCTGGAGAGACAAATAGGTTACCCTGAATGTACCCTCAAAGGCACAGAATGCTCATAAAACAAGAACCAACTGAAATAGGTCACAATCTCCACAAGCAGTTGCATCTCTATATGTAGCAACCACTATTATAGTTGTTGACACCCTAAGAAAGTGTCCTTATCACCATCCCAACTAGGCCAAACTTATCACCCTCTACTTACAAACTCACATAGTAACATTGCCCCTCAGAATCACACAATCACAAAATTGTTTCATTTGGAAAAGATCCTCAAGATCAAGTCCAACCACTAACCCAATACTGTTAAGTCCACTGCTGCACCGTGCCCCAGGTGCCACCTCCAGATGTCTTTTTAGTACCTCCAGGGCTGGTGACTCCATCACTTGCCTGGACAGCCTGCTCCAATGCCTGAACACCCTTCTGGTGAAGAAACTTTTCCTAATATCCAACCTAAACCTCCCCTGTTGCAACAGAGGCCATTTCCTCTTGTGCTGTCACTTGCTATTTGGAAGAAGAGCCTAACCCCACCCGTCTACAGCCTCCCTTCAGGGAGTTGTAGAGTGATAAGGTCTCTCCAGAGCTCTCTTTTCTCCAGGCTTTAGTCATCATGTTCCCAATGCCTATAAAATGAATAATAAATTACTCAGTATGGCATTGGTAAGTAGCATTTTTACCTGGAGTTCTCCAGACATCTACACATATGACTTAACACAGTGTCTTCTGAAATAAGTAATCTCTTCTCCACAAGTGTATAGCTCTTATTTTTAAGGCTTTAAAATAATTTAAATATTTACTGTATTATTTACTGTATTATTACAGTAAACAAATCCAGACCCCCAAGGATTTCTTAAAACTTGGAGACTGATAAAGACAGCAAATGAATACAGCATTAACAGGAGCCCAAACTGTCAAAGACAGCTAGATCAGGCTGGAACACGAAGCCTTCACAGAAACAAAAACACCTTTTGCTTTTATATATCTTAACATATATACATATTTATATTTACAACAGCTAATCTCCAGAGACCAATGAGCTCCTTCAAAAGGACACTCTTCCCCCATCAGTGCACTGCACTGTCTGCCAGATGCGGAGGGAGCCATCCAGGGACAGCTCCTTCATTAGCAGGAGCCAGGCTCCTACATTGGAGCTGCTCAGCTTCTAGAAAAAGTCTTTTCAGGACTCATTAAGTCCAGAGTTAAAATGCACTAGGCCATCTTACTATCAAGAAAATAGCAAATCTATGATAACCACAAATGAATGCAAAATAATTCAGCTGGATATTTCAAATCTGCTCAAGATCTTTTACTTGAGTATTTATCTTGAGAAATTATACCCACCAGTAGCTTTTTTCAGAATTGAGACCTAAGTCGGTATTTTACATTTTGTAAACTCTAGAAACTTCTATAATATAGATGAGCATTAAGGCAAAATTCTGTGTTGTGTGCTGTCTAGGGTAGGACTATACCATAAAAATACACATTTCACTGCAGTAGAAATTTCACGTTGACCAACTCACCACTAGAGTTAGCTGGGAAACAGCAGAAAAAGCTTTGTCTTTCTCTCCCAGGAAAAAAATCTACAACTACAAAACCCGAAAAAGACAGTGACTGACCCACTCCCTTTTCTGTACTGTGATCTAGGCATTCACCTGCAAGAGAGCAAAGTCAGGTCAAGGACTTGAACCTGTGTTTCACCTGCCATGGACAAGTATTCTGTTCTCTGCTAGTTCTGCACCTTTTTTTCCTGTACCAGATAAGGCTCCTTCTGAACATGGAAAAGTGCCCACAATAAAAGCACCGTAGAGACACATAAAAACATTCTGTATTGAAAACGCAACCTTTTTTTCAAGAAAAAGTCAGTTTTACTAAAAACAAACAAAACAAGTATCCAAATTAAATTTAGATGCTGCTTTTCACAAACAGCCCACACAGTGGATATTTTCTCCTGATAACCATCAGGTATTAACCGCTCCCTGTATCTTCAGAGATAATTGAAGCCAACTCCTTTGGAAACAAATGAAATGTGGACATCTGTTCATTGTAAACATTTAAAGAACATTTTGGATACTAAATTAAACTGCAAATTATATTTTTTATTCCATTATGAAACAAAAGTAAACCTTTTGGATAAGGAAGAAAGGGAAGCCTAAATTAGACAGACTAGACAGCCTGTGAAAAGCTATTTGTGATTAAGACATTCATCTGGAAGACTGGAAGCAGAGGTCTCAAGTCTTGGTGTCAGAGAGGGGGGTAAAGGCCACATAGAGTGATTGTGTAGAAGAAGTCACAGCAAAAGCATGTGGCAAATATTGAGTGGTAGCAAAGACGAGCACAGAGAGAAGACTCACTGACAGAAATATAATTCAGATGCTGAAGGAAAAAGGCCCTCACAACAGAGGAGGTGATATCTTGGGATAGAAGGTAAAAGATTAAAAAAACAAACTGGTATCTTAGCAGCATATGCAGTACACTCAAATCTCCTCTTGCTAACTCAGCTGAGGTGTCAAAGTGGTTGTGGAAGACAAGGTCGAAGAGCAGAATTACTTGTGGAAAGGCAATGGGCAATGACAGGCTGGGCTTTGGCTGTTACCTGTTTTGTGTTTCAGTACTGTTTTCTTTTTATGACCATCCAGAGCTGGACTGTCGAACCTGTTACTCAGGCTGTGTGCAGAAGTCACAAGAGAAATTTTCTGTTTCCCAAGCCCCTTAGTAACTTGTGACTCTTGATGGCAGCAAACAACTGTACCTTTTCTCTTCAGCAAACAGGTACTTATAGTGAGAGCAAAGAGTCAGGAGCCCTGAGAGCAGGGTGCTCTCTGAAAAGGCTGGAAGTGAATCTGGTCCTCCGAACACAGTCTCATCACAAACTGCCTCTTTGAGCCTGCTCTTTGGTTTGCTTCTGGGACAACACTGACCTGGTTTGTCTTTAACAAATTCCTGCCATGAGCAAATTTATCACTGAAGACAATGAATACACATACTCATGGCTGGCAGTTTAGACTCCCCAGTGGTCAATACAAAACCCACTAGAAAACTGTAGTGATACACAGCATAAAAGTCATGTGAAGACAATGCAATCTTGAAGGAGTCATTAACAAACGTTTACCAGTCCCAGTGAGATCAAGATTATAACTTTGATGTGGTAATCAAATTCATAGCAATACTGACCCATAATGTTTTCAATAAGATTGCCACTCTCGTAGGCAGGTATGTACGTACACACATTGCCCTCACAGAATCTGGTCTTCACAGCAATACAGAGCACTCGCTACTTTAATTTTGAATTGTATTTATTCCCTGTTTTCCTTCACTCACAGAAATTGTTCAAATTACCTGAATCAACACTGACAGAAGTTCTAAGTGAAGTGAAAAGTCTAACAACAATAATTGCCTTAATAAGCATCTTTTTAGTGGAGTAAGGACTTAATGCAAAGACTGAAGATCAGCTCAGAGCACAGAAGCTCTTCTGAGGCATTCATTTTGGGAAGATGATCAGCACACTCAGCAGAAATCCTCTTGGAAGAAACTTCAGCTCTTATGGATGAACCTTAATGGTTTTACTCTCAAGACAGCTGAGTGTGTGTTGGACTGATCCTGAGCATTCTGCTTGTGCAGTGCAGAATTCATATTCCTGCTGTTCACTACTTGAAGTCATAAAACTGTACTCTGGACAGATCACAATATGAGGAACACCACAGATCCAGGTTATACCTGCCCCCAGGGTACTGCATTTTTTTCTAGAATAATTTTAACCCAGAACCACACATAGGAGATGGCAAAACATTCAATTCAGACTTAGATTTAATACAGATACATTCAAAGATATAGGATTAACTGTTAATAAGAGAAATCCATCTCTTTTCTCCATGTATCCTTACTAGCTCCTGCAACAGGCAATGACATTTTAAAGAAACCTATACCATGCCATCTCAATCAACCATGAAGAATTTAACATCAGAAGTGTGATGTGAAGTGAAACAGTACTGCTAAAGTAAGATCCTCTTGGACAACTGAGTAGCTAATTTACAAAGATAAAATCATCCTTCAACAAAATGAATGCTTTTCAGCTCAGTTACAGCCATGTTTTGGGCAATTCTCTTACATACCATTTCATGATGGCCCATCTTTCCTTATACCTTTCTCCCTGAGCATGAAGAACTATGGTCACTGCACTGCTGAATTTTCTTCTTAGGAGGTCTGGAAATGTAATCTGACAAGTCAGTGATTGACTGCACCTTATCCATCCAGGCAACATCAGGGAAGTCCTTCCCAAAGACCACAGGAGATTGACACCAACAGTAACATGCTGTCAGCAGAAGAGTACACAAGTCAGAATAGGTAGTTACTTAGGATAACAGGCAAAATTAGAGGCTTCCAGGGTGTCACAGAATATAGACTTCAACTATATTTGTACTTGCAGCTTTCCAGACACGAAATGGCCAACAGCAGACTCAGGAAGTCATCATGTGTTTGTAAGAGGGATAGGAGGAGCTGCCGTTTCAGAGGCTCACCACTTCACAAGGTGCTTGTTTCGGGAGAGCTGCATTGGCTCTCACGGAGGCCCCGGGATGCTCCCGGCTCGCGGCACAGCGGGAACAGCGATTCAGCCCGCGGTCCTTATGTAACACTGTAACCTCCGTTCACAGCCATCTGCTGGGGCTTGGGTGTGAGGAGCCGCCCTGACTGACTCGACCATCAGATGGTAAACTTCCCTAAAATACAAGTGCAAAAATCGCTACACAAAGACACGGAAATTCTTTAACTAGACACAAGTCCACATTTCACAGATGAATGGTAGTTGGAAAAGGCGGCCTTCAAACTCTTCCGTGTGAGGTGGCTTTCATTTCCTTTTTGATTTATAGCAACTGTGGCTTACAGAAAGAAATGCTGATGAAAACTTCTTGTTGGCTCAGATTTGTATTGCTAGAGATCCCATTTTCTTTCCTCCTTGGGATTTTTACTGACTCCATGTAAAATGAATTGTTCAATTTCATTAATATCCTTCTACATAAATGCAATTTTTAAAGAAGAAGAAGAAGGATACAAGTGGTTAAGAGGTTTGTTTAGAGTTTTTTTCCCCCTGCTGTCAAATACACTGCATTTGCCCAATTCCAGCTTCTTTGTAAGAATGTCTACAGAGATGCAGCCTGCACAAGCTGAATTCCAGAAGACCATCTGTGGCCTAAAAGCCATGGCAAAAACAGACATAACTGAATACTTCAAATTAAAAGTTTTGCAAATAAAACAATGTTGAGTAACCAGATGCCAATACATTCTTGTATTCCTGGAAAAGAGATAAATAAGGACTTAATTCCTAACTAACAGAGAAGAATAAGGAACTAATGCTCCATTAAAACTAATAAAAGGATTTTGGTCAAATTCTGATTTAATTTTTCTGTTTTTCCAAATAAACCCGTACGACTTTTAATTTTAATGTTATTTTAGCTAATTCCTAAATAAAGATCTATATGAATTTAGTAAAAGCTGACATGTAATTTAAAACTGAAATTTTAAATGGAAATAAACTGTAATATTTCCAGAAAGAAAGCCAGAAGGTGTGGGGAGCAGTTGTGCAAACCCACTGCTGGTTTGTTTGGGTTTTTTTCCCTAAAAGGACCAGTAATTCAAAGGAACTAGGGAAAATCCACCTCTGTTATTGCACACAAAAGTAATGAAAGCAATTCAGCTTAGTATTTGCCAACAGCTCTCACACGAGTGCACTATTTTTTCTGTTTTGACTTGAGAAGAGCAACACAAATTTAAAAGACAAATGAACTCACAACACTCTCCCTACCTCATTAGAAAAATAAGGATTCCCAATATCCTTGTGATTTCAAAAATCTATTTTGAAGTACTTAGAGAGAAAAAAAAATATAAAAGAAATTAAAAGAAAATAAAAATATTAAAAAACAACTATACTACATTCGGTATAAGTCAGTGCTAGCTTATCCATAGAATCAAATATTAGGTGTCTCCTAGAAATTAAAATTTAGCTTTTAGGACTGTAAGAAATAACATTATCAAAACTGGTAGTGATTTTCTTTGCCCATGGCATTACTGGCAAATTTGTGCCTTCAATTAATCTCTCTTTGACTTTAATATTTCAGGACATTCTGATAACAGACACATTCATGCTTCCAGTTTTCACTGGTGAACACTTTTACTGAAGCTTTGTTAATGTCGCACTTCTGGTTTGGAACATTCCCTCACAATTATGCAGAATAAAGCCTAAGTTCTTATTTTAAGGAAAAGAAAGCAAAATGAGCAATAAAACAAATCAAGAATTTCATACTACTCACAGAAAGTCAAATTTTACAGCTTTCATATACTCAAAAACACATCAACTTTTATTGATCATATCCCATGGTCTTTACACACCTGATCAAAGAGGAGGGAAAACACATCCCTCATTGCCCCAGGAATATATTTTCTTTCTTATTTTACCTTGCTGATGTTTCATATTCCTCAGCCTGTCTCACTGGAGGCATCTTTGCTCACCTACAGTTAAATTCATTGAAACTTCTGGAGAGACTGTGTTGCTTTTCTTCTTTATTACTATTTCGACCAAGACAATTCCTTCCTTTCAATCCATCAATGCATCAGGACTAATCTAAGTTAATTTGTGATGCAATTGAACTGGAGGAACTTTTATTATACACCTTTATAAAGAGACTGCAGTTGAGAGACATGTCAGGTTCACTTGATAGAGGCTAACAGATCTTCTACAGGCTTGTAATTTTCAGAGCCTTTCCCTGACTGTAGTCCCCACATCTTTAGCTCTTAAAACCTAATTTTACAATCCAATAAAATACTACCTTTTGATTATTTCCTTTTTGTAAAAGCTTAACATCTTAGAGCAACATTAATATTTTTTGTGAACATACAGGTGGTGTGGCACTCTGCCATTAGTTTGATAAAACGGCATAAAATGACAGCCACTATAAAAGAAGCTTGGTTTACAACCTCTCCATGCTTTTTATGAATAAAAAAAAGTTTTGAACAGATGAAATAATTAATGCAGAGGTGCTCAAATTTTTTTCTTTTTAAGATAAAGTTAAGCCACAGAATTCAGACAGATCTAGATTTCAAAAGTTCTTTCTGGGATTAAGTCCCATCTTAAATCTGTTTAAGAAGGACTCGTCCTCCACAAAACTCAGATATCCACTTCTGGGAGTCTCTCACTCCAAACTGCCCCTTTTCCACACAACCTTTGAAGTCCTTCCAACAGCAAAATCTTATTTTCTCCTATGCCTTCTAAAAATCAAAAAAGGAGAAAAAAAAGCCAATTCAGAAGGAACTTTGACAAATTCAGAAAGGTTAAGTAGAACTGACAAAAAATTATTAAGGCCCTATAAAGTCAGTCATCCAGTAAGGGGCACAAATTTTTCAATTTTATGTATTTAAATTATTTGAAAATGTATTTTAGAGATATTTGACAATAGTGATGCTCTTTATCCTCTAATTAGTTAGAGTCCCTTTGCAAAACACCTTTATGGTGTCCAGTGCAGTAGTACAGACTTCAAAGCCAGCTCTGCTTAAAGCAGGAGGTTGAACTTCCTGAGTTCTCCAGATTTCTCTTTCAACATAAATTATCCCATGATCTTATATATAAAAAACTAGAAAGGGGGAATAAAAAATAAAATGAAATCCCTAAGATTTTTACTGATTTTCTTGGGGAGTTGTTTTGTTTTTTTTCCCTGAGGACATCAATGGGGTCTTGGACCTTTGAATACATTTTTGGAAAGACATTTTTTCGTTTGTAACCTAGCTACGGTTGTTTTTCTTATCTACTGTCCCAGTCCTCCAGAAGAGGGAGTTTGATCCTCTGCTATAGAAAGGGATAATCGAAGAATGAGCAATTGCAGGTTCCAGATATGACACTTGCAGGTTTCTCTTTGATGAGATTCAAAGAGAAACATGTGTGCTATGTTGTCACAGGTTAAACTGTTGTAAGACCATAGGCTATAGCTCACTCAGTAGGAAGAGGACTTCTGACATTTGAAAAAGCCAGTTTAACCAACCTGAAGCATAATAACATGGAAACCAAGAGGAGGAAAAAATCAAAATTGAAATGAAGCATTTTAACCAAGCACAGAATTGACACATTTTGGAGTAAGTTTTGTCTGGAAGCTGAAAAGTCTAGAAATCCTCAGATTTCAAGATCCTCAGATTTCAAGATTCATCCTCATATTTAGCAGGGATGCTAAACAAACCCTGTTTTGGGTGGCTGGTTCACACCAATTACAACTGGCTTACAAGTGAAGCATGATCAGTTTACAGAAGAAATTACCTGATGGGGGGTTGACTGCAACAGCAGGAGCAGGGTTTGGTGATCTGTAAACTTTCCAGCCTACTTTTATTTCTCTAGGAAATAATGCATTATTCTGCAAAAGGATTGGATAACATTCCCAGTACTTCACAGCGGATCCCTCTTTACTCATGCTTCTGAGTCAAACGGGGTAACTTGAATGTTAATATGATAAGTCAAATTAATACTGAACATGATAAAAATGAAATACACATTTTGCATAGAAAAGTAGCTTTCAAGGCTAAGAACAATATACTTGTAGGTGAAAAGGAGCAATTTGTTAAAATTAGTTAATGTGATAAACTCATTTTCAATGCTCATTCCCCCCTTTGGAATATGCCGACAGAACAGTCAAAGATTTAAAGGTTTTACTTTGCTTTAGTATAAAAGAAGATTAACAGAAATATCTGTGGCCTATATACAATTTACCTTTCAGAACTCATTGGGCCAGGCAGGTCTACTCCAGAACACAATACAGAACATTGCTACATTTCATGTTGTAAATAAGTTCCCAATCATATAGAAACACATATGGCTACAGAAACATTTCTAGCACCAAAGTTTAATTAAGGTTGCACTTAAAATGCTGAAAATACAATTGTTCTACCACTGCTGTTAGCTGAATTTATAGAGGAGTTAGCCCAGACAAAGAAAGCTGAAGTAACATTCTAAATATACTCCTGCCCTTTCCTTCCAGCATGTGACTGCTGTTTCTGTTCTTTTTGTCTCACTATTATTTCACCCATATAATGGAGAAGAGAGTGTGTTCAGGGACTTCTCCTGCACAGTGTAAGCATGGCTGACAGACTTCCTCTACTTGACAGAGACTGTGAGCCTGGGTAGCTTTGCCATGCAGCCTTTTCCCCTCCTGGCGACACTACTGATTTTGTTAGGTTCCCACATGCCTGAGGCTCCCATGGTTTAGCCAAGTTTCTCTCATATTCCAAGATTACCAAACTTCTCAAACTACTTATGTTTGGATTGTTTTGGATTATTTTTTAATAACTTTACCTTATAGGCAGAAAACCTTGTTAAGAACAGAGGTATTAAGGGAAGTGGAAGCTGTTACACCTGTGATGCTTAAAGGTCCAGTCAAAGAGCCTGTTCCTGGAGGGTTTCAGCATTGGTCTGTGTGTGTTGTACATTTTTCTTCCTTAGGACTTTAATCCTATCTTTGAGCTGAAGAAAAGTAGCAGGTGGAAGACCTGACTGCAAGAAGCCATGGATGCCAATTCAGAAACTCTGAAACACCGCCAGGTAGTTTCAAGAGTGTTCCCTGAAAACAGAGTCTGAAATACCTTAACCAGCTAGCTGAATTAAACTACATGTACATGTTCTAGCATGCATTGATCCATATTAAGTATGACATAATTTGTACTAATATTTGTGATGTAAAGTCAAGACCTACCTAACATATATCTAGAATGAGGTAAGAAGCTGGTGGTAAAAATTTTGCAGTGCCATAACATACTATTTTTCACTATGCAAATAATATGCAGATAATATCTATGCTGAACAAGCCTGGTATGTTTTAGCAGGCTAGTTAAAAAAAACAACAGAAGAAAACAAGGCCCAAAAAAATCAAGATGCTTTGGCCCCATGTACATAAGTAACAATTTTGTAACAAAATCGTTGCTATTTACCAGGTGACTGTGGTGCAGATTCACTTCCCAGTCATGACAATGGTATATTCTGAAAATACAACCTGTGGTATCACAGGCAAGGTAAGACAAAAAACATTGCTTTGTATTTCATGCATGCAAACTTCAAATAAGCTAAATGTGAGTGGATGTGTCCTCAGCAGCACATTCACTTCCAGGAACACCCTAAGCAATCCCATACAACTCAAATGAGCTGGACTTGTTCATAAGGCTTGACTAACATCAGCCAGTCCTGGCTATGTGCAGCCCAGACAAAAGAGCCCTTATCTCATTTTTCAGCTTTTGGAAATCTAGCATTGCATTTAAAAATAGTTTATTTCTGAAGCCACCTCCAAATACACCCTCCAGCCATTCTCTTTCTGATCCAAACATATTCAACCACAAACCTAAGTTTTGGCAGTGCAAACCCAGAGCCCTTGAAGATGAAAATACTGTGCTTGACTACTGTGTCAAATACTTTTTACACTCCTCAGGTTATGCAAATAACAAACATTTCTGCCACTGAGTGCTACTTATCAGCGTGGTATTAATTTTTTCCTCTCTCCATGAGGAAGATAACTACATTACTGATCTAAGTCCTGAACAAAATGTTGTCACTGTCCAGCTGCAGCAGAAAGTTCAATAATCTTCCTTCCTGGCTTGACACCCTTGGAACAAGTGCATGTGCACACACATACACAGCGATATATCACATTATGCCAACACACAGAAATGGACCTGAGCCAGACCTGTCTTTTCCTCTTTTGAAAACAGATGAGGCTCAAATATAAGTTAAATTTCAAACCTGACTAGAAATGTATCTAACTAATGTTAGCCTTCTTCATTCATACCAAAAGAGAGGCTCCTCTTGGGCCATGGGTGTGCCCAGTGGATCCACAACAATGTTCAACCAATGCCCCCCCCCCTTACGTACTCAAAAAAGTATAATTTTGAAAGAAAACCTCAACAAAATGAAAAAAAAAAGCCTTTGTTTTCGGAAGGTATAAAAAGGATGCTTCAGCAGAACATAGCTCACTGAGCAGGATCGGGTGGCTTAAAAATGCTCTGGAAACAATACAGCCAGAACTCAACCAGAGTAAGCATCTCCTAATAAAGAGAAGCAAGTCTGTGCAACCAGCCCAAAGAAAGAAACAATACTGTCTGAAATAGATAAACACTATGAAGCTTTTGGTCTCGTTAGATGCAGCTTAATCTGGAAGCCTTTTTGGGGCTTTGTGCTGTATCTGCATGGATTTAAGCTCTACTCTTGAGAGAGCAGAGCCAGAGTCCCCTGTGGAAACCAGGTCAGACAGGTACCACCCTGCCCTGCTGTTAATCAACTGTCCTTTCCCACACTTTTAGGATACAAACTACCATTTCCTTTGACATATACACAGCTTCTATACTGACACATGCACATGAAATTTGGATGAGGTAAAATCTTTCTCTTTTACTACAAGCTCTGCACTTTACCATTAAAGGTCAAGCTGAGGAGAAAATAAACCAAACACAAAGCAAACGGTAATGGGAGCTCCACAACACAGAGAACTACAAAGCAACATGTGCCTTTGGAAACAGGTTTTCACATGGAAAAGCACAAGAACATAAATTAAAGAGCACGAAGACTAGAAAAACAAGCATTGTTCTTCAAAAAACAACTCAAATCTAAGTTTAAAGAGCACTCAAAACCAGAAGACTTAATATGTTACAGTTTCCAAGTATATGAACAAAACCAAGAAATTGGATATGACCCTTTGTTGTACGTCACTTCATTAAAAAATGTAAGACAAACATAATTAAGGGGATTCACCTTTAAAAAAATTCATCTCAGATAATATTTTTGACATAGTTTTTATTAGTCAAGAGAATTTAGAAAAGGAAACAGTGCAATCAGAGAAGATGTATTATGTCAGATATTATTCTGACATGTACTGGCCAGTGTAATAGAAAGTTGTTTTGTCTCCATATTGCTACCCGAAAGTACACCTTTATTATTTATTATTTATGCAAATAGACAACAAATCACTTGTCAAGGTGAAAAATAATTACCTTTCATGTAAATCTATATCAAGTGTTTCCAAGGAGATTTATAATCTCATCAGTGCCACACAATGTGCATTTATTCCTTCTGAAGGAACCACTTTGCACTCTGTACTGGGCTTCCTTTTAGATTATGTAATTTTATTTGCTGTTGCGTCAAAAGTAGAGAAACACAAATGTTTTGGCTCTAAGCAGGACAGCATTATTCCAAACTGTAAGGAACCATGTTCCCTGACGGACTGCCTGCTGGAGCAGCATGTATTTTACAAGAACAGAGACCGGAGGATGTGGCTTTATCTACCAATGACAGCATCGCTGCAGCGGCGCCCAGCACGGACTGTCTGACTACAGGCAAAGGGTCATCTCACATGGCAAGAGCAGCCTCCAGCATGGATTGAAAATATAAGAAAAACATTTGACGTACTTGGATCTGACAAGATTGAGTCGGTTTTCGGCAAAAATTGGTCACAGCGGACTCCTTGGTAGCCCTCTTTGCACCTGAGAAAAAGGGGATAAATGACAAACATACGCATGCGGTAGTAAAAGGTTAATTTTAAGGTACCAAATCAACCCTGCCAACACTGGGAGGGACTCGCATATCTACAATGTGCAAGTTATTTTGACTATAATGGGAGCATGGCTATTACTGGAACACAATGGAAGGTAAAATAATCTGTATTTCAAAAAAATTCCCCTCAAACCTTTTGAATATTTTAGAAACTGCGAAAATACACATAGTTTTAAGCATAACCATTCTTTTCAATATCAATTCAGTGAAACAACCAAAGAAAAATCTTGTATAAAATACACATATTTGCAAATAAAATAAACTCTTTAGGCAACATAGCACTTTATAAAGCTTCCATACTGCACAAACCATGAGACAGACAACTTATCTTTGGCTGTCTGAAAAAGCAGGGAACAGTTAGCTAGCCATTAATTTTAATACCAGTTTATACTGTGCTTAAAAGATAAAATGATGGACACCATCAGACATTGTTTGCAAGCAGGAAGTTTAAGATGCCTGTGAGATTAGATTTTAAAGCACATAAACCAGAATACCCTCCTGCCTCAACAAACAAGAACTGGCTTTGACTGAAATTGTAATACTATTATTTATCTTGAAGCCTTACTTTGAAAAAATTTCATTTACTGCTTTTGAACTGTTCTCAGAAGTCTCATTTCAACTAAGTGTATCAGAATCAAATCTTTAATTATTTATTCGTCAAGCAGTTTTTCAGTGGAAAGTGATGGACACTTTAATTATAAATGACAGCAACAGGGATTCCTTATCTCCCAAAGCTCTTGCACATCACAGAAGCAATATGGTCAAATCAGCATCACCACCTTTCATTAGGGTTGACAACTGCAGCTTGAATGATGTGATAATGTCAGGAGAAGAAGTTATCTGCTCCTTCACAATGTTTGTACTCAGGCTTCCTCTAAATGTTGCCTTTTAATACGCTTTTGGTTTAATGAATTAATGGTTCAATGAGAAGTGCATCTCACCAGCACTGACTCAGGGATTAGTAGGAACGTTTGTGAGAAAATATGTAAATTATGTTTCCATCAGAACCAAAAATGTAGTAAAACTCTACAGTAAGAAAAAGATTTAAAACCCCAATACATATAACGTTTCAAAACTTCCCTTTTGGCCATTCTCCCTGATGGATATGAGGTACTACTCTGAAGATCAGCTTCCTCCCAGTACTCATCTATACAATAACAGACTTAAAAAAACTGTTCAGGTTCTGTTTCATTCAGATCTCATGACAGCAGTCATAAGTTACTGGTCAAGGAAAAAATGTTCTATTAATTAAAACTGTCTGCTAGTCAGGAAAACTGAAGAAGCCCACATACACTCAAATACTGCTATGTGCATCTTTTGCTTCTGATTATGAAACATCAGAAGCTGCCTCATATCCTAAAGAAACTCTTTAGAGTCTTGAGAGGATTTGGCAGACCTCATAGCAAAGCTCAGGTACAACCTTCACTGGTGGGGATTCTTGCCTTTCTATGAGCATTTTCTACTAACTTTTTGACACACATTTGCACCTGCCTTGGTTATAAATGCCATATTACAGACTTAAAAACCCTCTATCCTAAACTGTTTGTCATAGAAGCGTGTGAGGAGAGAGTCACAGAGCAGTATTCCCTGGAAGAGTTGTGCCAGGTGCTCATCAGTGTGCGTGGACATTTTCATTTACCTCTGACAAACATGCCACAAGGGGAATGTGTTTCTTTCAAAATTTAGTACAGAGGTGGATGATGAATCAAAGAATAATCTTTTAATGTAACACCATGACCTTACACAGTTAGGTAATACCTACTATGGTGAGACTGCACCTTGAATCCTGTATCTAATTCTGTGGCCCTCAATACAAGGGTGACTTTGAGGTGCCGGAGCGATTCCAGAGAAGGGCAACAGAGCTGGTGAAGGGAGTGGAGCACAAATGAGGAGTGGCTGAGGAACTGGGGTGGTTTAGCCCAAGGAAAAGGAGGCCCAGGAGGGACCTTACCGCTCTCTACAAGTACCTCAAAGGAGAGTGCAGTGAGGTGGGGGTTGGTCTCTTCTCCCAGGTAAGAAGTGACAGGATGAGAGGCCATAGCCTCAAACTGGACCAGGGAAGGGTTAGATCGGGTATTAGGAAAAAATTCTTTACTGAGACAGTGGTCAGGCACTGGAACAGGCTGCCACAGGAAGTGGTGGAGTCAGAATCCCAGGAGACATTTAACAGCTGTGTAGAAGTGGTGCTGAGGGACATGGTTTAGAGTTAACAGTCGGACTTACTGATTCTAAAGGGCTTTTTCAGCCTCAGTGATTCTACAACTTGAAGGCCAAACATAGCTTGTTTTTTTTTTTAACTGCATTGTTTTTCAGCAAAGATAAAACTTTTCTAGTTCCCTTAACAAATTATTTTTTAAATCCATGAAAGCAAATAATAGCAATATTGCTGTGCCATTATGACACCCGAGTTCAAACTTCTTCATGTTACGTCATTAAGCCTTGGAGAATATACATCTGACAGTTATAAAGCTATAATATGATAAAAGTTGATCATGATGTGGGTCCCATAATCTTAGCTAAAGTATCTGCCATGTGTCCTAAATAGGCAGATGTGATATGCACACATGCTGCTCATTGGTATCACACCTCTAAGGAAGAAAGCACAACAACCCACCACAGAAAACCCTATTAAAGCAGCACTGTGGTGACACACAGAGAAGTTCAGGAAAGTCCAAATGAGGTCACTCTGTATCGCCATATGCCGTGTGAATGATCAAATACATATTTATGGATGCATTGAAAAAGCCGTGAGCTATCAGAAAAACGCTGAGAAATGCTTAGGTGCATCTCATGGTTTCAGAAATGATCACTTGATTCTGAGACAAACAAATCTTTATTAGAGATACTGAAAAAAAAAAAAAGGAAAAAAAACAGACTTGGATAAGATATTGCTTATAGTGAAGCAAAAGTTCTGATCTGTATGTGGGACTCCTGCAGCAAAGGCTGGAAAAGAAAACCCAAGTTCCTTTCCAGCACCAGGAATGGCTCCTCTGCTGAAGCTCTGCTCTGTATCAGCGGGCTTGGGCTTAAGCACATACCATGGCAAAAGGGTGTAAAAATGGTGTCAATTGCAGCCTTTTGAAAAATAAATATGAAAAAGTAATTCTCTATTTTGCATTCAGATTTTCCCCCAAATGAGTGTGTCTGTCTAGGCTCTAGAACAAAAATATCAACAGAATTGTATTGTATGAATGGAATTATTTAAATCCTTCTGATTAAACAGTATGAAGAGAGAAGCACAGGTAAAACTAATCTGCAGCTGCTAAAATGCTTGCAAACAGCACATGCCTAACTGATAAGTGCTAAATTTAACTAAGATTATTTCATCATGTCTTCTTCACATCTTTTTTTGGCGATGTACTTTCCCAGATGATTTTTTAAGGTCATCAGTAACAAACTGCATTGTGCATAGCACTTAGTGAAGTCAGCCACAATGACCTCTGTGTGAAAACATACACACAGAAACACATCTCTCATTCCTCATGATAAGGTTTTTTTTCTTCCCTTCTGCTTAAGTACATTTGCACGTAAGTATTAAAAAGTAAATAGAGACTTTACTCAGTCTTTCATTCTTTTTGCTAATGGTAAATAGTACTAATACATGTATGCTCTAGTAAAAGAGATCACAGACCCTTTCTGTGGACATTTTCCAGAGTTGTTTCTTGTTCAACCTTATGGAGCCAAGGGAGATTTCAAATAGATGACTGTGTCACTCATAAGACTAACACAGCACCCCATTTCCTAGGTTTCAGGTTGGATACACTTGAAAAAGTAAACTGAATTGGGGTGAGGGTGGGGCAAATTGCACTATAAACAAAGATGAAGAATAAAATAGATTTAAGACAGCAGAAAGGGAAGAAAGAGAACTTACTTTGAAGACTTAGGGTAGAGCACAAAACTTAAGGCCAAGAAGCCAATACTATCACGATTTACATTTTCCCCAAACACTTCATATAGAGCTCCACATCCCTATTAAGCCTAAATATTTACGTGTCAAGGGACAGCAGGGTAGAGAATGCAAGAGAGGGTGGCACCAACAAACTGCAGAGGCTACACAAGATGGCAACACTGTGAATCCCCAGCCCCTTCCTCCTTCTCTGTGATATCCAACCATCTGAAATGGACACAACTCTTTTTCCCCAAGTGTGGTGATCACATTGCCTTTGACCATGTGAAGAAGCATGCAGAAAATAGTTTCTCTGCACAAAGCCCAGAATTTGGCAAACATAAAATATATGAGTTCATCTCAAATTAGAATTTTGAAATGACAGTTGGAAACTCAAGGACAGAATACAGCAGAAGAGAAAGCTGTAGGACTATACACCAGGAAAACAAGCATGTCCTAGGCCAAAGGTGATTTTTGGCATTAAAAAAAAAAAAAAAAAAAAAAAAGTATTAATAGTGCAGTGCCTAAAAGATTAGCTTATATTAATATATAATCTGATTCTAGTCTCACAAATAGGAGTAATCCAATCTGAAAGATGGAATTAATAGTACCTATGAAAAATTGAATTTAATTTTTGCAGTGAAACCAAATCAGCACACATTTCCTTCCCCTTGTAAAACTGCAAATTGGCAGCCTCAAAGATGATTTTAATTAGAATGATCCATCTCAGTGGGTCAGTTGCAAATTATTTTCTCCTGACACCATTATATCCACTGTACTAGCATTCAGATGCCAATATGAGAACATACCGCAGCTCTTATTTATTCTCCAAGACAGAAATAAGATCATGAGAAAGAAATATTCTAATGATCTACAAAATTTGATCAGGTATTTATTTTCAAACAGAGAATGCAATACTTTTTATCCTGGGCCAGAGAGTCAGTTATACAATAAATCTACAATAGCAAGCTATAATATTAAATAGGCCATTGGGCTGTCCCACAATCTAGCCTGAAATATGCTGTAAACAATGAAAAATAATTTCTTTGCTCTGCAGGTAAGCTAAATATAGATTTCTGGGCCTGCAACAAGAATGACCTTAACTGGAATACACAGAAATTTATATTTATTATTGAGATTGTTATTAGGTGAAGATTTTATTTACAAAGGAAGAGAAAATTAATCTTAACAGTGAGGGTCAGACAGGATATCTTGTCATTTAACACATGCAGCCAGCAAAACATGAGTGAGAACACAGTGCTCAAAGTCAGAGAGAAAACGAACCCTTCATAAAAATCAATAGTTTGCAGTCTGCTGGTCAGGCACCCACCTGAGGTGCAAGATTCACATTCAGTTTCTGGTGTGAAAATGAAGCATTAGAGGCTTGAAGTCAGGTCTTCTGTATTGCAGAAATGTCCTGATCATGTGAGTGTTAACTTTCATGAGAAGGACTGCTCCTTTCTTAAAGTTCTACCCCTACAGTCTATGCTGTGCACATCATATAACCTACTAACTAAAATTAAACTAAATTCAATAAAAACACATACACTAAATAGAGTAAAATGAATGCATGGCATGAAAAAGAACAAACTGGGGATCCAATAAAGAACTGGCTAAAGACAGTGCTTCATGAACATGCTCATGAATCCCTTCAGATGGGAAGGCCTGAACAATAATCCAGGACACTCATCCTCCTCATATTTCCCTTTCTTTTCTCCTTTCAGAAAAGTTCATTTTAGATAATCCCCACAATAGGGAGGCTACTTACTGTATAATAAAGGTTTCATACCAGGGTTCGAACATACTTTATTTTGTTAAGACCTTGCAATCCATTATGTGATTGAATTAAGATATGTATTTGCCTTTTCTTTTTCTTTCCTTAAAGAAATAGTACAATTCTTACAGAATTGACAGTATCAGCTTTAAAAGGAAAACAAAAAACCCACTTGTTTGTCTGTTTTCTTTAAAAATGTTGTAATTATTAAAAATAAGTAGAGCAAGTAACCAGAAAGGAAATCATCTTGAAAAGGCAGAAAAAGAATAGTAAAGAATGGGGAAAAGGATGTTGTTTTTTTTTTTTACATTACTTTCTGTAGAACCAAGCCAGCTGAACCACTCTAATATCACAGAGAAATTACAGTCAGAGTTTTAAAAAATTTGTACTTATGATTGGTATAATTCACTGTGTTTTTCACTACACAAATTGTCAGTGCAGCTCCCTGAAGCAGGGGAGGACTCTTATGTTCTTGGCTTAGATGGCATAAAGAGTAGAGGTCACAGCTACAAAACCCTGAGACATTGCCCAGATTTAGGTAAAAAAAAACTTTCAGCTAATTTGTTGACTCCATTTCTTTCATGATCCTTTAGCCTTGGAGAAGCTAAATGGGGACACTTTAGTAAATCCTCTGTAGGAACCACTGAACTATATTAGGCTTTTAACATTTGAAAAGGAGTTATGTGGATTTGACTTAAATGCCTCATCCATAATTATGCTGGAACTACTGAATTACCATTCCTCACCTGATATAGATGGTTTGCCTTCTTTGTCTTTCCTAAAAGGCAGGCCATAAAAAGCAATACAATTAACAAGATATGTTAGTAAAGCCATTCAAGCTATCCAGACTTATGACAGCACCTGAACTAATGATAATTTCCCTTCCCTCAACAACAGACCAATTTTCTTTAGTTTGAAGGTGTTCCTTACAAAAAAAAGAAAGACCGAATAAAGCTTCATATTTTTAATCAATGCACATAGCCTAAGCAGAACTGTTACATAATGGTTCCAGACAAAAAAAATCACTTAAAACTCCGGTTAGGTTTCGTAGCCAAAGATATACAAATGTATTACTGTAGTTACTTGGTATCAGATTGATTTGTGGCATATCAACAGGCAGATAAACAGTTCACACTAATATACACGGGGCTTTGTGCTTTTCAAGGGGTAAGAATTACCTTTGCCATCTGCCTTAATCTCCTTAACAACAAACTTTCATCTGTAAACCACAAAAAAACCTTAGAAACTGTCTGTAAGCATCACCTAATAAACAGATGTTTAACCAACTAACTGAGCAATCATTTATTTGCTGTTTTGAGTTTAACCAACCTGCAAAACTGAAAAGCTTTGATTAGGTTTCCCCACAAGATACCTCTGCGATCAATGATTTACTATGGATGATAAATGAATATAGTCTTTCATTATGTATGGCAGTCATCAGCCATGAGAAAGATTTAGAATAAATGGAAAGTGATTTCATACTATATTCAAAGCCTCACACAGCTAAGGCACAGATGAAAGCCACATTCAATAGTTGAAAATAAAAAGAAAATGAGACCCTTACTTTATATTATGCCTGCCCAAGATTACCATCTTTATAAATAAAAACCCTTCTTGAGAATATCTGCCAGAGACTGGACTTAGGTAGAAAAAAAAAATCTAAGAAATCAATTTTAAAAGGACTAAAAGATGTAAGATTTATATTTGGTATCATGGTGTTGGGTGCCCTTCAACAGGCCACTTGTTAAAGATGGCAATTACAACAACAAATGAAGTAATTGTAAGGAGAGGTGCAAACTCACTCCTAAGTGGCTTCACAGGTTTGCTCGATGTGTCTCTTCCCACCTTCCTCCCCATCAATATTACAAGCCCAACATTAAAATCTTTTGCTTCCAGCTACTTAATAAAAGCAACAGAGCCCTGGATTTTTTTCAAAAACTGTCAAACACATTTTTCACTTTAATACGTTGAATACTTCCCAATTCAAAAGTAAGACCAAAACAATACTCAGAGAAATCAAATTTTCTGTTTCAAGCCCAAGCTAGAAACACAAGGGATCCTTTGCTTATCATGGCAAAGGCATGCAAGATTTCCTATCTGGCCCTGCAGAATCAAGACCATTTTTCAAATTGCACCAAAACTTTCTATATAATTTTTTGACAAAATTTAAAATACACACAGGAATTCAGACACTTGTCTAGTAATAAAATCTGCATTGAATACTGCTTTTCACAGACTCCTCTCCTAAAAAGCTCAAGGTCACATCCAGCCAGTGCTTATCTACCAAGACATAGTGCCTCTGCCAGGAACTGAAAACCCTCAGTCATTCAGTGAGCTATTTGCTTTGTACCTGTTTTTATACCTGGTTTGAAAAAAATAATTGGAGCCACTCAGGGGTGTCAGTAACAATATCCTTAAGTACTACCAGATGGTCTACACAAAGGATGCCCTCTGACTTTATGGCAGGAGATAAACATGCCTCTGCTACTTTATCTTCTACGGTCTGCACACAGCGCATTTTAGAGATAAGAACAATTTGACATGCAGTGTAATTGCCTACCAAAGTTCAAATACAGGAACGTTCTGCAGAATAACCATTCCTTAGCATATTAAATACCATTTAGAACCCAGAGGACGAATAGTTTTAAAATTCAAACAGGCCACTCTCTGGAGATCCATAAAACTGCTGACTAAAAAACTAAAAACCTTTAAAGTTGCCCTATTATGCACGAAGTTTTAGTCTTGTGTAGAGTATTTTTTTTCTGAAGGGAAAACTATGTATTGTTAATGACATTATGGCATATGTATCACTACATAGATTTAGTCTTCTGAATGAGTTTCTTATTTGACTTAATCTATGCCATAAAAAGGTAGACATATATAAAAAAAAGTACTACTTGACAATAGGAAGTCAAGTGGTTTCGTCCACAAGTTATTATTACAACCTAATCAAGTTTCACCAGCTAAAGTATTTATAATTTAGTAGGGTTTGGATGAGCATGTTTCAGACTACAGGGTATGTATTAGCTGCAGGAAATACCCCTTGACTACAGATGGTACCTGACCCATCAGTGACATTATTATTTATTTGTGCAAAATGGAAACGTTCTTCCAATGGTAAACTAGAAATGTGGTTATTTTCTATATAAGATAAAATTATGCACAGAAAAGAACAGCGTTCACAAAAGGACCTCCTACATTTGAATGAACAATTTTCATCTCTTCTCAATACATTTTTGTCAAAGTAGGCAGTTGCATGAGAAGCCACCCATGCTTTGCCACCACCTGCCAAGCCCAACAAAAAAGAAAACTTTGAGGATTGGAATATTATGAAATAACATTGACTGCAATAGGTAGCACAGATCTGACATGCTTGATGCCAGAACATACTGGTCATACATAAAAGACTCTTGCTTGATTCCATTTTCAAAATAATGGCAGCAGAAAGCAACAATCAGGGAAGTCATTATATCCCATTTAAGCTCATTTTGTGGACTAGAATTAGTCTCTGACAAGACGTCCCCACGAAATTTGATGAATACATTTGTTTCTCTTGAATTCCTAATCAAAAATCAACTGAACTGAACTCAGCTATGCGGTCCTGATAATTCTCTTCTGAATTCAGGTGAGAGAAAAGCAGCAGAGTTCACACTGCCTATAGACAGTGCTACCAAATCCTTTCAGTCACATGCACACAAAAGGAGTAGAACAGGACATTCTGATTGTATTCATTCTTATCTCAAAGGAACTAATTTCTAAAGACTAAAACCTTACAGGGAAAAAAGCAGAGGTTGCCTGCTCAGCAGCTCTGCTCCAGGAGCCACCCCCCTGTCCTCCTGTGTGACCTTCAGCCTGTTACTCAACAGCATCATCCCTCCCAGTGCTGCTAGAATATCAGCATCATAAGATCAGTACAGCCTTCCCTGTGGCTGGAATTTTGTGAGGAGAAATTATCAACACAAAAGCCATTAGGGGAGTAAAATAAATATACCTTTGTCACTTTCTGCAGAAAGCAGAAAATATGCATTGCCAAGCTCACTTACTCATTACATTTTTCTTCAGACAAAAAATACTGAGAATTTTTATGAAGTGAAGATATGTTAATGAAACATGCATTACACATTTGATTACAAGGAAAATTTGGATATTCTTATCTTTTTTAGATTGGACTGCTAAAATATTAATATACCAAATAACAACAAAGCAAATCTTGGCATTTCCATCCACTATCATGCATGATATGAGCCCCTTTCTAGAAATAAGATGTAAAGGTTTCTTGTGTTTTGGAGCACAGAACAGAAACTGCTGGCTTGGGCTGGAGTAGAGCTCATTTTCTTCATAGTGGCTGCTACAGAGCTACATTTTGGATTTGTGCTGAAAGCAATGCTGATAACACAGGGATGTTTTCCTTACTGCTGAGCAGTGTTTGCACAGGCCTTTTCTGCTTCCAGCACTGCCCCACCACTGAGGAGGCTGGGGGTGCACAAGGAATTGGGAGAGGGCACAGCCAGGACAGCTGGCCCCAAATGACCTCAGGGACCATACCACATGGTGTCGTGTTCAGCAACATGAAAAAGCTGAGAGAAGAAGGAAGAGGGTAACATTTGGAGTGATGATGTCTGTCTTCCCCAGCCATCTCCTGCTTTTCTTCTACCCCCAAGTTTTCTCTCTCTAACCCTTTCAATTCCCATCCCGTCACTGGGGGAGAAGGAGCAGCTGCAAGGTGCAACAGTCTGGGGTTAAACCATGGCCAGCAAGAAGGGAGGAAAGCCTTGTGGCAATGACCTCTGAGGCTGGATGGTGGCAATCAGCCAAACCACAGCCACACCAAGGCCAGGACAGGGACACTATCCAGACATGCTCAGCTTCACCAGTTTTACTGTTTTTCCTCCTTTTTTAGGGCCTTAACGCTGGTAGCACTACACAGATGCAGAGGAAAGACTCTGCAAATTGGTGTGGAGCAAACCTGCAGAGAAACAGGGGCTGCTGGAAGAAACCTGCTCCCTGCTGCTCCCCTGTAATTTTCCACCATGGCAGGCAAGGAGGAAAGCACTCAGCAAACCAGAACTTTCAGGGCTGCCTCTGGAACAGAGCATCCCAACAGCAGACCTGCAAACAGCACAGGTGGGAGCTCCTGCAGGTACAATTGCCAGCTGAGTGCCCAAAAAGCACTTTGAAACCAACAGTTCTGCATTTGACTCAGCCTTGAACTTGTCAAAGAGACAGCACTAGTGTCTTTATGACTTACAGGCTAGTTATATTTCACTGTCAGGAAATCCACAGACTACACACTTCAGTCTCATCTCTCTACCTCTCTTGATACCCTGCTCTAAACACCTCAGAAACGAAAGGTTTTGTTGTTTCAGTATAATGCTATATGGCTTCTTCAAATATTGTTTATATCATGGCACAGAGGCAGACAGCTCAACAGAGATTACCGCTCACAAATTTACTGTGCTTTTTGGTAAAATTTGGCAGCCCAACTGATGCAGCAGTTGTTTTATTAGGATTAGCTGAGTTAGCTAATCTAAGGTTACCTTGGACATTTCTTCATTCCCTTTGTTACAGATTCTTTATAAAATATTGCCACCCTTGATATTTTCACACTGTTGCTATTTTATTTACTGGCATTTTTCTCCTCATAACTACACAGCTAAATAACTATATTTATATAGAAATTGATTGTTCAAAAGTCAGACCAGCCCTGCAGTGAAGCAGTTTATCTCACTTTTGTGCGTGGAATTGATATATGAAAATATTTATACTATGACTGAAGTAATTACTCTATAAACTCATTATCATTATACATTTACCTATGCCTCTAAAGAGATTTTTTTCCCCAGTTATATGTAGTAAGTGCCTTTAAATGTCAGTACATAGATCAGAAAATAAAAAATGACCTGTCTTGCTTTTTCCAATAATACCAAATAACCTTTTCCTTCTTGGTTGTCTTTACTGCCTTTCACATTTATTAAAAATGAGACACTCATTAATTTTATTTTTTTTACCAACTCAGTGTGTTTTTAAACAGAAGAGAACAGCTCTGAAAAATATCCTCATCATGTTTTGCTTATTGCTGAAATATGTTGGCTCTTTCAGAAGTTTTTGCCCCTTCACTCCCCTCCACTACTTAAATGATTTACATAGTAAATTTAATTTGGATTTTATCCTGCTCAGATGATTTACAGTATACTTTTCATACAAAACAATACTTGCATTTTGAAAAATGGAAAAAGCATAAAACATGGTTTAGAGCTATGCTATTCCATTTCACAGAGAAAAAGTAAGATTCAGTAACAAAATAATGCCTTATTACATCCACCTGAAGAGCAGAAACCCACAGTTCTGCAGCCTAAATATGTTCCTACCAAGTGCTTGGTGGGGAAGAAAACTTCTCAAAGTATCTGGCTAATATTCTAAAGAAACTGTTAAGATAACCACCATAATGTGCTTGTAGTTTAAAATACTCTTCGTTTACGTCATACAAGTCTGAGCTCAAGATTCATACGGAAATAAACATCACCTGCACTTAAACTTGGTACTGCTTTCAATTTATTTAGTGCTAAACAATCTGTAAGCGTTCACATGGGACTTACAGTGAAATGGTTTCATTTGATTTGATTTTTTTTTTAATGAACCCTGATGCAACAGAGATTAATACAGCTGTGTTACCAACTTGAAGTTAGCACAAGGACTGAACAGCTCAAGTCTCACAAATAACATTAAGGAAGATACACACTGCTGTCCTTTTCTTTTATACACTTATTGAACTTCTTAAAGATTGCCCTATTGATTTAAATCCATGGGTTTTAAATCCATGTTCACATTAACTTGTTTCTGTTATTCCTCTGGAGTTAAAAAAATGAATGAAAGCAGGTATCTCTGGGGCAAAAGCCAGTTATATCTGAGCTGGAAATCAGCATTTTGAAGTCCCAGGTTAATATGATCTAATGTAAAGCACAACATTAATTACTTATGCTTACTAATTACTTAGCAATTTTGACATGTCAGCTCCTGGCTTTATAATTTAACTCAAGCTTACTATAGGCTAAATGTTAAAAAAGAAAAAAATAAATAAAAAAGAAAACCAAACCCAAAAAAAACCAAAACCAACCAACCAAAAATAACCAAACACAAAATGAAAAAAAACCAACTCCACAAACAAAACAAAACAAAAAACCCCAAACAACAGAGAAACTTAAACCCATCTTGGCTTCTAAATTAGGAAATTGACATTATTCCACTGATTTTAGAGTGTATTTCTTGCATCACAAAGCATATGGCTACTACACAAAAATAACAGAAATAAGTATATCTGCATTAATTTTTGCATTCAGACAGGTAAAAATATTTTTTGTATTCCAAACAATGCTTTTCAAGGTCTCATCTTTTGATGGTAATCATAAACCTGAGAAAGTTGTTCATCTTCATCATCTACAAAAATGTTTTCTTGGCTTCATAAAAAATAGTTTTCCCAGATATTAAATATAAAATTGTGCCTCATTTAAACAAACTGAATCTGCTAAGATTTACAATTTAATATAAAGGCTTCTGTCTCTAGAGCCGTATCATGGAAAATTAAATCCATCAATCCTGATTTTTTTTTTTCCTTTGAAACTTCAAAATCTACTCGAGTCAGGAAAAAAGTTTCAGGTAATTAGAAGAGTTTTGCATATCTATCACTGCTAATAACCTGAGTCCCAGAGTGCTATGGAAGGGAACCAGTGAAGTAAATAAGTGACATGAGTGTGTCAGTTAAGAACTGCTCTCCTCAGCACCTTCCTGGAGCTCACTTTTGGTAGGTCCCAGCCTTTCTCTCTCCATTCCCTCCACTTCCTGTAGTTTGCTTTCATCAATTCTCACAGTCTGGGAAAGAATCCCTTGTAGCAGGTCTGGAACTCTTCCCCACCTTGTACTTGCAAACTGGATTAGTTCTTTTCCTCCTCTGCTCTACAGGCTGAGCAGCCACCTCAGGAGCAGCAAAAGCTCTGAGTGTCACCATCACCTGCGTGGCTCAGATCGACCCAGAGGTGCAGCTCTTGGAAGAGTATCACGTATGGAATCTCATCAACAGCTCCAATCTGGCACAGACCGGCTCTTCGCTGACTAAAGCACTAGGGTGTCTGGGATGAGCAGAGGCTGAGAGGTGACTGAGCTCAAAGACAAGGCTCAAGAGGGATTTTATTGGTGTGCAGAAATGCCAGGGAGGGAGAGGAGACATTACAGAACACAGAAATAAAGTTCTCAGTGTTACCCAGTGAAAAGACAATGAAACCACACTGAAGTACAGAGGACTTCATTTAAGCATCTCTGGTTTGCTGTGAGGATGCAAAAGATTGCAACAGGTTGCCCAGACTATCCATCATTTGAAATACTCAAAACTCGGGTGGGAAGTCCTGAATGGTCTGAAGTAACTGATCTGTTTGAGAGGGGGCTGGAGCACATGATCTGTAGAAGTGTCTTCTCACCTTAACAATTCTCTGATCAATGTAAAGATTATTTCTCTGACAATTACAAGAGTTCCCACTGTAAAAACAACCAACCAACCAAACCCCACACCAACCCCTCCTCACCCAACCCAGAACAAAATCTTCACAAATTAAATCAGTACAAGAGAAGCAACCTTTACTGAAGCCAACTATATTTCCTTAACTTCAGTATAATTGTTGACAATCATTCAGTGCCATAAGACACAGATGAGAAGAAAAAATTTTTCCAAATCTGAAAAAAAATCATCCTCTACTTTGTAAGTGAAGTGCTCACATGAATCATGAAAATCAATCACAGAGGTTCCTTTAATTACTAAAGAAATCTAGGCTCTCTCTCTCTCTGTGTGT
>VXBU01012130.1:1893-12691 GCA_013400315.1 Bombycilla garrulus
AGTCTGTCTGAATTCTGTCACTTTCCCGTTCAGCTCCAGGCCGGCTCGGGACTGTTCCCGTTCAGCTCCCGGCCGGCTCGGGACTGTTCCCGTTCAGTCTGTCTGAACTCTGTCACTTTCCCGTTCAGCTCCGGCCGGCTCGGGACTGACAGCTCGTTCAGTCTGTCTGAATTCTGTCACTTTCCCGTTCAGCTCCCGGCCGACTCGGGTCTGTCACTGCAGAGCATCCTCCGGTGGCCCTGCGTTCGGGCAGCCGCGGGGCTGGAGCTCGGCACAGCTCGGGGCTGCTCTGGCTTCTCACGGAGCAGGGAGAGCCTCTCTGCTGGCGTTGGAACCAAAACCCGAAGGGAAGTGGGGTCGCTGCCTGCTTCAGCTAATGGGTTTTCCTCCAGTGATGTCAAAATCTGACACTGGAGCTATTTTTCAGATGACATGTTAGACCAAAGTTCTAAAAAGAAAAAAAAAATAGTTCTGTATCTCTTCTGCATCTCTTTCTGCATTTTTTTTCTTTATTCATCTTACTTTCCTAAAGTTGCTGTTGAGGTTGTTGCTGTTGTTGTCCCTTGGGTCCTAAATTACCTTAGAAATTGCTTTCAAGGAAAAGCTCTCACTGAGGTCCCACCAGTGCTTGTATCCTATTGATAATTCCCAGTGATTTATCGTTTTTGGCGAGATGCAGGTGGCGTGAATGTGATAACATCACAGTTATTTGATTTTCCTCTAACTAAAGGCAATTTTCTAATGCAATTTTCCTCTAACTAAAGCATTTGCTGCTGCATGTCTCCTGCATGCATTTTGCCACTCTTTGTGATTTTTCCTTGGGCAGTAGTAGGGATGGCTGAGCTGTAAATTCTGCCCTATGAACTCAGTCGAGTTTAGCATCACTACGTTCTTGAGCGAGGGGTTTTTTTAGCCCTGATTTGCAGGGAGGATGGAGCAGGGCACTGGCTCATGGCTGTGGCTGGACAGGTTCTGGTTTCATTTCCAGCCATGGTGGGATCTGTTCATCTTTTCCTGTGCATAGTATTTGGAAATGTCATTAAGAGATTCAGAGAGATAACTTTGAGACAGCAGTTCCTAAAAGTCCTCTGGGAGCAGAGAATAACAAAATACCTGTTGATGTGAGATACTGGAAAAGAATGGGACTCAAATGTCACTCGGGTGTCAGGAGGGGCTGACACTCAGGACGTGGGGACGTGCAGCACAGCGCGTTTCAGAACATGACCAAAGCACTGCTTCCAAATTATTCTGGTGCTTTAGTTGTAGGTGATTTCAGAGATTGTCTATGCCAAGGTGTTACGTTCCAGCTTTCAGAGTTTGGAGTTTAATGTCATTGATTCCTGGGCTTTTTAAAACACTGCTGGTTTGAAGAGCTTTGTCCTCTCTGTGGTGTCACAGGCAGAATTCCTGGCTGTGTGAGGCCAGAGGAGACTCTGCACAGGGAGGGCTTGGCAGAGCAGGGCCAGTCCCAGCAAGGTGAGGGAATAAATAGCGCAGGTTCTTGAGGAGATGCAGCTCTGCCTCACCTCTAACATCATTAATGCCTTGCAGCTGAATTTGGACAACTAGGAATGAATAAATGAATGAATTCACTTGCCTCACTTTTTGGATGCCAAGCCTGGGATGCTCTTTGACGGTGTCTTGAACTGGGTTCCTGAGTTCTGAGAGAAGTCTGATGTCAAATGTAAAGACAATCTTACACTAAGCATGTATTTTTAACAGTTATGTGTGTAAAAGAGGATTAAATAAATCTGTTCTTAATTTTTAACTGCTCTCTCTTGCAGGTGTGTTCCTGCAGTGTCCAGGGTGGGCACTTGGGCTTTGTGTGACAAATCAGCTGAAACAGAGAGGAGTCACCAAAGAGCTTTGGTATTTTCATGGAGAACAAACAACAGGAAGGGAAATGTTATTTGAGTGCTCTTTTTAAAAGGAGTTTCTGGTTTTGAGGCTCATGGTGTTTGTTGTCCATCTCGGTGCCAGGAGCTTGGCTTTGCCTCACAGTCAGTGATCCCAGAGGGATCCAGATCCACGCTCAGCTGGAGCTGGGGGTAAAAGCTCAGCAGCCCAGTCTGAGAGGGGCAGGAAATGTTGGCTGTGTCCCCCAGGCCTGCAGTGACATTGAAAGTTCTGTCCCCAGGAGCCAAAGCTTTGCATTCATTTGGTGTGCCCTGACTTTGGTAATGGAACACAATTAAACAAGTAAGAATTGGGCTTGGGTTTTTTAAAATGTTCTTTATTAACAAGCATTTCTTAATTCTGATCATCTATTATAAATGTACACCAGAGGAGAGAAAAAAAAGGGGGTTTTGTTCACTTCCTGAGTGAACTACAGAACAGTGTTCATGAACTAAGCACAAAGTGTAAATAAGTTGCCATGACCTGTAATTTGTTGGGCTCTACAGTGGTGTTAGTGATATTTTTGTGTTTTACAAACCTTTCCCAGTGTTGTCATTGGCTCTTTTCCCCAGTTAAACTTTTCACTTAAAAAAAAAAAGTACAAAACTTTCATTATGGGAGAAGAGAAAATGAACTGAAAAATCCTTTGAAAGCCTCGCCCACTGCCCCAAATCTGTGCTGTAGTGAAATTCTTTTGTCCTTCCACATTAATGTTTTCCTTTCCTCCTGTTCCAGTTTTGGGTGGGAGATTTGAAGGTTCAGGAGAAGAGGGAGCTGGAGGAGAGCCAGGAGGAGCAGCTGGGTGGAGGCTGGCGGCACAGGCTGCCCCAGTCTGGGACTGTCCCAGCACGGGTTTTGTCACTGCTTTGGGGAGCTCCGGTTCCAGGCCCTGGCACATCTCTTTTCCTGCCAGGGGTTGTCTCTGGGAAGTTCTCCTGAGGCTCAACATCACCTTTTTTTCTTCTGGGGGGTTCCCACGCTGTCGTGGGGATTCCGGTTTTGTGGAACTGCAGGAGCTGTGGCTGCAAGGCTCCAAAGGGTCCGGGGTCACCTTTCCCTTCTCGCTTTCCCTTCTCGGTGCTGTTTGTCTCTCGTCACCCAGCTCCTCTGGCGCTCTCAGCGAGGGCAGGAACGTTGTTCTGGATTGGTGCCTGCACAGCACTCAAGGTAACAGCTTTGCTGAAGCAGACTCCCCCCGGAGCTGGAGAAATAAACACAGATCTGGAAGGTTCCCTGTGGGATCCTGTGCCTCAGTGAGCGATCCCTGCGCTCCCAAACGCCCTCCTGCCCCGCACTGCTCGCACTGTTTGGGTTTGAGGTTGGACAGGAGCCGGTTCCCACTTGGGGGATGCAGAGCTCAGCAGTGGAGGTTTCCTGAGGGGAGAATCTTTGCTTTTCAGGCTGGGTAAATTGCAGCTTTCTCAACTCTCAAAATGTTGCTGCTCTCCCAGAGCTGGGTGTTGTTGTTTTGTGTTCCTCCAGTTCCCAAGGATCTGCTTTCTTTTTTCTTTCATTTCAAAACGAACCCATCTGTTTTGTGGCCGTGTCAAAAAGACTTGAAAATGTGAAGCTAAATGCCTCAAGAACAGAACCAACTCCAAATGTCGTTGTTTAGAATAACCTGATTTTGATTTCACTCCTGAAAAATTCGAGTGAAATATTTTCTGAGTGTTGGGAGTGCGTAAGACAGTTGTGAGATATCGGTGTTCTGACCGATCACACAAGTTACAGCCCAAATAACTGATGGCAAGAAAGCTTTCTGGGCACTGCAGACTTTGCTGTTGTTCTGTTTGTGGTCCCTGGGTGTCTGTGCAGGGCCAACAGCCACACAGCAGTGGAGGTTTGTGCAAGTAATTTAAAAGCAGTGCTCTGCATCTGTTCTTTAGCATTAGAAAGACAGGAAAACCAATTTTTGAATGGCTGGGGAGTTGTATAAAGAAGTCTCAAAAGTCCAGGGTGATGTGTGAGCTAATTTAGCTGTGCTGGTAAAATGGATTTCTCATAGGGAAAATCCAATAAAAATGTGATTTGCTTTTGGGATGTGTCCCAGAAGGACAGAATGGAGAAGAGATGGGATCTGTCATGGGGCAGGGTTAAAAGGAACAAACTTTTCATCTAAACAGAGAATATTTCCTGCCGTCCCTGCTTTGTCTTTAACGAGCTCTGATGGGTGGATCTGTGTCGAGTTTGATCCTCAGCCTTTGCCCAGGCATTTTCCACATTTCCTGTGAGAATTGGTAGGACCAAAACTGCATCCAGAGCTGGGCTGCCACAGGGCAGAGCAGGAGGAGAATCCCACACTCCTCTTTCCTGCATTTCCCGCAGAAATTGTTTCTTTGTTGGATTAATCACTCAAAGGTACAGACGTGTCAGCAAAGTCGTGATTTGATTTACTGCTGCTGATTTTGCATCATCCTGAAAGGTCAGAGCTTGACTCACAGGCTGTGTTTGTAAGCCTGGCAGCAACCAAAGCATTATTTTCTGTTGTGAGGAAATCTGGTGAACATCTTTAAAACAAGCCCTGGGATTGTTTTAAATGGTGCCTTTGCAATTCTTGTTTTTTTCTTCATTTCCCCACCTGAAAACTCCACGTGTGAGTTAATGACATCAATTACATTCCCCAGACCAGGGGGCTGGAGGCTGAATTAGCTGTCAGAGCAGGGGAGCAAAACAAAGAACTCTGAAATAGGACAATTTGTGCAACATCTTTAAAAGCTGAAGTGCATTTTACCTTTCTGTGGGTGATGATTCTGAGCCCTGTTCTTACATGTGCTCAGCCAGTCACTCCTTTATCACAACAAAGAAAATGTCTGAAGGTTTTTAGATGTTGCTTTCCTCTGACTCTCTCCTGATGGATCCTTGGGGCTTTCTCACAGCAAAAGGTGAGTTATGGACCCAGGTGGGACTGAGTTCCAGGGGAAAAAATTAGAATATTGCTTACATTGAAGACCTAGGTCTGCTGGTCATTGTTGTTACTTTATTAATGAGATTTGCAGGTTAATAAATTCTTTGAATCTTGGTTTTCCAGTTGCTGAGGGAGGCATGGCAGCGACTGGGAACTGAGCAGCTCTGGTTTGGGGTGTGTTTGCTGAGCAGGTGTGTTTGTGTCAGGACGTGGAACAGGACACTCTGGACAGCCAGGACAGGGCCAGGAACTGCTCAGAGCCTGTGAGGAGTGAAAATTGCACCCAGGAGTGGAAATTCACTCCAGGTATGTCCAGGAAATCAAGAGAAAAGCCTTTGTTCCCTGTGGTGCTGTTTGAACTCACTCACACTCTCTTCAGGGGAAGTTGATGAGAATTTCTGTAGGATTTTCATAGCAGGAGCCCAAGAACTCATCCCTTGGAAGGAAAAAGGAAAAGGAAAAGCCTTCCTCTTTATCTGTGATTATTGTTGGTTCTTTCCACTATTTTCACCTCTACTTCCTCCCTCAAAAAAAAAAAAAAAAAAAGGTAAGTGAATATTGCAGTGAGAGCAAAGATTTAGGCTTAGCCTGAGAAATACTATTTTTTAAATGTGTTGAATAATTTTTCCTCTGAAAGAAGAAAAAAGAAAAATCCTGTATTTTTACCTTTATTTATTTAAAAAGGAAAAAATCCTTTATTTCTACCTAGAACTCCTCTAACCTCAGTGGCATATTGTTTATACCACACAAACCAGATGTCATTAACACAGCTCGACCCACAGTATTTTACTATTTTCAGGAAGCAGGAGATCAGAGCTTCGTGATTTCCTGGATTAGAAAAGGTAACCTTGATTCCCCACGCTAGCAGAGGCTCTCAGAAGGGCTCTGTGTGCAGAGTACTTCCCCAAACTGAGTAAACAATTTGAAGATAAGCAGCTTTTGACTATTAAATGTAGCAGGCATTTGGCTGACACAGCCTCGTGCTGACAGATGCCTTTGTGTCTCTTTGTGATGGAGAGAAGACAGATGTTCTCCCTGGCGTTTAAGAAAGCTGCTGCTTAGCAAAATAAAATGTAAAATTAGTCTGAACAGTGCAGCAGCGAGCAGTGAAACTGGCTGGGCTGCGAGCAAGAAAAGATTGAAAGGGTCTCATGTGACTGCAGTGAAATGTGCTCTTGTGGAAGTCAGTAACTGCTTTGTCATTATGTGAAATTAGCCTGTGGAAAAAGAAATCCTTTTTTTTTCCAGCTCTGCTGCAATATAAATGCATGCCAGTGGGAATAGCCATGTACAACCAATCCCATGCCAACCATTCCCAGCAGAGAGGAATGTCCCTGGCTGTGGATGCCCAAGTGACACAGCAATTAGCAGCTCTAAACCCCCGAGCCTGCCCATTGTCTGCAGAGCCGGGCTCTGATCCTTCAGAAAGGAAGAGAGGAGAATTTCCTATTCGGTGTTCCTCAGGGGTGGGGAGTGGAGCCTGCAGCAGGACACTGTCCCAGGGGCAGTTCTGGGGGCTGGCACTGCTCCTGCTGTGTGTAACTGCAGCTTGGAAACATGCAGCTAAATTGTCTTGCCTGTCTCCTACCAAGGAAGCACTTGAGGTAGCTGATCCAGAGAGGGGCAGAATGGAATGTTCCCTTTGAAAGAGAGGTTCAAAAATTATTAAATGGATATAATCTATATCAAGAGCTCTTCAAGGATAAAATGTGCTTTGTCATACCTTGTAATCCAGCTGTGGAATCACTGTCTGCTAAGGGAAGAGAGCTGGAGACTGGGAACACACCTGGGGCCCTGTCCATGCCAGAGGACACGGATCAGGAGGCTGCAGAGGAGTTTCAATTTCAAGAAGGATCTAAAGATAGTGTGAGTGATCCCCTGGGCCAGCCCTGCGTGTGCCAGCGCTGGGGAGTGCACCAATAACACTGGAAATGATTCTGTGGCCCCTGCTGGGTGTCTGGTTGGGAACACGAGCTGGTGGCAGTGTCTGGACACCGGAGAAGCCCCCGTCCCCAGGGATCACCCCGAGCCCAAGCAGGGCTCAGTGGTCAGTGGGCAGCATCACCCTCCGTGTGGACATGGCCACGGTGCCCAGGGACCCACACAGGACAGTGACCTGTGACACCAGCCCTGCTCACACCAGCAGCGCCCAGCTCTCCCTGGCCTCTGCATTCGTCTGCAAAGGGGATTTTCACAACCAGTGCAGCCTGTGGCACCTCCAAAGCGCGGGCAGAGAGGGCACTGCCAGGGCTGTGCAGCCCTGAGCCCGCTGGGGATGGCAGTGTGCTCCCTGACCCTGCTGAGGGCAGGAATGAACAGTGTGTGTGTGCGAATGAACAGTGTGTGTGTGCGAATGAACAGTGTGTGTGTGTGTGCAAATGAACAGTGTGTGTGTGCAAATAAACGCTGTGTGTGTGTGCAAAGGGAGGCTGAGGGCAGGAATGAACACTGTGTGTGTGTGCAGGGGGAGCTTGGGGGAGGGATGAAAGACGCTGTGTGTCAGGAGAGGCGGAGGGCAGGAATGAACAGTGTGTGTGTGCGAGTAAATGCTGTGTGTGTGCAAAGGGAGGCTGAGGGCACGGCTGTAAGTGTTTCTCACCCAGCTACGGGAGCTGCCATCGCCAGCACTGGGGCACTGAACACGGCGTGTGCACGGGCTGCCTGCTCCAGGCCACGGTGCCGTTAGAAACATCCTTTTGCCATGCACAACATGGAGCCTGCTCTAGGTTACTGAGCTGGAGGGCAGCAGTGATGGGCCGGTCCGTGCTGTGGAGCCCCCAGAATGCCGGTGCAGGGACTTGTTCCCTTTTCCTGAAGAAGCCTTCCCTGCGGTGTGCGCTGGCCTTGGCCTGACTCCCACACCCCTCACACCACGCGTGGGGCCTTCCCAAACCCCAGGGGATGTAGTGAGGGAAGTGTTTCAGGTGTGTCAAACCAATCCTGCTGGAAGGGTTCACCTGGCATCTCCCTCACGCTGAGCCGGGCCCTGCTGGGTCTCACGTGCTCCCAAACCCTTCAGGCCCTGCTGGGTCAACAGGAACTTCGTGTCTTGTTCCTTTCAGAGGCTTTTTTTCTTCATTTTGGAGCCCCTCCTTCTTGCCCGGTTCACTGGGCTTTCTCAAACTCAGGCAATTACTGCTACTTTTTAAGGATTAACCATCTCCAGTGCCACTGGAATGCTGCTCACCAGGAACAGAGGATGGTGGATGTTGACATTTGAAATTCAGCCATTCTCACCACGGAGAGATTCCTTGAAGAAGGTGAGGGACAAACAAAATGCCACAAAATTGGTCCTTTCATGAACAGAAATGCAGGACTGGCTGGTGTTTTCCAAACCAGTCCCTGTCCAGGTGAGCTCCTCAAGGCCCAGCACAGATATTTTCTATTGCTGTAAAGGATTTCTTGATAAACTCTTGCAAGGAAAACCTCCCTGAGCTCAGACTGAGGCTGTGGCAGCCCCACCAGCGGGACTGTGGTCCTAAAAAACGTAGGGATGCTTGCAAGACGAGCAGGACATGGCAATACAGAGGCTTAGAACACACCTGTGATTTAAGAGCACTTTATTGTTCTTTAAGGCTACTTTTAAGTACAAAAAAAAAAGATGGCCTGCCAAACCTTTTTTTTTTTTTTTTTCCAGGTGAAACAAGGCCACAAAAGAATGGTATATTACAGATTTACAAACACAGAGAGAATCTTTCAAACTGAACTGTAGATAAACTGGCTCTGTGAAGAAACTTCACCACGTCTCGTGATGGTGAGTTCAGTTTAGTGTCCTTCCACCTCCCCCCAACCCTTTGGCTTTCACGATATTGTTGTGTCCAGAACCTGTTTTACTGGACATAGCACATTAAATCTTTATTGCCCTCAAATCCATTTACCTATCTCAGATAAGTAAATGTAACCTTGTAAAACAGCTATTATTGAAAATATTAGCTTTAAAAACATTATCTTATTTGTGTTTACAAAGAAATAGAGGAGTCACATTTTCCACAGAGTCCATCTACAGTATTAGTACTGACTGTTATACTGCTCAGTAGCCTGTAGCAATAACAAACGAGTGGCTATTAATGCTAATGCAGTGTCCTCATAGAATAACTGTGTTCCTGCACTTTTTACTGTATTACAGACAAATCTACAACAAAAAAAAAAAAAAGATCAACTTTTTTCTCCAAACAGACAAACAAAAAAAAAAAAGAATGATTACAATAAAGGAAAGGGAAAAATTAAATAGCTACATATCATTAACAAATTAATTGTTCCTCAAAAAATACCTACAAATTTCTCTGTACATTCTTTACGCACAGCGTAACGATGGTCTTAAAGTTACCTATATAAAAAAGTGTTCTTTTAACAATCTTCCTACAGAGAGTAGGGTACTGAATGCCAAAGCAAGGAAGCGTTGACTACCCAGTAAGATGGTAGTGAAATGTGTAAAACTGGGGGCCTTAGGTGTTGGGTTGGTTTTTTTGTCGTTTTTTTTTCATTTTTTTAAAGAAAACTGAGCAGCCACCTTCTCACCAAGAGTAAGAGCCAATCTCCCAATCTCTTTCTACCCTGCACCTTTTCCAAATTAAATAGCTTAACTTTAAAAAAAAACCAACAGAACAAAAAGCATAAAAGAAAAGCCACAATGGACCCAATACTGTAACATAGTCCATAATACATCACGTGGAGTTCATCTTCCAACCAGTGCTCACTTCCTACACGGAGCCCATGGTAAAAACCAAGCCCTGGCTGCAGCTGTCCTGGAAGATGGAATGTACTGGGGAGAGCAGTTACACTTAACAAGAAGAAGAGAAGCTCTTAGCACTAGCACAGCTGTGGTTTTATGCCTGCCTCTACTGCCTAATTTCTAGTTAGTAGCTATTAATATAGCAAATGATAATAAATGCAGTAATACCTGTATAAAACCTACTGGAGGAATGTATGCTGCGACTTGGCGTAGGCTGATGGATAGGCTTAAAAAAAACCAAAAATAAAATAAACGAACTGAAAGATCACCTTTCACAAACTGTAACAATCTGTTGTCCATCCACGATCCGTAGGGGTAGCAGTTCCTGCAGCTAGTTCAGGGTGGATTACACAGACTGGGGTTTGGGAAGCAGATCCCTGTGAAGCAGCAGTGCTGCACCAGGCCTGTCCTGAGCTGCCCTCGGTGCTGCTGCCACTAAAGTGAATAGCAAATACAAATATCATAGAGTACAACTGTACCAGCAGTAAGTATATCTAGGGTTGTTACTGACAAAAATAAACTAATTCTGAAGAGAAGCTAATAAGTATTATGATTCTTACTGTCTATACATTAATAGATACCAGCTATTTTTCATAAAACATGCATCGTTAAGCACTATGGAACCCTCCAACCTCAGCTCTAGTCTAACAAACTGCAGTGTTTAGGAAAAAATGCCCGTGTTCTGTAAATTATGCAGTCCAGTTGCAAGCACTAAGCACCTGAAATCTAAAGAGAGAAAGACCTATAACCTGTATGAGACTTCCCCTTCCAAAGCTGTTTTGCTCTAAGTAAAATCAAACTGATAGAAATGTCATCCTTAAACCCTTTTTTCAGCAGTTTGCCCTCAAAATATTAGCCTCTTCCAGAAAGTTGCTGTGCAACTTCAGTCCTCCTCCAATAGTGCAAATCATACATGACAGTTCTTTTCAAGTATATACATACAAAATTACTTCACAGAGGGAAAAAAAAAANACAAAGGAAAAAAAAAAAAAAAAAAAAAAAAAAAGCAATGTAAGCAAACCAGACAAATTCTAGTCTTGAGAAGCTAAGAAAAGCAAAAAAGCACTTGGGTCAACCAACTAAGTGTGATGGCTTTTGTGGATTAGCGTGCATTACTTTTTTAAGGGGCAGCAGATTTGCATCAGAGGTTTCTTTGGTAATTGAGGCAGGAAAAAAAAAAGGATGCTACATCGTATGAATGTTTATGAAATAGTTCCTGCTGTCATCTTTAAGGGCACCCTTTTACAAAAAAAAAAAAATTAAAA
>VXBU01012130.1:19362-35505 GCA_013400315.1 Bombycilla garrulus
AAGAACACACACATTCCCATATACAACACATGCATTACCATACACAACACACACATTCCCAGGTACAACACCTGCATTCCAATAAATACATGCATTTCCAAATAAAAACTCACACATTCCCATACACAACACATGCATTCCCTACAGAATATATGCATTCCCATATACAACACATGCATTTCCATACAATACACACATTCCCATATACAACACATGCATTCCCAAATAAAAACTCATGCATTCCCAAATACAACACATGCATTCCCATTTCCAATACACACATTCCCAAATACAACACATGCATTCCCATACACAATACACACATTCCCAGATACAACACATGCATTCCCAAGCTCNTTCCCATACACAATACACACATTCCCAAATAAAAACTCATGCATTCCCATATCCAATACACACATTCCCAAATACAACACATGCATTCCCAGGTACATACACATTCCTAGATACAATACATGCATTCCCATATCCAACACACACATTCCTAGATACAATACACGCATTCCCATACACAATACACACATTCCCAAATACAACACATGCATTCCCATTTCCAATACACACATTCCCAAATACAACACATGCATTCCCATACACAATACACACATTCCCAGATACAACACATGCATTCCCAAGCTCAGGCATGTCCCAGTGAGTATCCCAGGCAAGTCCCAGTGAATATCCCGAGGAGCTGTGACACTCAGGGTGTATTTTTAACCCCCTCCTGCCTGAGGAGCAGCCTCTCCTCCCCGCTGTAGCCCCAGGATGCCGGTGCCGTACCTGCTGCCGCTCCACGCTGCTCAGGCTGGGGGACATGCCGACTGTCCTGGCTGCATCCACGCTGTTTTTGGTCAGTGCTAGGGGCTGCTCCATGCTCAGGCTGGGGATGGAGGCGTACATGTGGTTGGCGTGGAGGCTCATGGTGGGGGCAGCCGCCCGCTCGATGGGGCTGCGGCTGCGCTCCCGGTGCTCCTTCCGGTAATCCCCGTTGGCTGTCTTGCTTCTGGCAGGGAGGAAAGCAGGGCAGAGGGGTCAGTGTGGTTCCAGGCCGTCCTGAGACAGGCAGCATTCCAGCAGCCCTGTCAGGAATGCACTTTGTGAGGTGGGATCCCCCAGTGGGATGTCCCCAGAGAAGCCAATCCCCCCCTGTGCGGCGTTGCCAACCAACATTTCTCTTCAGCCTAGAATTTCTTCAAATACTCATCCAGATGCACCAAGAACCAACTTCATTTAACATCAGACTCCTCCTCTTTACCATACTATTAATCCCACTCCATCTAACACTGCAATATTCTCTAAGCACTGCTGAAGTCCAAGCAAAGTTTATTTTACTGAAAAGACATGGCTGATCTCAGCAAAAATGCAGGGAGTCGAGACAGGAAGCAAAATTTTCAGAGGCGAAAATGAAGGAAAAGCAAACTACACTGCACTTCTCTCAGAATCATTTCTTTACAACTGCTTCTTCAAAAGACTAATTTCCAACTACTCCTGAACAGCAAACAGCTGTAGATGGGCTCACATAACGAGCCCATCCTTCACTGCAATGAAACAAAAGCTGGGTTTGTATTTGTGGAGGAGGGATTTCAGTTTCCATACTGCAACAGAACTGTCATTAAAGGCAAAGCAGTGACTGAAGGGAAAAGCACTTCCCTCATCACCAGGTGAACGTGGGCATCCCCAGCAGCCTGGAGTCAACAGTGCTGGAAGAGCTCGCACACTGCAGGGGGGAACAGCAAACTCCAGCTGCAAAAGCACCAGAGGAGACCACTGGTTCCATGGAAAACAAAAATAACAACCTGTCTTTGGACCATTCTTGAGTACCAGTGAAACGCCCTCAGTGTCCTCGCTGTAAGTATGGTTTTTCCTCTGTTTTTTAAAGCCTATCATGGCAAATTAATATGCAGGATTAAATGAATCTCTAAAAATGCTCAGACGAAAGGCAGAGACAGAAAAGGAATCAATATTCAATACTGAAGTAAGTTACATGCCCAAAAAGCTACTGCTTATTTCAGTGTCTGAGGAAGTCTCTCCACAAGCCAGGCTGAGGGAGAATATCCTGCCAATGGAGGGAAAGAAGGAGCCCCTAAAACATCCACAGGGGGTGTGGGGATGCCCCACCGTGATCCTGCCAGCCCTAAATCCTTTAGCCTCAACATTCCATGGTCATGGATTCCATGCTACCTACTTTTTGAAGCACCTTTTCTTCACAGGCTCTTTTTGCTTCTTTTCAACCTAAAACCATTGGCTTGGATTGCTCTAGCCCTCGCTCTTGAATCAGGAGAGAGACAAAGCCACTGCTCTCTTGTCATCATCTTGCAGCCACTTCCAAGTTCATCTCTTCAACAACCTTTTATTCCAGTCATACTTTCTTCAAATAAAACCTTTGTATCTTTGTCATGTTCGTGGCCCCTGTCAGGTAAAAGTCTCCTTCTTTCTGGAGATGAGGATCCAGACCTCTGCTGCATTCAGGAACAGCACCTTGGCTGAACTACCCAAAGTTCTTCTGTGCCATTCCTCAGCTTGCTGAAGAGTCTCTTGTCCGTAGAGAAATTATTGCTCCTGAATCAAATCTCAGCTCATTTACCGTGGTAGAAGTTGGGTTAACACGATGCCAGGCAACCAGTGACTTGGGAAGCTCAGGACACAGGGACTCTGTGCCAAATTCCCCTGGCAGTCTGGGGAGGGAAGAGCCAACAGCACAACAATACAATCTGTAACCCCTCGCATCCCCTCGGCCCTTTGCAGTAATTACAAATTAGCAGCTGCAGATCAGGAGAATCCACCGTAAAATCCAACCCGGGAGGTTTCACAGCCGGGCCTGTGTGTTCCCCGAGCCCATTTTCCAGGCTGGATTTGACCAGCAGCTCACAATTCCCCAGGAATCACCGTCCCAGCTCAGCTCCTGGAGAATTCAACTGCGGGAGCAGCCTCAGCAGGAAAGTTTGGGAAGTTTGGAATTGCAGGGCTCTGAGCTAATGACTGATGCAAATGCGAGTTAATGGCAGCGCAAAGGGCTCTATATTTAACGTACAGTAACTCCTCTTGGATTACAGCATGGAAACAGCTCCCGGGCACAGGAATGATCCCACCCAGGCCTGAGCAGGCGGGCAGGAACCTCTCACACAGCCTGCACAAAGCTGGCACATCCTGGCAAACAGCAACACCAAAAAACACGGCAGAAATCACTGCTCAGCAAACGCTCCTTCTTGCTGCTGCGGTGCAGAACCTCTGGTGCCTGCAAGCCCAATTCTCACTTTTCAACTAAATATCAGCTGGGCAACTATAATTAAAATTACAATTTGGAAGCTGCAAAACCACCAACAGCTCCAACAGATTCCGACTTTTCACTGCCTCAAAGAAAAACAGAATCTCTACTCAGAATTATTCCATTTTGTTTTAGTAAGAACAAGCTGATTTTCAAAGCAAAAATTTTGTTTACTCCCCAAAAAATGCTTATGAAATGAAACAAAACATGTACCTACACCAGTTGCTTGGGGTTTTTTTGTCTTAGAACTCCCTTTTCAACAGCTTAGTGTTGCATTTACTGGGGAGGTGGGGCTGTCAAGTGACCACTGATGAACAAACTTACTGAAATTCCCAAGCAAAATAAACTTTCCATTTTACACAACAGCACTTATTTCACTTATCCTCACTTTAAATGAAGAGTCACAGCCCTAAATATTGTTGAACTGGTAGTTTTTTCTGCCAAAACCCCCAGCAAACCAACAACAACAACAACAAAACCCAAACAAAACCCCAATCCTAACAAAACTTGTAACAGAAAAACCCAACAGAAATTTTCCCTGAAGACTTTTGGAAGAAGAGACCAAAAAACCGGGCAATGGGATCAACTTGTCTCCAGGAACGAGCCCAGCAGGCAGACCTTCCCTAAAGACACCTAAAATTATTGAGTTATCTCAGCAATCTCGGCAGACCACACCCCAGGCCTTTCTGCAGGCAAATAATTCCCTCTTCCTAAATTAGAACAACTCCTCTTCCGGGCAGGGAACTGGTTATAATCCACTCCCTAAAAATCCTCTCCTCAATTCATCCACCTTCAACTCCTACAGCCTCTGGAAAAAATGAAAAACACCTGAAGTCTCTACTTCCACATCAGATAACATTTCTTCTGGAGATATTCCAGCACCGTGTAGGACAGTACCATGAAAGCTCTGCCCTCGTGAAAATACACAGCATTTGTGAGGCCCTCCTGTTCACACATAAACAGCAAATCCTACAGATTTGTCACACAACTGCAAGATTATTTATAGGGCATTCATCAATTTAAAGTTATTAAGTAATTTATTTTAGAGCACCGCTTAAAAAATAATTTTCTACGGAAAATTTGTTGTTGTTATCATGATGATGATAATTCTTGTTTTGCTATTTAAGTCCTTATCTGAAGGGGCAATCAGAGGATACGTGTATGAAGATAATCATATTTCACTGAAATCCGTGAGCTCAAACATTCCCCACACTCTGGACAAGTTCAGAGATGAATCTCTCAAGTCAAACATAAGGGCCCAAAATCACAAAGAAGGATTTCTGACCAAGCTCGAGAAAGAACTTAAAAATATATACCACAAACAAATCCAGCTGTCCAAACAGCTTCGCCATCCCCGGACTCCAGTTTGTCTTAAAAATCAGTGTATTTTACCAACCCCGAGTCCATGAGCAGCAGGGGAGATGCCAGTGCAATTCCAGCGCTTCAAATCCAGCAATTCCCAGCAAACGCTGAGCAGAGCCAGGCCCAGGGATCCACGGGCACCACCCCTTCCCTGCCACCACACACAGCCACCCCAGCTACCTCCAGCTTCATCTGAGCAAAAGCAGACACGATCCCACCTCAGTGCATTTCTCCAAGCCTTACAAAGCAGCCAGGGTTTCCCGCCGCTCCCGGGGAAGCGGAGCACTCACCAGGCACCATGTGCAGGGGTGTCTGTCCCCGAGGTCACAGCACGCCGGTGTCCCAGCCCATGGGAGGCGGGTGAAGCCCTGTGCTCCAGCGCTCTGCTGCCTGGCAGAACTCACAGCCCACAGCAACCCGCGCCCGCTGCCAGCTGCTGCAGGAAAAGGGAAAAGGAGGCCCACGAAGGGGCCAGAGCTGCCTGCGCTCACTTCCAGCCCGCAGAGCCCTCGGGAATGCTGCCAAAAGCCTTCCTGTACCTCCAAGGCAAGGAATCGCAGACGCTTCGCGCTCCCTTTGGCGGAACCCGAGCCCGGCTTGAAATGGAAGCTCCAGAGGAGAGTTTCACTCGCACAAAGAACAACCACCCCCTTTTCTTCACACAAACGCAACTTTCCTTTCTGCAACCTAACTTGAGCGTTTTCGGCATCTTTGTATTTGTTTTCCAAACATCTTACACCGCCTATATTCACTAAGTCTGAAAGAGGGCAGCTGCTTTTGTTGAAGGCTTCCTAACCCACTGATACAGAATATCTGCTCCACCTGATGAGACCATTTCCTGCAGAAGTATCTACTTGCACACTTTAATTCTGTTATTGTGAGGTGGGAAAACTAAATTTAAAGTGGTATTTCAAAATACAAGTCTGTACATCCAGGGAGAAAAGTCCTAAGAGTTCCTTATTCAGAAGTTTTAAGCAACACAGATTCACTAAAACCCAAACAAACAAACAAACAAAAACCCCAACAAAACCTGAAAGCAGCCCAATGTCCTCTTGAATAACTGTTATCTAAAAATACAACCCCATTCCATGGCACTTCATCAGCTTTGTGCTTCCCAGTTCCTTTGAGCAGCCTTTTCCCTCTCTGGCTCAGAACTCCATCTCAGAACTTGCAGAGATCTTTTGCAGGAATCACTCCTGCCACAGAACCAGGTACGGTTTCCTGAGGAACATAATGAACACCCTCCCTCAAAGGAAAGACCTTTAAGTCTAAACCATTGAAAAAACACTAAAAAGAAATGGGATCATCTCACATATAAACAAACACAAGACAGACTTTCTATATTTATCCTCACCGAAACAGGATTTTCAGAGATAAACTTTGGACCAGACAGTTACTTGCAAATGAAATTAACCAGGAGAGCAAGTTTCACAGTAGAAGAAAGAAATCAATAATAAGCTGTGAAATGCACAAAGGAGTGTCCCATTACAGCACGCACCAAACACAAATATCCAGATTCAGATCAATTTCCCTTCCTGAAACTTTAATATTCACAAGTATGAAAGAATGCAAGAGAACCACATGACGTCAGGCCTCAGCCCAAAGCCAAACCCACAAAATTGAAATCTAAATCTAATGTACAGTAAAATCAATTAACACAATCTCAGATCCTACTCGTTTTTCTCACAGGATTCTTTTTTAATGTTTGGCCATCTTTGTTCCAACACTCACTGGTTTTAGAAGACAGGAAAACTCAGGGATTTATTAAATTAGAAGTTCCATCACTCCTGGAACATGTGTACAAATACAATGCAGAAACAATGACCAAGTTACCTCCCTGCAGTAGGTACAGACTGCAGGTTATCTGCAATTCAACTTTTTTTAAAAAAGGGGAAGAAAATGATTCACTAATCTCTCTGTTCTGCACTGCTGCTGCCTTGCTCAGCTCCAAACATATTCCAACTCCAAACCTTCTCCAACTCCTATGTTTAGGTTCTCTTTTGCCTGGCACACTTAATAGCTTATTCTAAATTTCCATCAATTTTGAAGAGCCTTCATGTGAGGCCATTCCTGAGACACAAACAACAAAAACTGAACTTATAATAAATACCCAGGGAACATCTGAAATGGTAATTGATGTCATTAATTCCGCTGAGGTAGCTTTAACATAATTTAGCCTTAAAGAAAATTTTAAAAATCATGAATGGCTCAAAAAGTGGAGCTAGAACAAGAGAAAGCTCCAGATTTCAGTGGTACCACAATAACAAGTGTCTAGGTGTAAATTAATATTGCAGTAATCATAAAAAACTTCCTAAATTGCACAGTGATTTCTGGAGAATAAACATAACCCTTTTCCACATCTTCAACGTTTTGTTTAGCTCCTACTAGGTGGGAACCAGCAGCTGAGCTCCCATCAGATCCAACTGACTTTTCAGGGATTGAGGACAAAAAGTTTTCAGCCTCCCACCAATCCCATCAATGCAAGAGGAGAAACTTTTTGATCCTCTAACCTGCACCAGGGCATCTCTGGCTTCCTTGTCCCAGCTCCTGCCTAAGAGCACAGCAGTTCTTGCACAGGAGATGGGACCAGTAACCAACTCTTTGGGATTTAGCTGATTCTCCACAACTCTCCTCAAAGAGCAACAGTAGCTCCAGCTGTCTCTGGAAAATCCTGCACGCTAGAAAAATGCTGCATGGAAGAGTAATTTCTGCAAGTGACAGGAGATGTGAGTGTCTGGGAAGCTGAGAAAGGCCCTGCAGAGGATGTGGTCTATCCCTGGGAGATGCTGCTGCTGCACTTTGGAGAGCATTTGTTGGGATGGCAGCTTCAGCAAAACTGCAAAACTCAGGCATATCAAAGCGTGCCAGAAACTCCATCCTACAGCTGCCAGTCCAGCCCAGAACTCAGGTTTCCTTTCCAGCCCAAAAGTGAGCTCTGCAGAAGCCTCCACAGTGCCTGGGTGTTCTGAGGTACCTGAGGCAGCCAAGCAAAGCTGGAGAAGCAGAGGAGTGGAGCAAGGCAGGACACTGGAGGCACTGCGATGAACAAGATGGGATCCAGAACACAAATCACTGGAAGGGAAACTAAAACTATCCTTGTAGAGCTCTGAGCTGCTTCAAGTGCTAAAGGCGCTTCGGATGCTCGGAGGGGAGAACTTCCAGGAGGGCAAATGATAAAAACGTGAGCTAAAAGAGACACTGGAAATTTTGAAAAAGCAGGAAGGAAAACCTGAGTGCAGGGAAAGAGCAGGGAGGTTTTAGTGACAACATCTCCAAGGTCAGAGGGGTGAGATGGACAGAGTTTGTGATGGGATTCCTTTGTACCCACTGCAGTGCCCACCCAAACACCGCTGGCACACATTTCTTCCTGCACTCTGCCCATCCATCACAGGGGTCATGGGCAGCGTTTACAGAACCTTTTGAAGTCAAACTTAGCACATGCCATGAGCCTTTTATACCCAGGCACTGGAAAATACTGTACAAACTATTTCTGATGAGCAGAGAACACCCCGGGCCCGTGGCAGGGGAAAGGCTGCACTTCACAGGCAGCACTGGGTCTGTCCCAGGGCACCAGCACCAAGCACTCAGCACTGCCAGGGCACCCCAGGCTGTCCTGCAGGCTCTGGGAAAACCTGTTGGTGCTCAAACTCAGTGCTGAAACCTGGCAGGAGTGTTCAAGAAATACAGAATGCCACTGACGTTCTCTTAGAGGATTCACTGGGTTGGCTCCTTACAGTATTTTTTTTTTTATTATTTGGAAGTACTTTTGATCATCACCCAATGCCTGTCATGGAACTGTTTTTGTAAAATTCGGTAAAAATCAGTTTAAATCAATCCATGAACCCAAAATTCTCACGAGTATGTGGGATTTTTCCTAGTTCCACCACCTCAAAGACTGCATCAGTTGAATTTTACAGCAGACAAACAGATTAATAATATTCTTCAAATAGATGATAGGAGAAGTAAAAGATATCAACAGCATGAGCACGGCCAGTTTATTTGGTAAGAGCTTTAACAACAAACCAGCCTCTGAAAATAAGGTCACAGTGCTGGAATTAACTGTGCCAAATCATCAGGAGAAAATGGGACTGCACAGCCTAATGAGAAAGAGGGAAAAGGGCCTGGGATCCTCAAAACTTACAAATGATGGTCTCTACACACTGTAACATTAGCTGAGGTGAAGCAGGAAAAGCTGAGAAACTACAATAATTCAGTTCCAGACATTTCAAAAACTCTCAACCCCCCCCACCAGCCTCTTTAGGCCTTTAGACCAAGAGCAATATTTAAACAACTGGTTTTAAGAAATTAGACTTTTTTCACAGGCTGTTTTAAAGAAGGAATAAAGATTTCATTAAAAGTTTATTGAAACTGTTTGTAATTGCTAATAAAATCTGAATTACCAAAAACTCTAGAAGCACTATAAAAACAGTAACAGCCTCACTGTATATTGCACAACTATTCAGACTAATACAGTAAAATATTTCCCTGAAAAGCTGGTAACCAAATGGACCCCAGCAGCAGCAGAGTGCTTGGAGGGCATTTCTGCAGCTCCACACTCTGCAGTCAACAGGCTCCTCTCACAGCAGCTTCTGGTTTAGGGGAGACTTAATTAGAAAAGCAAATCACGAGCAAAAACATTTGGGGATTTTGCTTACTCCCTTTTGAAGGCACTGGTTTGTGAATGGTGGCAGTTACTGGTGAAAAACGGGAGCTGCAGCATCGCTGGGCAGCAGAACATCAGCCGTGCCAGTGGTGCCAGTCCTGCCCACGTGGAACCCATCCACCCTAAGAGCAGCTCCACCGTGCCCTTCATCCCCACTCGGGATGATCGCTGAGGAGCTGCCCCTGCTGATCCTTGTGGGTCCTTTCCAGTTTGGGATATCCTGGGATTCTGTAACCCCCACACGGGCTCCACCCACAGTGGGACCGACCCGCCTTGGGATCCATCTCCACACAATTCCCAACGACGGGAAAGCGACCCTGTCACTGGGATCAAAGCCTCCAGACCCCAATGGCAGCAAAGCCCCTTTATTCCCCTCCTCTCTCTTTGAAGATAAACCTCAGACCAACCCAGCCCCAGCCCTGCACAGCCCAGCCTCAGGGCATCCCACAACCCCCAGCCCTGCAGCTCAAGGATTCCCTGGGATCCCTCAGCTTCCTCCCCCAGATCAGTGTTTGGGAATTCCAGCAGTCTGCCAGCACCTGGCAATGCTGCAGGAAGGAGTTAAACCTGCCAGGCTGTGCCTGCCATCCCACAGCATCAGCACCGCCAGCCTGGGGAACAAAACTACTGATTCAACTAGAAACTAATGTAAGGTTTTATTCCAAACCTTACTCTCACACAGTCATTGTCTATAGCAACCGTGTCCATAACATTCTCGTTCTCAAGAGCACAACTTTCTAGTAAAAGGCACATCTGTAAAACTGCAGGAAACATCTGGGAAAATGGTTAAATAGAAAGAAAGAAGTGAGATTAAACCTTTGTTTCCATGGGATTGGATATACATCGAGAGTATGTTTGCAAAGGTTACTGGTTCTTTTCTCGCTTCTTTCTAAGATCTCAGGCTTTTGGATTGGTGCTGAATTTTACCCCATGTACATATAGGTTGATTTACACCATGTAAAATTTTGCTTTTACCCTGGGGTAAAAACCCAACACCAGGGCTCAAGGGATTCCCCATTCATGGAACAGTTGGACTCGATGATCCTCGTGGGTCCTTTCCAGCTCAGAATATTCCGTGATTCTGTGGTTCCCATTCCATCCCTGCGTGCACAGGACCCCAAGGCCTTCCCTGAGTGGGTGAGCAAACCCCTCTGTGCAACACTAACACGGCTTTTCCCCTCGAGAGGCAGCTCTGAGCCTTTCCACACGGTGGAAGGGTCATGCTCCTCCACAAAGGATGGAAAATGAAAGTGGAAAACATGATATCAAAGCAGAAATCTGGAGCTGGCTAACAAACCCCTTCTGTTTGCAAGTGAAGGAGACACCTGAGCTAACATTGCCTGGTTTTTCAAGTACTTCAACATCTAGCCAAATTTTGACAGATAGGTCTTTTTGTGAAGTACTGATAAGCTATCAATCAAATTGCTTTTAGCACTGAAACTGTTCCTAACAAACCTTTCACATGTGCTTCAACTGAAAGGGGCTGGAGTGCTTTCTGAAATTCCCCCCTGGCTAAGAACTGCAGAACTCTGTGTTAAATATTAACTCAGATATGGTAGCTCTTTCAAGTCTGTCTCTGAAGGTTCAATTTTACATGTATTTCTTGAAAACAATTTAATTTTGTGCAGTGTGTGATCTCCATTAATAAATAAGAAAACGTCTGATGCACTCCATCATTCAAGCAACACAGACAAGAAAAGGAAAAAAAAACCACCTAAATTAGGAAAAGCAGTTTGGAACCTGCTCTGTGACCCTTTGTCCACTTAAACAACAAGAGCCACAGGGCCTCAGTTCCACTGAGGAGTTCAGTTCCAACAGGACTGCTTTGGGAGCCCCAGGTGCACCCCAAAATCCTTCAGGGGCACATTTGTGATGAGGACTGCGGGAAGATGCTTCAGGCAGCAGATGAGAGACACTTCGGGTGCTCTCAACTGTGTGCTGGGGTTTTTCCAATTTGTCACAATGAAATGACAGTGAAAACCTATTTCTCAATACCTCATGAAGTTTGGAACCCGAAGAGCAGCAGTTGCAGCAAAGAGCTTCTCCGACAACTCCCATGCTACCTCTGAGAGCCAGATCTGCATCTTTTCAAGCCCTGCTGGAGCCACATTCCTCCACAACAGGGACCTGATTTTCTGCAGAACATTTCCACCCTGCGTTCTCAGCCAGGCTAAGGAGGAAGGTGACAAGAATCCCCCTCTAATGAGGAACTTTATTTATTCAGTATTTCAAATATTACTCAAAATTTCTCCCTTGTGCAACTCTAAACTCACTGAGGATGCAGCTGAGCCTGCTCTGAGCAGGAGGTTGGATGCAACGGTCTGTTCTAACCTGAACTATGCCACAGTCTTCAAATAGAGGTAACTTTCAGCACACATTTTTTTAAAGGATGCCCCACTAATTTCTATCACAGTGTCACTGAAGTGAGCAAGTGCCATTGGATATTCATGGTAAAAAAACCTGTGGTGCAAGGCAGCTCCAGGAGTGTTTTGGGGGGGACTGACATAATTCTTAAGTGTAACAAAACTGGAAACAGCCCAGAATCTGAAGAGTCTGAAACTACACATCGTTTAACATGATACACTTTAAAGTAACTTACTCACGTGCAGACCTTTTACTACAAGAAAAACCGTGTGAGTATTTATCACACAAACCAAGAGACAATTATTCCCTCGACTTCACAGCTGCAAACATTCAGCCGTAGGAAGATTTTTATACAGAAATTAATTGCAATTGCGATCCCAAGGCCACCAAACAAAACGGGAATGAGGGAAAAATCCTCCATGCACACGGCCGATAGTCCCAAACCCCAAACGCCAGCTTCCAGGCTGACGTACTCTGCACAAGGGAACACAAATAATGGTCCCCGGCTGAATTCCAAAGGACATTTCTTCGGAAGGGGCAGCGCTGTGCCCGCTGCCCGGGCTGGGGACTCTTAGGGCGGCGGGGCGGCCGGGACAAGGCGGCCTTTGTGCGCCCGGGGCTGCGGAACGGGGAGGGACAGACAGGGAACCAGCCACACAACCGGGGAGGGAACGAGCCCTGCAGGGAGGCGAAGAACCCGAGAGGACACGGGGACAGAGACGAAGGAGGGAAGAAAAAGGGAGAGGGAGCAGGAAGCGCGGAGGAGAGCGGGAAGGAGCCAGGGAAGGAAAAATATTGGGAGGAGAGCGGGAGAGAGACAGGGGAGGAGAAATGGAGGGAGGAAAGCGGGAGAGAGACAGACAAGGAGAAGGAGTCATGGAGGGAGACAGGAGGGAGTCAGGGAAGGAGCAATGGAGGGAGCCAGGGAAGGAGGGGCCCAGCCAGGAGCTCGGGAAGGAGGATGAGAGGGAAGGAGTCCGGCAGGAGGGGCCCAGGCGGCAGCGCTGCCCCAAGCGCTCCCCGGAGGGGGTCAGGACGGAGCCAACCCGCCCCTGCACCGCACAGAATTCTCACATCATCCCAGTTCCCAATCAGTCTCTGCTGTAAACCACGCTGGGTTTAGTGAATTCAGGGGAAAACAAAGCCATGTTTCAAGCCGAGCCTCAAAACAAGCCCTCTTCTCCTCCACAGAGCAGCACAAAGCCAACAGCACATTTTACTTCAGCAAGGCTTAACTTCAGTGAGTGCATATCAAATAAAACACCTGAGGGACACACCAGAAAGTGTGAAATTTATATAAGGGAGTTCTGTATTACCTGTCACTATATTTTAATTTGGATGTACTTGTTCTTCCCAGACGAGGAGTTTATGGGTGTGCACAACTTCTATCACCACAAAAACACAGAAGCTATAAAAGTGTATGAAAGGGAGGCAGTATCATATGCTGGTTTTTATTTTTTTTTTTTAATTAATCCACAAGCTCTCAAGTATATTTTATTATCCTAACACTGAGAATTCTCTCCTTTGAAAAACCACCTTTGATAAAGTGTGTCTTGCACATTAATTCCATTACACTTTTGAGGATCCTGCTAGGCTTGCCAGGGCACTTGATTCACTCTGCTCCAGAGACTGCACTCCAATAGTTGTGTTTTTCCACAATAAAAGTAAACATACTCAAGTACAGCTCACAAATGATCCTTCAGGGAATTACACCTGAGCAGGGAATGTCTCAAAGCACTCCGTTTCCAAACAAAAGGCTGACGTAACTGGATTTCTAATAACACATCCAAAGCCTTTCAATGGATTCATTCCCACTGAAGCACAGTAGGGTGCTGCTACCTCGGAGTTAAGATCGAATTGCTAATGAAAAGGTTCCACCGTTTATAATGGACTAAACACACAATTCTTGGCCTATTTAATTACATTTCCAGCCACGAGATGCTGGTGGTTAAGAGAATGAATACACAAGTGCTTCCCAGTCCTACCAGCACCATCACAAAGACCCAAATGCCTGAACAAGAGCAGCTGCTGGAGGCTATAGACACTTCCGTCAGCTGTGCCCAGGTTTTGTATCATGGACACTTTCATCCTGTGCTTTCAGGGCACTTGGCCCTGGAAAGTTCTAAATACACAGCCTCAAACTTATCTTTACAGTCCCAGTCACAGAAATGTCTTTGCTGTCACCACAGATACCATGCCACCTGGTTCCCACACTACACTCCACATCTCTCACACATTTGGATTTCTAAATTGAACATTGTCAACCTCACACTTCCAGAACCTCCAAGTCTACAATGGCTGCCATTATCGTGCTCCATGAAATAATTCTTTCCCCAAATCTACTGTGTTTTCTTCAGTGTGAACAAGCCAAGCTCCCACAACACACTTCCCATCTCCCAACCAAAATTCTTAGGACAGATCCACAGGGTTTGAGTAATTCCATTCCACCGTTAAATGAGAATCCAAGACCAATGGAAAATATGGAAAACGGTCCATAAAATAACTTAATTAAAGGCAGTGGCAGGGAAATGAGAATAAAATTCAGAGAATGTTTGTGAACTTTTCTGATATATCTGAAATACATAGAAATTCAGCTATTTCAGATGAATCACAAATGTCTGAGGTTTTGTAATATTCCACTGAAAGCGTATTTCTGTATGGCCAGATCAAACTTACAAAATAAAACAGAAAAAGAGATTGCCTCATGGATGCTATTTTAGATTATAATTCATCTGCAGCAGATGGTTTAATTGAAACAGATTAAGTCACATGAACCCTGGGCAGAAAACCAGTGTTTTTTATTACAAGAAAATATGCATGTTTCATATGCAAAATCACAGAAAGAATCTACTGAGAAAAACCATAAAAATGTACCACACTGGAAAATATTAGACAGCTCTGACATACTGCTATAACATGAAATGACTGCCTGCATCTTTTAGTTTTGAACCTTGGTTGCACATGAGTCTCTTGGTTCAGACTTCATTATTTTTATGGCCTCCGCTATATAAAGTGTTATAATGTACGTAACTGCCAGCTGTGTTTTATTTCATCACTAGAAAATGAGCCTGAAAAAAAAAAAAAATCACACTTTTCCCCCATAAAGTTACATAACATTTCAAAAATGCCATAAATTTCCTCGGTTGTGTCATGCATCCAGAAATGCAGCACACAGCTCTTTCCAATCACGCCTGGCCCCAGAGAAAGGCTATAAATAGTTAATTTTTTCGGGGAGAGGAGGAGGTATGTTGTAAATGAGAAGCGAGCCTTTATTGTTTTGCATTACTTCAGCGCTGGATTCCCGATTTGTAACAAATTCCAAGGCTGCAGACTGCGGGCCCAGCCTGTGAGTAAGGCTGCTGTGATTTATGGGAGGATAAATCCCTCTGTCCACATCCCATGACTGTGGAATGTGCGGAATGCCGGGGCTGCAGGAGCTGAGGCAGCAGCCACAGGAGCTCCATCCCTGGCTTCCTCCAGGCAGGAATGACAGGAATTCTCGGGCTGTGCCAGCCAGGCTCGCATTCCCGGGAATGGCATCTGCCGATTGCCCAACGCTCTCGCTCATCAACGCCTTACCTGGCCGGCACATTCCACACCTGACTGTCAGAGCAAGAATGTTTAGCAACAACTGCCGCTTGCCCAGTTGTCAAGGCAGCCCAGGAAGCAGCTGGCTCGGAGCTCCTGGCCTCGGAAAAATGCAAAGCACTCGTGTTCCTCCTCCTCCTGCTGCTGCTGCCTCCCCACCCCCCCGGCAGAGAGCCTCAGCACGGGGGAAGCGAAAGCAGCGTTACAAAGAACAGGGAACAATTCTGCAGAAATCGCAAGGTGAACACGTATGCCCGCTATAAATAGTTAAGCTGAGCTAATTCCTCTTACTTCACGCTGTACGAAAACAAAAGAAAACATGAAAACCCATCTAATCGCGGCGGCTCTTGCGCAGATCTGCCACACAAGCTGGAACAAAGGGAACAAACCGAGCGCAAAGTTTGAGGCAGGACACGATTTTAGCCCGACTCCGAGCGGGGACGGACTCGAGGCACTTACAGATGCGGGTTGAACATGCGGCTCATTTTGGAGACGTGCTCGTTTTCACAGTCCAGCTCCTCGTCCCCTTGGTCCATGCTGAGCTTCCTCTTGCTGGGGCTGATGGGCGGCGGGCCCGTGCGGTGGTTGCTGAGTGCGGGGGATTGCAGGGGCTGCAGCCGGGGCTCCCCTCTCAGCGCCGCTTCACCTGCGTGGGGAGACACGAGAGCGGGTCACCACCCGGGGACAGCGGGGACAGGCCTGGGAGCACGCTGAAAACCCCCCGAAACTCCCCAGTAACATCTGAAACCCCGGTAACATCCCCTGAAAACCCCGGTAACATCCCCTGAAACCCCCGGTAACATCTGAAACCCCCGGTAACATCCCCTGAAACCCCCGGTAACATCCCCTGAAACTCCCCGGTAACATCCCCTGAAACCCC
>VXBU01012130.1:35529-56075 GCA_013400315.1 Bombycilla garrulus
TAACATCCCCTGAAACCCCTGGTAACATCCCCTGAAACCCCCGGTAACATTCCCTGAAACCCCTGGTAACATCCCCTGGAACCCCCGGTAACATCTGAAACTCCCGGGTAACATCCCCTGAAACCCCTGGTAACATCCCCTGGAACCCCCGGTAACATCTGAAACTCCCGGGTAACATCCCCTGAAACCCCTGGTAACATCCCCTGGAACCCCCGGTAACATCTGAAACTCCCGGGTAACATCCCCTGAAACCCCCAGTAACATCTGAAACTCCCGGTAACATCCCCTGAAATCCCCAGTAACATCCCCTGAAACGCCCCGGTGGCGGACAAGGAACTCGCTGGAACGAGTGCTGAGAAAAGGCAGCAGGAGAGGGGTAGCTCACCCCAGATGGTCCCAAAGATGAACTAACCCATCTTTGCAGCAGCTTTTCCACTTTTTACTCCGATGCCCCCTCAGCTTTTTCCCTCAGATTCCTCCCCTGGCAGGCTGCAGCCCCGGCGGGCTGCGATTACCTCACTCTGCAAACCATGACTATTCACAGGGAAATAAAAGCTTTGTTCCTCTTCTTACGGTCGCGGTTATAAATTCCAGGGCTTACAGTTCACGTAAATGCCAAATATTCCAAATCTAAAACTGAATAAACGTTCAGATTCTCAGATGATTCCCTTTTGAAAAAGCTGTCCAAAACAAGCTTGTCTGGTATATAACTATGCAAGGGAAAAATTAGGGGGGAAATCGGAACATGCTGATTCAGGTTTTAAATATGTCCTTAAATGTCTTTCTCTCTAAAAGTGTGTTTGGACCCACGAACAAAAGAGCACAATTCCTCAGCAGAGGAATCGCAGAAATGCTAATTTCCAACTGGCGGCAGACTGAGTAGATGATAAGTTTTTCTATAATCTAACACTTTCCAGAAAAAGCCATTCCCAGCATATGGGAGCTGTGTATAAATAATTCCAGCAATGCCACAGTTGGCTGTGCACAAGCACATGGACACATCGTTGCTAAGCAGGCGCTAAAGCGTGACCACAGCTTTTCCCATTTCAATTAAATGTCTCACTCCTATAGCCTGAGGCACAGTGCTGCACTTCACCACTATGGACTTTACTGGAACTCACAGCCTCGGGTCGTATTTAGACCTCAGAGGGATTTAAAGATGTTTAAAAGTGCGTTTGGGGCTCCATCAGGGGCCTAGAGAGGAGCTAAATTAACCACGGTTACCTATTCTGGTAATATCCCTGAAATAGCCACTTTTGCTGGAGTTTAAAATTTGTATTTTTCCTACACTGCCAGAAGCATTTTGTTTTCTACACAGCCATAATTTCCAGACCTAAAATTAGGCCTAAGTTAACTCCATCTAGAGCCCTGTGGTACCTGACAATGGAAATCTTTGTGTGCCACCGCACATTTTCACATCATCACCGAGGCAGATGATTTATAAAATGCTGCCTTAATTCCACACACAACAAATAACATTTTGTTGGAAAAAAAGGAGTGAGGAGAAAACCTCCTGAATGTTTACCAGTAAAAATAAGCATTCTGCCAATTTAGTCAGCATAATATAAACTAGCAAATATACGCTGACCTATAATACACCACAAGCCATGATTTCTATTAAAGACTCTGGCACCAAATCTAAATAGGAACTTTCCATCTCAGCTCTAAATAGCAAAAACTGTGCCCTGCTGCAAATGCTCTGGGACAGACACCAGAGCTCTCCTGCTCCAGCCAAACACCGATTGAGAAGCCCCCACAACCACCCCAGTGCCACGAAAAAAGCTTTTATCAACACAACATCTATTGGGTTTGTTTTCAGACCAGTAAACTTGTGCATTTTTCCTTTGTGTTTTGTCAGTAGAAACCCCCACCTACAGAGTGTTCATGTTCTGAACTTTCAAAGCAAACCACATCACACCAGTTCCTCTCCATGAGGAATCTCCCTGACTCCTGTCTTTGAAAAGGAATAATTTAAGAGCAATGTCAAAAGATAAAGCTTTCAGCACCCGAGGCTTGGGGCTGTGTCCCCCACCCATGCACCATCACTCCTCTCCCTGCACTATCTCCCATTGCTTCTGGGGACTCCAGCACAAAATTCCACAACAGCAATTACAAATTCCACGAGGGCACCTAACTCCTACTGACTCCTGAGCAACTCCTGACACCACCTCGGGCAGTTTAAATACCCACGTAACTCGGGTGTTTACAAAACCCCAAAAAGCTTGAGACATGATTCAATTCAGTATATCAGAAACTTGCCCTTTTTCCCTGAACAGGACCTGATACTATACAATTACCAAAATGGGATGTTTTTATTTCAAAATTAAAAAGCTAATTTCTTCTATGTATGATAACAACTGCATTTATATATTAACATTCGGATCAAGTATAAAATCTGGTAAAAATGCTGTTGTATGCTGGAAGAAACTTATTTTAAAGAAATTAAGCAAAGAAACGAAGGGCTTCTAATTAAAGCCTATCCAATTTCGTAATGCATTTTCCTGATTATGCAGGGAACACCAAGACCTTCAGCTAAACATAGCAGGATCTGACCAGCACCACTGGGCCAAAATCAATCAAATTAATCAAACTTTGAACAGGTGGGAGCAGTGAGTCTCTTCCAGGACAGTTCAATTTGTACAGCCCCTCCTGCCCACACCAGAACAATGCCAAATAGTCCAGATAACAGGGAAAAATCAAGGAAACAAGGAAAAATCTCTTTACATTGTTTAGAGGGATAAAAAGCAAATTCCTGTTCTGGTTTTGCACAGTGACTTCTCATGGGGCCTGCACATTTGATTAGGGATAAAACTGCTCTTCATTTAAATAAAATTCCTTCCCTGCTACTTTCCTCCCTACCAAATGTGAATTTAAAGCAGAGAGAGAAACCACAGAGGAGACTATGGCCCCAAATGCTGTTTTAGGGACTAGATTTGTCTCCCCCAGCTGACCACACTCCATGGAAACCAGACTCCCATCACACAGCTGGCAAGGCAACACTCTGATAAAACAACTGTGTTTTATAAATTCCCCAAGTCCAAACTCCAGGCTTCAAAATTCATTACTGTGACGGCTTGTGTCTGCCCTGCAACTGAGAGCAGAGATAGCAAACACATTTATTGTGCCTCTCATAATGCTCCTCTTTGTTTCAGCCAGCAGCTGGTGGAAGGCACTCCAGATCTGCTGCTTTCAGATACTTCTACTTACAACTATTCATACTAGTCTCTTTTTTTCTTTTTTTTTATTCTTCTTCTTCTTCTACTCCTCCTCTTTCTCTTTTTTTTATGAAAACTGTTGGGCAACATGATAAAGCACAGACAAGCTAAACAAAGATAACACCGTGACGTAGTGTCTGCCTATAGAGCAGCTCTGCTCTCGCCTGACACCAGCCCGTGCAGTCAGCAGGAACGAGCTTTATTTTAACCACTTCGGAGCCTGCCTGCAAGGGCTCCCATCCAACACGGTGTCGGTGAGGCCAGCAGGAACCTTCCCAGCCCCTCCCAGCCCCGGGACAGCTCTCTGTCAACAGAGGACACCCAGCTCTGTTTGCTTTTCTCCGGCCTGCGGGAGCCGCGGCCCCGGCGGAGCGTCCACAACAGCAAAAGTTGTGTTTTCACAAGTGTGCCTTGACACAGAGACACCAGAGGGGTCTGAAATCTGTCTGAGAGCTCCAGGAGTCACCAAAGACTGGGAAAAAAAATATACACTGTTCTGGCAGCAAGCTTCCTTCCTGTGACTCGGTACGGGCTGCACGGACGCAGGGCTGCCATATCCTATCCCCCCTCCCAATTTCCTCTCTCCCGCTGCTTTTAATGCACAAAGTCTGAGCATTAATTACAACCCAGAAATGAAGGCTTTGTCTTGCCAGCTGAAGACTGATGTGGTGCAGACCTGAGGCAGGTTAGAATAAAACTCCTCGAAAGAAAATCCCGGCACGGCCCTCGCCTGTTTTTTATTCTGCATCTGACACATGGATTTATCCACAAGAGTGAATTCCTGACAAGTTTATTAACTTTGAAGAAAAAAAAACACCTTAAAATTCTTTAGTTGTGGTGTTTGCCATCAAGGTCCTTACCTTTAAGGTCTTGGATTGAATTACTACGACCTTGGGCCACTCTATTAATTAAAAAAATCATGGGCAAGAGCATTAAACAGACTTTCATTAACGGGCATCACGCCTTTAATTACCTTTTCCAATACCTGCAGACAAACTCCCATTAGCGAGAGGAGTTGCCTCATGTTCTTAAGGCCAGATTCCCAGGAATTAGTGGTACAGGAAGATCTTCAAAGGCAGTTTTTTCTATGGATTCAAGATCAAAATTTACTTTCACGGCATATGCCGAAAAGCCGACATCTTCACAAAAGCAATATACATGTGAAAAGGATACTATAAAATAAAATTTATTTAATTTTCTATCCCTAGATTCTAAAAATCATTAGGAGATGAAATAACAAATAGACTGGAACAAATTTCCAAACTATTGCATGTTTTATTCCACTATGGCAAACACAAAAGTCAGTCTGTGCCAACATAAATTGGGATAAATGGCATAAAAATTCCAATTCATGCACAAAATAAAAATAATCACATGATTTGAGATATCAAATACCAAGCAGGGAACTCAGCACAAATTACTCAATTCAACAAGTCATCAAAACAAGCTATCAGCACAGAACTGCAATGCAGCAGCAGAGTCCCTGTGCAGATGCTGCCAGCTGCCTCACACCGTGCAGTGGGAGAGCAATGACAGCCCTGGCACTGGGAAACTCCCCCAAAATCTGATCTCTGTGAAACAGCCAATCTGAAAAGGGTGCACTTCCAGGCAGATCTACTTCACCAGTTTGACCAAAGGCAGCAAATTAACCCATTCTCAGGAGGAAATCTTGGGTCGCCATGAAAGACATCCCAAGAAGAATTACAAATTATAGTCTTTATATCATTGCTGAGCACTTCTGCAACCCCCACTCAGAAAAAAAAACGAGACTCCTTATCCCAAAGAACGCCATTGTGCACCAGAACTTTATTTCTGGGTTGCTTCCACAGAAGATCTGATTTAAGATGAGCTTAAATAAGACTGAATTCTGGGAAGCAGTAGATCAACCACAGTAAACAGAGTCACAGTAGTCTGTATTTCCCTTGGAGTACATTAAACAGGCCTATCTGGAGAGCATAATAAACCAACAAACTACAGAACAAAAAATTAAGTATTAATGGCAACAGCCTGATTAAAACACGCTGCTAAGAAATCAGATCTTGGAAATATTCTTTATTATAAATGATAGATTTCTTTCAGCAGCCAACTTACTGATTTCCTTCATCCGCCACATATTTTACTGACTTTCTGCTATGATAACAAAAAGCTAATTTAGGAAACCAGAAAGTCACATACACATGTGGAGAAAAACTGGCAAAAGCCTCTTCTCCTCCGTTTACAAAACATATGAAAAGCACTTACTCCTGGAAGCAAGCTCTGGCTACCACTGTGCGGAGATGTGCACGCCAGGAAACCCAGGGCCAAAAGCAGAATGCAGCCATTCAAGGGACTGCTCGGTGCTGGCTCCTGCAGCTGGCCCTGCCTGCCAAGCAGGGACACATTCTGCAGGCAGGGACATTAAATAGTGACCTCTGCTTTCAATCACCTCCACCCCCTTTCCTCTTCTTTCCTTCAGAAGCCTCACAAAGGAGCCAGGGTTTGGTGCAGCAGCATCGCTGGCAGCCTGCAGCAGATTCGCTCGAGCACCCTTCCAAAAAGATATTGGTAATCAAAATTAGAGATGGCTTCTACTTAACAGGTCTTGAAAATGCTGGAATTTGTACCAAAATTACAGTGCAACAGGCAGAAAATGGCAAATTTGCCTTCCCCAAAGCCAACATTACCCTATTTGCTCCTTCAAAGGCAGTGTGAAAAGCTGAAAAGCTCATCTGAAATTCTCTCTCCTCACACTGTAAAAGCACAGCTGTACAAAACACCACGGCTACATCAACTGCCTTGGCCAGGGAACTGCTTCAGTTCCACAAACTATTTCACAAATACGTAAGATTAGTAAAAAATCTTTGCTGAACACTTCAACAACTGCTGAAAAATTCCCCTGAAATTGGTATTTCCTCTGGTACCTGAAAATACCAGGTACAGCTGAGGGAGTGTCCTTGGTGAGGAGGCAAGAATTGATGGCATGGGAAGAAACAGGGCAGCAGATCTGCCACAAAGAAAGCAGGGTGGAATAAATTTTAATGCTGTGGTCTGGCACAGCTCCTTAATATTTCCTCTGTCAAACTGCAGCTTTCACACCTCAGCAGCTGGGACTGTGAGCCTGCGTTCAGTTCCAGCCCAAAAACGAACTCAGGCTCAGGTCTAACTTTAGACCATGAGATTACTTCATAAATTAGCAGCTCTCAAGATAACGGCCCTTTAGGTAACTCTTACTAAACTCTGAAAAAAAGTGCTGCTTTTTCTGCTTAGAGTACCTGTGCTCGTGCAAACTGTGGCTAAAACAAGATTTCAGTTACCTGACAGGCAAATTTGGATGCAGTCAATGCTCAAACTACACTGATCTCCAGATAAATAACACCAGGGCTGTCACAGTAATTATTAATGTCAATGTCAGAAGAGGGTTTCTCTGACAGAGGATGGGTTTGTGCTCAAGGAGCAGGGCTGTACCCCAGGAGCATTGCACTGAGCCCTTCTGCCAGCTCTCCTAGGAAAAACCTGGGACAGAAAATTACCACAATTATCATTTTGTCTTTGCTCAGAGGAGAACCAAGCTCCTGAGTCCAGCCAAGGGCAGCAGTTTGGGCATCCCAAACACAGGAGGGGAGAAAGAAAGACAAAGGGAGAAGAATCATCTACACTTCCTGCAGAAAACAGTAAATTCCACATTCTTTTTTGCTTAGCAAACATGACATTCCTCTTTACTGGGCAACAAAAGACATGATAATGTGATTTTATTGAAAATGTAAAAGCGTTATTAGTAAAAAAAAAACTTTGTGAATGAAATACAATTAAGGCAACACGTTGAAGATGTTGTTTCCCAGACCAAAGGTGGTTTCAGATTTAGGTGTTCTTTTTTTTGATCACAAAGACTGAGAGGCTTAAATGACCTTGTTATATAAAAGATGGCAAAGCTAAACTAATCAAAGACCAGCTGAAACAATCAAAGCCAGAAGCTCTGCCATCTATTTCAGAAGTAAATCAAAGTCACAGCAAGGTCATGACAGAAGAAATGGTAAGACTGGGGGCTAAAGCAGTATTTCAGTGCACTAAATCCCACCTTAGAGCTGCATTGTTCATGTGATGGCAGAGAGAGAGAAATTCCTTCTGTGAAAACTCAAGTTTGAGTCATTCCCCCTAAAGAGGAAACATTTGTTACCATCCCTCTGTTGTTTGGTTTTGGGTTTTTCTGGATACCTTTTTGCCTGAGCGGACACTCAGGTTTAAACCCCTTGCCCCCTGCTCTGATGGCTGATACTCCACGGATATGATCCTGTAACACAAATTAAATTCTGGGTGTTCAGTGTCCCTTGGGGGTATGAACAAAGTCAGAATGCTCTACAGCAACCACGCTTCAAACATTAATTCTGAGATGGTCAATTGCAATAGGGTCATATTAAAAGTAAATCAAACAAATTGTGCACGCTTTCCTTCATAAGGATTTGAAGCAAAAGGTGCAATAGAAAGGTAAAAAAATATTCCACTTATTTCAACTGGAACCTATTTTTAGAAGTACTATAGGCTTTTATTGCAGTTTAAAATAAACATGCTCTGAACAGCTTTTCTCACATTACTCTCCTCTGCTACATGTGGAAAAATTCAGACCATCAAGAAAATGAGCTCTCTAAAAGAGCTGTGAAATCTGATATCGCACTTTCCAGCAGTGTTTCTTTTATTCCCATTTTATTTCTCCCCAAATTCCCTACCTGGAAGGTAAAACGGCCCCCAAGAGAGGATAGAAATGCTTTAAAATCTGAACAGAAAAGCAGATGTATTTAAAATGTTGAGAAAAGACATGCACAAGTGGGTGCTGCCTTTGGGATGGATCTGGAATAAAGCAGGGTCACTGCTCAGGGCACCGTGCAAGATCACGAGGGGATCCCTGGGACTTGCATCCAAGTGACCAAATTCTCTTCCTAAACCACACTGAAATGAGAAAAGAAATTCCCATTTGGCCCCACAAACACAGGAAAAAGTTGGATTTCCACTTTGGTTTTGCTACCTGGTGTGCAGCCTCACGATCTCCCACATGGAGGACACCGAGCCCTTCCAGCCAAGCTGGACAGAATATCCAAGATTTTAATCCACTGAGCAGCAAAACAATCCCAACCCATCTTCCACAAAGAATCCATTGTGGAGAACAAAATCCCTTTGTCCCTCGGAAGGGGCTCCAAAATCCCCTGTGCAGAGGGAGCAGCCACAACCGCGCGGGGTAGCGGAGCGCCGGGAATCCTCAGCACGCCCCGGAGCCAAACAAGATCCCCTTGTGAGCAGCAGAACCAGCAGGATGTGCCAGCCCAGCCCTTCCTCGTGTGCAGGGCCCAGCCACCACCTCACACAGTCCAATAAAGCACATCCAGCTCGGCACAAGCCTTGCAGAGTGCACAATACAGGACCTTCAGCCCTCTGGATTTGTACCGTTCTGAGATACAACTCATCACTCCCTCAGATGCTGCTCTCGTGCACTGCTTTAACCACCAAGAACTTGTGAAGGCTTCTAGAAGAGCCCAGAGAACAGTGCAGCTTCAGAACTAGAGAAACTATTTGCAAAAGAAGTAAATCTGCACTCATTCCCAAAAGAACAACTCAAAAAGATCCACTTGGCAGCTCTGGGTTTCACTTTTCTCATGCAGAAGATGGCTGGGCGTTTTGTAGGTTCTAACTACAAAGGGTATTGCCAATCTGCTGTTCTGGGATTTGGAGTTAAAACAAAACGTAATAAATGTTCCAAACTGGTTTAGATTCCCAAATAACAAGGCCATTCCTACACTCGGCAAAAGAAAAAGACTAAATCTCTCTCACATATTTAAAGGCAAAAGAACCCCTATTTCTGCATGCTGAGATTCAGAGGAAAGGATTCCATGTAATTCCTCCAGGTTTATGGGTGCTGGTATTATAAAGAAACACATAAAAGCTAAGACATCACTGTTGTTCCTGACGGAACTGTTTTCCAAAACAAACAGGCACACAGCACCACTAAGGAAAAAGATAAAACTAAATCAGTGCCTCTGACAGAGCAGTTTTTAATCTTGGGTTCATGACACAAATTCTACTGGGAAAAAAGAAAATGGCTATGAAGAGATGTACAGAAAAAATTTTAGCTAACCAGAGAGCACAAAAGCTGTAAAACTGTTGCTCCACTCTGAGGTTTAGCTGTGAAAAAGCTGGTAGCACAGAATGAACTCCTGCCAGAAGGACTGAAGGTGGTGGATGTGAATTGAAGCACCCCCACCCAGGCCAGCAGCAGCACTGGGATTGCTGGAGCTGTCCCAGGGATAAAAGGGAGCCAGGACTGTGGTGCCAGGGGATGGATGGCAGCACTGTCCAGCCCAGAGCCTGGCTGGTTATTTCACAAGCAGCGGGTGGTTTGTGGGGCCAAGCTGCAGGGTCACTTCAAATCAATGTTCTCTCCAAGGGGAAGCCAAGGCAGGGCAGATAGAGGGAGGGATTGTGCTTGCTACCGAGAAATTACATGCTGCTTGAGCCTTTCTCACAGTTTTCTGGGCGCTGAGGACAGGTTTTCCAGAACTCTTGGAAAAACAAGAACAAGCAGAGGTTTTTATTTTTGAAGTTATCTTGACAGTCACGGGGTTGGAAGGGGTGAGCAGCACTGAAGTTACACTGCTGCTCAAAGCCATTTAATGAGGGCTGTGTCTTCCTGCCCCATACCTACTAGTCCTTCGCTGAATATCCCTTTTGACAACAACTCCAGGCTCCTTCTCTGTTTATTTCAGAGCTGCAGAAGCAAATCAATCCTGACAGAACGCAGAAAACACAGGGAAGTGCAGATGGGCTGGTAAAACAAAGGTAACAAAACTGTCAGCTGTGTGTTTGTGACCCACAGCTCTCGTCACACTATTCCCACAGCAGCCAAAAATCAAACCTCTCACTGCACTGTTTCCCCAGTGAGTCACCTGTTAAATCCTTCCCCATCTCACCTGAAAGACATTTCTGCAGATCTCTACCCCCTTATCACAAGTTAAAGATGTTCCACCCATAATGAATGAGGGGTTGTATTAACTGTGAAGTTTTCAATGGAACCAAACAGCAGTGCTGGGGGCAGGGAGACACTGCGTTATTAATTAAAAGGTTTGGAAGCTCTGCTGCAGGTCAGAAATGGGCTCAGCCTGGCTTGCACTGCATGAGCACAGCTGGAGTACTATTTCATTAAGTCTCTGATCCCAACTCATCCTGCACAGAGAATATAAAAATTAACTGCCAGCATCTGTGGGCACATTCCTTTCATCCAACTCAACAGGCTGTGATGGAAAGGAACAGACCTGGGGAGGTCCTGTGGCTCCGACAGGGGAACTTCAAATCCCTCCCACCACTGTCTGCAAGGCCTTGCTCCTTTTATCAGCTAAAAAGACTCAACTACATCCACTGAAGGAGATTCCATCACCTGGGTGTGGATAAGGCCCGCTACAGAGGGATCACAGTCTCAGGATTTTGGTTCAAAAGCTCCTGGTTCCCCTCCGTGACTGCTGAGCACAAAGTAAGGATCAAGTCCATACAGCATCAGCTCAGGAATCATTGCTTCTACTTGCCTGATGTATTTTACTTGAACACCTCAAACAGGTAAAAGCTGTTTTCTTTACTGAGAGGTCACAGTAAGGTTTAGCAGCTATGGCAGAATATTCCAACTGAGGCACTTGGAATGCTGCTGTCAGCTTCATCCCAGACTTCTGGGAGCTCAACCAGTTACAGCTCCTACTCCCCACCGTAAATAAAGATAATATGCACTGTTTATTCCACAGGGATGGCTGAAAGTTGAATTAACTGGGATTCTGTGAGAGCAAGGGTTCTGCAGAGAGGATTAAAACTACATGCAAATGTGAGCATTAAAAAGTTTGTTGCCACACTTGTTGCTAAATTGCACCAATTGAGAAACACTTGAACTCAGACAGGGTAGCGTTCAATTTACTGTACTGCAAAGAAGAACTCAGAACATCCGCAGATTAGCTGTTGAGGAAAACATAATGTGACCTCAAAACAGTCCCAGTCCTAGATATTTGGACTTTTAAAGAGTTTTTAAAGAAACGTAACTATTTTTTAAACTTTTTATTTTGTGATGAGCCGAGTTAAATACATGGATTATGTAACATTAGTGAGAGAAGCATTTTGGAAGCTAGAGAACCCAGCCAAGGCTCTGTAAACATCCTTGCTAACACTGGAATTCCTATTTTTGCCACCTTTGGTAAATAGCTGAGCGTGGTGGCTGCAGCAGGACAAGAGCAGAGTGTTCACCCCTGGGTTTGGAGAGCTCAGCAGGAAAAGTGTGCACGTCAGCACTGCCCCAGCTGGCACGAGGAGGTTTCATCCACGCCAACCACGGAGCGGCTGCGAGATGCCACGGCAGGAAAGCTGCAGGGTGGGGGTTAAACAAGCACCACTGCACACCAGATGTATGAGGACATAGAAAAAAGATCCGGAGCACAAGGGAGAATATTAAAAAAAAAAATCCCCTTCAATGCCATAAATATTTATACTAAATCCAAGGAACTGGCCGAGTTCAGACCTGTCCTATATGAATCACGCAGCACTTCCCTCACCTCATCTTCATTTCACATGTTCTGGATAAAAGCACCACAAAGGAGGTGCCACAGTTGTGTCAACTTCTTTTTCTCTGTGGTAAGAGCAGTTTTTGTCGAGCTGCTTTAGAAGATGTTGCTTTCCAAAGAATATAAACAGAGCAACTAAACAGTCCTATTTAGCTTGGATAGCTCTCGTGGGGAATTTACTGATCTTCCTGGATCATTTAGATTCATAGAAATAGTTTCCTTCTGCCTGGACAACTTCAATTTCCTTTACAGGGACATTTAATTACAATCAGTGGAGCATCACAGGAAACTCCAATGTTGTAATCTGGAGCCAAGAAACCAGACTTGTCTAAAAGGTTCTGCTCTGAAAGTGTCCAAGCCTGCTACTGTCACATCTTCATCGACTTTCAGAAGTGAGACCTCCTAAACATTAGCAATTAAATAACAAAACTGGAAGTCTCAATATCAACTCTAAAGTGCAAGCACAGTGTTGATACCATTTGCAAAAGAGGTAAATCCCCACTCATTCCCAAAACAACAACTCAAAAAAGACGCAAAAAAGATCCATTTGGCAGCTTTGGGTTTCACTCTTCTCATGCAGAAGGTGGCTGGGCACTTTGTAGGTTTTAACCACAAAGATTATTGCCAATCTGCTGTTCTGGGATTTGGAGTTAAAACAAAACATAATAAATGTTTATATTCCCATACAACAGTGCCATTCCTATGCCGGGAAAGAAATTGACTAAATCTCTCTCACATCTAACTACAACCCATATTTAAAGGCAAAAGAACCCCCTATTTATGCATGCTGAGAAATAAATATTAAGCCTCACAAAGCAGGAAAGTGCAGTGCTGAGAGGTTTCCATGCCTGCCCTGTCAAACGGGTTTCCAGGAAAAACTACTGCTTTTTAAATACAACTGGTTCCAAACTTTCCCTGGGAGAACAACTATATTTCCTGGAACCTGCTAGCAACATTTGGAAGAACAGGAGGAAAGTTACACAGGACAATGGCTGGTTCTCCCAGCTGACAGGGAGCACTCCAGAGTGATGAGGAGTGAAAAGGAACATGTCTTCAATCACAGACTCTCCTAACAACGACACTGCGACAGCACAGGAGCCACAGGTTTGGTGAGGGAACTGCGCTGGCACCAGGCTGCTGAAGGCAATTTCCCCTCCCTGCTGTGTGACACCAAGGCTGCAGTGTGCCACTTTATCCCAAAAATTATCTACTTCTACCCACGAACACCACCTCTGGATGAGCTTTTTCTCCACAGCCAAAATGAGGCACAAAGCATCACACAACGTATTTGGGGGGAAAGCTGGACTGCACTGAGTGTTGTTATGCTCAACATGTTCTTGCTCTAAACACTAGCAACAACCAAGTTTAAAAGAAAATGGAAAAAAAGTTACTTAAAAAAATCTGATACCAAACAGTGACATGAAATTTAGGCAAGGAAACACTCTAAATTCTTGTTAAAAAAAAAAAAAATCTGATACCAACCGGTGCTGTGAAACTTAGATAAGGAATGATTCCAAGCTCAGTTTCACCCTTTTGTCCCACCACCCTGAGATTTAAGGACTGCCATTCCTATTAAAACTGGATCTCTGTAGATCTTTGATGAAGTCTCCTCACCTCAGCGAGGCTCCTGGGTGACTTTGGCCGGAACCAAGGCTGTGCTGGCTGTGCTGGTGTTACCAAGGTTGCACAAGAAGCTGTACTGAGCTATTTCTTCACAAGGAACCACCTTTTCCAAGGAAATGGCCTCAAGCTGCACNAACCGGTGCTGTGAAACTTAGATAAGGAATGATTCCAAGCTCAGTTTCACACTTTTGTCCCACCACCCTGAGATTTAAGGACTGCCATTCCTATTAAAACTGGATCTCTGTAGATCTTTGATGAAGTCTCCTCACCTCAGCGAGGCTCCTGGGTGACGCTGTGCTGGTGTTGGGTACCTCACCAAGGTTGCACAAGAAGCTGTACTGAGCTATTTCTTCACAAGGAACCACCTTTTCCAAGGAAATGGCCTCAAGCTGCACCGGGGGAGGGTCAGGCTGGGGATCAGGGAAAGGTTCCACCCCAGAGGGTGCTGGCTCTGCCCAGGCTGCCAGAGCTCCAGGAACACTCCCAGGGATGCCCTGGGTGGGGTTGTGGGGCTGTCTGTGCAGGGCAGGGCTGGATCCACGATCCCTGTGCAGGGCAGGGCTGGATCCACCATCCCTGTGCAGGGCAGGGCTGGATCCACGATCCCTGTGCAGGGCAGGGCTGGATCCACGATCCCTGGGCAGGGCAGGGCTGGATCCACAATCCCTGTGCAGGGCAGGGCTGGATCCATGATCCCTGTGCAGGGCAGGGCTGGATCCACGATCCCTGTGCAGGGCAGGGCTGGATCCACCATCCCTGTGCAGGGCAGGGCTGGATCCACCATCCCTGTGCAGGGCAGGGCTGGATCCACGATCCCTGTGCGTCCCTTCCAGCTCAGACATTCTGTGATTCTGTCAACTGACGTCCCCCAAGCTCAGTGCCAGCTACTCCCCCTGTTAAAAACAAACCTCCTGCAGCTCCACCCATGTGTGACAGAGGTTTCCGAGGGGGCAGAGATAACCCTAATTAAGAGCTCAACTGCCTGCTCAGCGCCCTGCAGGATCCATGTCCCCCATCCCTCCCAGGACACACACCAGTGCTCCCTGAGCTCCGCTCACCGCTGAGCCCACTGCAGGACCAGGCTGAGAGTGAGAACACCTAAAAAAGCTGCGAGATGAGGAATCGGGGGAATTCTGCCCCCAGGAAACCCGGAGGGAGCCTGGTGGTGCTGCTGGTGTCAGTTCCTGCCCCACAGCAATCCCCGGAGGCAGGGCCAGACAATGCCCCTGTGTGTGCAGCTCTCCATTTCCAGCGGGATGATCCAGGCTGCAGGAAAAACCGGCTGCTTCAAAGAAGGAATCACCCCAAAGCCCTCACGGCTCTCCAATGCTGAGGAAGCACAAAGCCATTGCTGTAAACACTTCTCCAGGAGCTTGTGTTCACCACTACCTCACACCATTATCAGTGAGAAATTATAGGCTCTGTCCTGCTGGATTATTGTTAGTGTAAACAACTTTGCTAAATTGCTTGGCACTCTGTCTGCATGCAGCATGTTCAAACCCTGTCGTCTATTCAGCCAAAATCAAATATAAAGGCCCATCTGTATTAAACCTCAAGAAGAAATTAATAGACAACTATTTTCATGCAAAGCAGATATTTAAAAAAGGCAAAGCCAATACATATGGATGAACTTTTTCATTCATAATTTTAGATGCCACACAATGAAGACTGTTGTTTAAGCTTTATTTTTTCCCTAACAGCTCTCCATACAATGCAGTGCATTGTTCAAACTCTGGAGCAATTTAAGCTTTTTCAATGTCTCCTAAAATCCCTGGATTTATATCCAAAGAGACCTGGCACTGTAACAAATTTGACTTGTGAGTAACAAGTTACAGCCTTTAAGCAAATTGCTCATTAACACAGAATTCAACTTACTGCTACAAACCTCACTACCTTTTATCTCAGGAAAAAAAATATGCTGCTTATCTTATCTACAGAAAGCTGTGGGATAACATTCTATTATATTTAGGTTTTTAATTTCCTTGTTTGGGTTCTCAGTACAAATGCTGAACTAGCATCCAGGGTGAGAACAACAGAACTCCAGGGGAAAAAAAAGAAAAAAAAAAAAAGTTAAAGTATGACCTAAATCTATCCTGCCTTTGATGAACGAGGAAAATAAACTGAATTTTGATGTCAGTCCTGAAGAGGATATTCCCAACTTCATGTTAGGAGGAAATGAGCAAGAAAAGCCCAACTGAGAAGCAGGGGGCTCTTTGTTTTTTTCCTGAAGATGAAAGAGATTGAAAATGCAAAACCCACAGAATGTTCTGTAAATGGGGAATGTTCTGTAGGTGCATCTTAATTTACATGGCTTTGAACGGACATTTTACACTGTGTTACAGAAAAGAACAGTTAATTTGCTGTGAAGGAGACTCTTAGCAGAATAGTGCTTAAGTAATTTTGCATATTTAGAAGCTAACCCAAACTTTGCAGTTAATAGGAGAAACTGATGTTAGAGAAAGTGAAAAAAGCAAAGTCAGCAGAGAGCTGATGGAAACTCTTCTTTAGAAGTTAAGAAAACATGTTGCATTTCATTAAAAAGCAAATGAAGTTAGCAGGATCTGTGATAGCAAACATCTGAAGTGGCCTTTTGGGGAAGACAGACACATTTTCAGGATGCCTTGCAGTGCCCTGAGAGGACACGCAGCTCTGCAAGCCAAGGAATGCTCTAGCCTTACAGGAAGTCAGTGAAATAATTATGTAATATGCCACTAACTAATGAAAGCTGTCCTGAAACCAAAAAGTAGTGTTCTGCTAGAAATCTGGATCCAATTTTCTACATTAAATTAAAAAAAAAAAAAATTAAAAAATCCCAGTCTTCTGGACTATCCGGAGAACTCTGCATAACTATTTTGAGTGCTCCAAGTACCGTGCCTGGGGGATTTCTTAGCATCTTATTGCATTTCTTTCTACCTTTCCCAGCGCAGCAGTTCCAGCCCTGAGCATGCAGCAATAACCCAGAGCATCTGAAACCGGGAGAGAGAGAGGAAGGAAGGCAGAAATCTGCCTTCCAACACAGCACCATCTGTGATAAACAACAGAATGAAAGGAATCTGCCTGGAGACTGCGGCTCCTCATGCATATTCCGTGGGAAAGCAGGAGCCAGAAGTGGCCGGACAGCCCTGGAGCCAGAGAGCAGCATCACCTGCGCTCTGCGTTAACTCTGAGCACCCCAGCACGGCGCACACCGGAACGCAGAGCCGCAGTTCAGCCAGCTCCCACCACAGAACAAATGCAGATGTTCCAGCCCTGAATACCTGCCCGAATCAAGTGGCCGTCACTCGATAGGAAGCGCTGGGAACGCCAGCCTGCCCCAGAACGCTGCTGCTCCCCGGCCCCTGCACCTCAGCCACGGCTCCCAAGAGCTTCCCCGTGGCTCTGAGCTCATTAGGAGTAAAACAATGATCTGAAAGCACCGCTCATTAAAGCGGCCATTGTTGATCATTGGCAGCAAATGCTTAGCAGAAGAGTATCAGATGTGTTCACGCTAAAGATGGGCATCCAGATGCCAAGGCAACAACTCTCTAATTATTCCTTCTTTTCTTTCCTGTTGCATCAGAACTAACATAATAAATGGCTTTAAATGGTTGATCATCGCTAATGTAACTGTCGTTTTCCATTGGTGAGGACTAAGCATTCCTATTTGAATGATTTAAAAACTTTCTTTCACTGTAGAGGGAGACAAAACTCAAATGTCGTTTTTATGCAACTTGTTAAAAAAACACCAACTCATTAAAATTCAGATTTTCCTCCAAAATCATCAGTTGGTTTCGAGATTACCATGGGGTATCACAGAGGCTCAAAGCTAGCAATGAGGTTAAGAAAAGCCTCCGAAGGACACAGATACTCAGTGTCAAACAAACAACCTTGAGGAAAGGAAATGGCTTTATCCTGTGCTTCAGAGTTATGGACCCCCTTTCCAAAACTCCTTCCCTTCATTTCTGGTTACAATCCTTTTCCTGGATGGGGCTGTTCAAATTACATGAGCGTGTAGAAATTTCCAAGAAGCTGCAAAGGCACCTTTAGAGGTCATTTAGAAACCTCCTGCTCAAAAGCAGCCTCAGGCAGGAGCTGCTCAGGGCTCTGGGTGGGATTTGAGTGTCTCCAAAGGAAGAGAACCTGCGCCAGTGGTTCACCAGCCTCACAACAAAAACCAAAACACACCACCCCACGTTTGAGAAAACAGCCAGGCTGGGCTGAGGTTCCACCAGCAGAGCGAAACCTGCAGCACAGGCTCGCTTTTGAGCAGCTCATGGGAGCAGCTCCAGCTCTGGCACTGCCAGCCCAGCACAAGGACACTCTGCTGCCCCAAGGCAGGTCCCATCTACGTTATCACCATTTCTGCTCTTCCCCCAGAGAGGCCGAACTCAGAGATGTGTTTAATGAACTGAGCAGCACCTGGACAGCATTTCCACGCTGGGAACTCCAGCTGCAGCGTGACCATGACTGGTACAGACACAGCTGAGGTTCTGGGAGGTTCCTGCCCCTCCCAGCCAGGGAAGGCTCTCCAGGGCTGGCAGGAACTCAGCAGCCTGCAGCTCCCAGATAACAAATTGCTATCTGGGACTCTCACTGGGCAAGAAAAAGCAGGACTCCTCTTGGGATGCAAATTACACCCCTCTGCTCCACGGCAAACTAAAGGGTTGCCAAATGCACACGGTGGAGGAACTTTTCCTTAGGTATCAACACATCTCTGATCCACAGGCTGCTGCAAATCCAACAGCTCCAGTGCCAGAGTAAAACCACCAGAGAACTTCATAAAACACACTGACACACCTCAGCAGCACAGAAATCATCTCAAAAACCAAAAACAAATGTTCCAAGGGAGAACCTAAAGGAAAAAGGAACCACCTCTTTCCCGTGGCCTGTAGGCCCATCGTTCTCTCCTCTGAAATTTCAAACCTGTTTTCCCACCACACAATGTATTTTCATCTTATCCTACATCTTCAAAAGTACTTCTCATGAAGGTATCAATTTATAAGTAGTTCAAGTGTGGCCTTCAATAAATTCTAATTAAGGAGAGGGCATTTTTGTCCATACAGTTACTACTGCAGTAGTGTCCCTGGAAAGACAAGATCCATCACTGCTGACACAACTCACTTATAAAATAAATACTATGGCAGAGGCCTGGAAGATCTGTACGCATCTCTAAAACACCCTCTGAGTTCAGAGCAGATGTTGCCAGTGTTTACACTTTTTAAACCATTGGGATATAAACACCTCACTATAAACACCACTGAAGTTTTGCTTTTCTTCTCTTCATTCTGTGTGTGTTTATTTTAGTGTTAAAAACGTTAACTTCCAGAAAAAGGAAAATAGCAACAGATGGTTAACCTAAACAAAAACTGCTCCAGAAGAGTGTATTCCTTAAGCTGTTCTTTTGCTTTTGAACAATTAAAGCTAAGATCTGGTTAAATAACAATTACTGGAGAAGAGGGTGGGGAATAAAAAGGAGGCTGGAAACAATCTTCCATAAATATTAGGCATAATTACAATGAATCGAACTAATGAGCCAGAACTACAGAGCAACAGAAGTCAGTCAACAAAACACTCAGAAAGATGTATTACGTAAATAAAAGCTTTGCATAAAATTCCATGGTCTTCATCAGAAGTTATCAATGGCTTCCAAAGAACACTAATTACTACAGAGAGCACTGAAAAAGTTAAAGGATCCTGAAAGTTGTTTTTCTTTTAAACGAGTTTTTTCGTTCTAACAAAGAAAGCATGGGATAAGAAAGAAGCTGGGAATTCAACTCCATGGAACTCCAGCTCTGTATTATTCAGCTCAACCTTCTGTAAAAAAGCTTTATCCAAATGAATGAATTTTACAGGAAAGAAAAAGCAGGAAAAAGGGAGAAACAAAGATATTAACAGTACAACAGGGAGCCCCTCCACTTCCTGAAGGGAAGAAATGTGGCCATGCTGGTTTAGGGACAGAAAGGACTATAATTTCCAAAGTGAGATTCAGCTGCCTGCCTTCTGGCCGGGCCTTTTTCTGAGCGCCGTGAACAGACATCTCCCCGGCCTGTGCACGCTCCTCATTGTTTCTCTCCTGACAACTCCAGCAAGTTTATTTTCCCAACGAACATGGAAAACGTTCCTGCTGAATCAGAAAAAAAAAAAAAATCTTTTCGCGGCGCTTGTGCGCGGTTACAGCAAAAGCAGCCCCGCTGCCAAGCCGAATTAGCTCAGCGGTGCCTTTCTCTCCAGGCAAAGCCAAGCCATAACCGCTCCTCGCAGCCGCACGTAGAGAAAACTGCGCGGAGATGAAGGAACCGCTCCTGCCCCGTTACCTCAGGCGCCTTCCCAGCGGGGCTCTGAGGGCTGACAGGGCGAGGGCAGGAGCCCCAGCGCCGGNTAGGGACAGAAAGGACTATAATTTCCAAAGTGAGATTCAGCTGCCTGCCTTCTGGCCGGGCCTTTTTCTGAGCGCCGTGAACAGACATCTCCCCGGCCTGTGCACGCTCCTCATTGTTTCTCTCCTGACAACTCCAGCAAGTTTATTTTCCCAACGAACATGGAAAACGTTCCTGCTGAATCAGAAAAAAAAAAAAAATCTTTTCGCGGCGCTTGTGCGCGGTTACAGCAAAAGCAGCCCCGCTGCCAAGCCGAATTAGCTCAGCGGTGCCTTTCTCTCCAGGCAAAGCCAAGCCATAACCGCTCCTCGCAGCCGCACGTAGAGAAAACTGCGCGGAGATGAAGGAACCGCTCCTGCCCCGTTACCTCAGGCGCCTTCCCAGCGGGGCTCTGAGGGCTGACAGGGCGAGGGCAGGACCCCCAGCGCCGGCGGACAGCGCGGACCCCCGCCAGACACAGCGGGCCCTGTGGAATGGCCGGGGCGGCGCTGGGGGCCGGACAATGGCCACGGCCCTCGGGACACCGCGGCGCGCCGGACACTCGGGCCCGGCGGCGTGTGCGGCCCAGCCCGGCCCCGGCACAGACGGACAAACCCCAGACCAACAAACCACAGACGGACAAACCCCAGAACGACAAACCCCCCACCTACAAACCCCACACCGACAAACCCCCTCTCGCCCCCCGGCCTTTACTGCCAGTAGTGCCCCCGGCGAGGGAAAGGAAAGTTGGCGCTGAAAACGCGGCTTGTGGGAAGAAAAAAAAAAAAAAAAAAAAAAGAAGAAGGAAAGAAAAAAAA
>VXBU01012132.1:0-41625 GCA_013400315.1 Bombycilla garrulus
ATATATATATATAACTTATATAAGTTTAAAAGGCCACACCAATCATACTTGTTCGTTGCTGTATTTATGGTCATTACTAAATAGCAAAAATTATTTTTCTGATTTATATCAGAGTACTCCCAAAGTAAACTATTGCTTAGACCATCCCTATAAATTACACTTCTTCCATAATAGCAGTGAATATCAATATTCCACCTCCCCTCTGCTCACACATATTGTATTACTGGGAAGAGCTTTCTTGATGAATTGGAGAGGAAAGATGTAATTTTGGAAGGAGCAGTTGTGCAGGAGGGAATCATTGTGCAGAATTTGTGTTTCAAAACTGGTAACAAAAGTTTCTCCACAGATGTCACACTTGAATCACCTCTGACTGTAAAACACCAGGATAATGTGTATGCAAACATAAGTTTAGTCATGGCAAGGGGTTCTTGATTGGAGCAGAACACAATTAGTAACATGCTACAAGATATGGGTAATACTTCATTAAATAATTAGAACATTCTGCAAAAATCTGGCCAAAATGTTCACACTGTTCAAAAAGGAGCAGCCCAAAAGGGATGAATAAGAGAATGAGGGATTCCTGGGGGAAAAATGTTATAAATTGTTTAGTGAAATGATGATGATGAGAAAGTACATGAATATTTTCCAGCTAGCTTTGATGCTTGTTATCTTTCTGTTCACTGAGCAAATGCATTTACAGTATTCATAGAGCATTTAGATTTGAAGGTTTTAAAAAAGTTTCTAAACATCCAAAGAGCAAAGCTCTGAGATGACCTACATCAAGGGAGGTTGTGAGGGCAGAGAGATTGGGAATATTTGTTGGCTGTGTGCAGACTCTGTGACTGTGTTTCTATGGCGAAAACATGTGTGCATGTGCACGAATGTATGGATATATGTGTATTCCCTGTGTGTGGAATACCTGCCCAGCCTTGCTACTGGCTGGACCTGGGGGCACAGAGCTGGGGCAGCCTCTCCTCTGTTGGGCCACCAGATTCAACAACTCTAATAAAAGTTATTAGGAGTTTCACAGAATGAATCCCCTGTTTCTGTGTAGGTCAAGGGCATTGGCAGTGTTTCTCATCTTTCTATGCCCTCATTTCGTGGCACACCATTGCTGAGTCAAAGGGGGTTTCACTACAAGTTTTCAGCTTAATGAAGTGTGTAGGGAATATTCTGTGGATTTGGTTTAATGGAGCACATGTTCTCTAGATTCTTCTTACTGTGTGGTATCCTGCAATTGCTGGAATGGTACTTGATGAACAAGGTCTAATTTTATATGGCAGTGGGAAGGTTATACTGACTACACACCACCAACTGAAATTGTTTTCCTTCTAAGTCATTGGACTGCTTGAACTTTCTGAGTTGATCTTGTGCTTAAGCTCTGGAAAGCAGCACAAAAGAAATGGTTGACCCCTCCTCCTCTTGGTACTCATAACAGCAATATGTTCCTAGATTCAGCTCCTGTATTGCCATATATCAGCAGTGGAGGACAAACTTCTTTCCTGCTTGAGTACAGAGAATGCTCCCATTCATACAAAGCAGCATGACCTTCATCCTGCAGGATGCCATTCTTGATTCACATTTAACTCTGTGAACTATTATATGCTCAGATCTTTTTATTTCCCCATGCAAGATGAACAAGTTGGTTTTTAACTTTTTCTTATTATTATTTAATTTGGTGGATTTCATTGTCCTGAAATGCATATAGCTTTTTTCATTTCATCCTAGTAAAATTTCATCCTGTTTTCTCCAGAATGATTCTCACATTTACCATTGTTCTGAATTATTCAACTGCATTTGTTTATCTTCAATCTCCTCTTATCTCTTATCTACAAGTGTAACAGTTTACATGTTATTTCATCATTCAGTCCATAAGATAGCACAGCTAGAATAGTCTGTATGCAAGCAGCATAAACTGTATGACATAATATGAAATTTTCATAGCAAATTTTCTTTTGCACCTTCCTACTGGTTTTATGACAACTGAATAGTAGTTCAGTCTGCATAGCTTGTTAGCCTGCTTACGAAATATCATAAAATGGTGTCAAAAACCTTGTTAAAAATGAGATGTGTCACTCCCCTTGTTTTTCTTTCAGATACAAAGATTGTTTTCTATCAAAGAGGATGATGTGACTGGGTTAGCATGACTTGCCCTTCATGTTTATGATGAAGTCAGCAGTGAAAAAGAAAAATAAATTGGAAACCGTCAGTTGTGCACTAAAATTGGGTCCTTCAACATCTGTACACAATTATGTAAATCAAAATTTCCTTTAGCCATACTTTTTATAAGATATCTCAATGCATCTCAAAGCACTAGTGTTAATGTCATATATTTAGGTATATGATATTAGATATCCAAGATAAACAAAGACTTGTAGAAGAAAATGTTTAACCATTTTCAAAATGAAATGAAGAAATGACATGTAATACACTTTTTATATTAAGAAGGGTTACAGTAAATAATTTCACCAGAATTCTTTAATTTAGAGAGAAATTTGCCTTCTGCCAATACAAAAAAATAAAAAATTTTCAAAATTTTCCCCCATGGAATTTACAGATATGGTGAAACTTGAAGTTAAGGAAGGATCTGGCAGGCTTTTTGCCTGATCTGTAGTAGAATAATATTAAAATATAATTCTGTATTACAGGATTAATATATATCCATATAACAGGATTTAGCGTTTGAATTACACTATATTTTTCATATTATATTACTTTTGAAAAATATGTCACTCTAATGTTTCCTTGGACATCTCTTTATTAAGACATCATGGAGCAAACCCACAACATGTTTATAAAGCTTAGAGCATTTTGCTTTTATTTTTAACTTAGATTTAAAAATAAACAACCCACAACAGATATCTTCACAACTAATTACAGTGATGTCTGAATTAAAATGTCCTACTCAGTTTCTCTGCTGCATTAAACATATTTTTCAGCATTCAGAAGCAGAGACTCTGTCTGTTCTCAGCATCCTGCATTCACTGCGGTGTAACTTTCAATATTTTCACGTTGCTCTAAATCTGTATAGCTTTATTCACACGGTGCTGAGCCTGAGCTAATATACCCTGCTGGGGGACTTAGCTACAGCACACAGCTCTGGCAGAATATCTCCTGGAATTGTAAGAACGACTCGTTAAACTCTGTACATGTTGTTGACATAGCTGTGGCGTTTTGAAGCGCTGACTAATACTTCCACAGCTGTAGGTAGTATCAGGCACTTGGTTATTATTAGGAAAGCTGCCAGCATGTTGGGAATGTTTGTTTGCACAGTGACTGTAGGCAAAAGTACTCTTTGTTGTTAGGCACCACTGTTAGAATTGGTCCTAAAAGTTCTTAAGTCTCTCATTACTATAACCCCAGCTTGCTGTGGAAGCTATTAGCACTGGCAAAAACTCCTTAGAAATTACAACCAACACCCATATGCCAGCCTCTGTTGCTAAGTGAAATAAATTGTTACTAGCACCACCAAGTTGCTGGAACTGCTTGTAACAGCTGTGAACCTCGAAGTCTGTGATTAATGTCAGCTCCAAGCCTTGCCGGATGCCTGACAGAGCTTGTCACAGCCAGGAATGCTGAGCGGCAGGGCTCCTGATGGCCGCGAGCATTGCTGGCTTCCCAGCAGTAAGTGTAACAGCCACGCATCCTGGAATGTGGGACTCTTTTGTCCAGTTCTGCTTGGCTCTGGTGAAATCTAGTTTCCAAGATGAAACCTGAGGAATTTTAGAATGTTCATATAGTTGTTTTTGCTGTTAAGCTTTGTTATGAGAATATTTTTTTTTAAATATGGTTTCCTTGTGTCTGCATTTTCAAGAAAGAAGAGAGCTGGATTCTGAGCATGGCCATACTCTTTATTTATTGCCAAAGGGTGAGGATGGACTTTCACGGAACCACTTATAAAATTCTTATCCTGGGAGCAATTCCATGCTATTTCTTATCTCATTATAATTGAAAGCTGCCTAAGGACTAGAGATTTAGCTTCAACTAAGAATTACCAGAGTTGCCTCTGTGCCAGCAAGTTGCACCCTCTGCTTGTTGTCTCTTTGGGAAGCTGCAGTGAATATAGGAAGAATTAGTAATGAACCATAAACCTTTAAAGACTAATCTGTATGCATATAAAAGGTCAGTGGCTAGGCCAGTTGTCCTAGAATATTTTATATGTCATGCTGCTGCACAGGTGTCCTAAGGATGTGTATCAGAGAATTGTTAAGGTTGGAAGAGACCTCTTCTTCAAGTCCAGCTGTTATCCCAGCACCTCCAGGTTCACCCCTAAACCATGTCCAATAATGAAAACACCTCTAAAATTGCCAATGAGATATACAAAATTACTAATTAATCTAGGAGTGTAACAGTTTAAAACCCAGTATTTACCCATGAACATCTGCCTTTTTGTTCTAGAAGGAATATTTCCACTGTCTTTTCCAGAATTGTGTTACTAATCTTTGAGCTGCTAAGCAGCTGTACTCAGATCTTGCAGGCCTGACCTTCTTATCAAATGCACAGAATAAGATAACAAGTACTCCATATTGCTCAGTCAGTTAATGGTGCCAGTCATGAGCTCCTGTGAACTTTTACTAAGACAGTAGTTTATTCACTCTGTTTTCTAAGCAAGAACTCTGCAGCATAAAATGAAACATGGAAGCAACAGATTCAAAATCAAGTGGAAGACCTGGTTCCTCAAGTAAACTGTGCTTAATCTGTGCATCTCTGCTGCAGATTATTATGAGGATCAAAAATTACACCTTCAAAAAGTAGCTGAACTAGAAAAATTCATGGAAGGGAAAAGTAAAAGGTGTGAGGCAACAGAAATATCCAAATAAATTCAGGAGTTGCAGATTTCTGGAATTTGTGAGTTTCTTTTGCAAATGTTTTTAGCAGTGGCTGAGAGCAGATGTCTAAGATAACAGAGACCTAGGAGGGAGCAGACACAGAGGTGAAGGAAGCAACAGTGTGTGTCTTTGCTTTGACCTGGTATGGCCATTGCTCTGATATACTGAGCGTTTTCAAACTGGAGCATATATCTCAGGCAAAGTGGATCCCTGCAAAGGTGTTTGCCTTCCTTTGTGAATAACTTGATTGAATTAATTTGAATGAACAAATTTGAATGTTGTGTGGATTTTTCCCATTCAGCTCCTCAGACTGTCAGCTCTCAAGCCTTTGTGAAGAGGAGTGAAGCGATAACAAATTTATGGCTGATTATCTTAAGTGAGATCTAAAGCTACTCTCTCATACACAGCTCTTAGATGCATGGCAGCTTCTGAGTGCAGAAGCAATGAGAGAGCTGCATTTGTAGGATTCGATGAATTTGCATTTGTGAAATCATGTGTTGGAATTATGTGACTCAAATAACACTGTTTTTTCAATGACAGCCATTTAAAAAATGAGACAAGTGGCTATCTGAACTTGGAATACTGCACAGTAACTCCATATACAGAAACGGTGCAAAGGATGAGGTTTGTTAGTTTGGATTAAATGAAGACATTTTCTTTATAACTCTGTGTGAATGATAGGGCTGGGGAGCATAATTCTGGTGGAATAATGTGTTTCCTTCACTATCACTTTGTTGTTAGAGAAGAAAATAGTGGTTTATACCATACATATTCTGTCTTAGAGTTTTATCTTGCAGCTGCACCTTAGTCATTCTTGAAAGGTGTCTTTATGACTGTTTTATTTCACTGGTGGCATTTTTAGTGTTTTTTTTAATCAAGAATATTTTAAGAAGATGACAAGTATGCATGTAAGCCTTTAAAAGATATTATTTTGTATTTAGACCACAGAGGTTGATAATGGGGCCAATAACTATAGCATCTTGCGTAATCACTTGGATAATGGAGTAGGGTAGACTCTCATCATATTTGCAGGTGTGAATAAAACAGGATGAATTTTTGGTACACCAGATGTACCACTGGGTTGTGCTGCCATTCTGTGGCATGTCAGAAGGCTGGAGATCTTGGCCAGCAAGACTCTTCTAAAGCCAAGCAAAGGCAAATGCCAAGTCCTGCCCTTGGGGAGGAATAAACCCCAGGTACTCACCTGTACAGGATGGGTGGTGTTTGGCTGGAAAGCTGGAGTCCAGTAAAGGCCCTGGGGATCCTGGTGAACACCTACTGGAACATGAGCCAGCAAAGTACCTTTGGAATATAGGCAGCCAGGAGAAGCCAAGTTGCACTAGGGAAAGCTCTACTGCTAGATCAAGGGAGGTGAGTGAGTCTTCTTGACCGCTCAGCCCTGACTGGAGCACATCTGCAGTGTTCTGTCCACACTGGGCTTCCCCAAAAAAGCAAGGCATGGACGTATTGGAGCAAGTCTAGCAAAGACCTCTACAAGGTTAAAGGTACTTGGGCAACTATCATATGAGGAGACCCTGAGAGAATTGTGATTGTTTAACCTGAAGGAGAGAAGACTGAGAATCCTCCAAAGAATGCCTAGAAGTCATGGCTCATGCACTCATCACACACTCTCATTATGAATCCCAGTTGAGCTCTGCAGCAGCAGCTTGAGCCTCCAAGAACATCAGTTTTGGGCAGCAGCCATGAGGGCAGAGGTGACGGCCTTAACTCTCAAAACATAGATCCTGCTGGCATCTGCTCCTTCTCTGATCAGTGGTGAGGTGGGGGCTAGGGAAAGGGGGGTTGATCACTCAGAGGCAAGGGACAGATCAACCAAGGCAAGCACCACTTTCTCCAGCCCTTTGAGTTGCTGAGCTGAGTTTGTTCTGCTCTCACATTTGTATCCCATCTTCTCCAGGGAAAAGTTTCTGGTTCTTGCCTTTTCTGAGCAGAACAGGAGGAGGTGAGTTGAGGTCATGCCACAGATAGAGGAATAGGTGTTGTGTGCCTTTGTGTTACAAGTCTCAAGTAGGAGGGAGATATTGTGTATTGCAGGAGAAAAGGGAGAGGTAGGAAGACATATGAGGGAGAGTGGGAAGAGAGGGTGCACATGTCTGTTCCCAGCCTCCCTCCAAAAAAATTGAAGTGGCCTCTCGCTCTCTGAAAGCTATTGTGAAGCAGTGCTGTACCCTTCTGAAGTAAGCACCCAGAAACCATAATTAGCCAGAACCTGTAATATTCCTTTTGGAGATGTTGCCCTTCCCTGCCACTTCCCTTCCAGCAACTACACTGACCTGAGTCCTGCAGGCTCACAACTTGAATAAATGCATGGTTTTACTGGCAGTGAGAAGTAGAGACTCTCAACACAGGAAGATTGTGTATTTATCTTTATGTATGAGTTCTCAATAATAGAAATAAGTAGTGACATCAAAATTTCTGAATTATTGTAACATCTATGTGAATACAGAAATATTCCTTTCCATAAGCAATAGCACATTCCATTTTTATTTGACCAGTAACTTGAATGTAGGCATCTAGCACAAAATTATTTGAGACAACTACAATTTGAATGACGTCCTGACAACATCATATCCAGTTTAGTGATTAAAATTATAACATTTCCTTTTTTTTTTTCCTAGATCCACTAATTCAAAACATGTCCACATCATAATTTTGAGACTTTACTCTGTTTTGCTTCTTTGGTTCACTAGTACTACTTTTTGGTGACCCCTACTATTTCCAGGCAAACTTCATAGTTCTGGTGCACCATTTTGTGCAATGAACAGTGGGAAAGCCTTTTACCTATCTTCCTCTCTTGCATATTTAGCTGGCTGTCATGGGAGACAATGATTTCTGAATCCCAAACCAAAAATCACTGGATTTGTTTGTTGTATCTGTCGAGTGACCTTTCCCCCTCAGTTTTACCCCATTGCCTCTGCAAAGCCTTGTGATTTAGTGTAGAAAGGGTTAGGTTAAAGTTGTTGCCTCTTCTCTTTGATCTAGTCATTTCAAGTATATTTCTTGTTGTATTTCAACTGTGTTGCACTTATCTTTGAGCAAGCAGGACTTGCCGAAAATGAACAGAGAGTGAGTGCTTTACATCTGTGGCTGACTGTGAGGGCTCAAGTGTAGCACTTGAGATATAGCAGCCTTGGTTGTGTGGATGATTGTACAGAATCCTGAAAGGAGCAGTTGAAAGAATGTGGGCATTGTTTTGTTTGGCTATTGCTTGAAGTTTAAGGTAAATGACATTGTTGGTCATAGAAAGAGGTTATATTGGTGTGGCATGTGGTGTCATTGCATGCTTAATGGCACTACAAAAAATCACTGGCTCAAATGGCAACTCTTACAAGTAAACCTCTGCTTTGGATAGTTTAAGTACAAGTGGAAGTATTATGCTATGATGAAATATGTGGTAAGAACAAGGTTAAGATTGTTTTGAAACACCTGACCTGAATCTTCAAGTACATTTAAGGTTGAGAGAAATTGCAGTGAAAATTCAGTTATCTAAAGCCTTAGTACTGTGGTAAGAAGTTTGCAGTGAAGATGTGGAACCACTTAAGAATTCCATGATATCTGTATTTTCTTTTACTATGATTTCTGAAGAATTAAGGCGCTGTCAGATTTACTAACCATTTAGTTTGACCTTTTGAAGAGATCAAATACATTAAAATCCTCAGGGGTTAGGAGGCCAAAGTCTCTTCTAGGTGGCTCACTGCTTCCTCACATGCTTTAATATCTATACAGGTCTGATAATTTTTGTGGGATTCATTCGACCAAGTGCAGTGTAGGTGGCTGCATCTGACAGAGTCACTGTAGTCTCCCACTGGTGCCCACAGTAGTTAGTAGCAGATGCTTCTCAGGAATGATTCATCTCATCTTAAGGTTTACCCTAGGCAAGTCAATATAAGTTATGACATACCAATATAAATCACATCAAATTTGAAGTTTTACACTTCTTTAAGTATACTGGGACGTACAATGTCTCACATAAATGTAAGAAAAGTCTTGGAAAGCATATGCCATCCTCTACTTTCAGTCTGTGGTGTCCATGTGACACAGGTTTTTCTGATTTTTTTTTTCATTTGTCCATGCTGTCTGTCCATGTTTTGACTTTTCATTGCTCTTTTTTCTTTTTTTTTTTTTTTTTCCCTAAGTATGTGTTTCTGTGCTATGAAGATCACCTCTCCTGTTTTTGTTTTTTTTTTGTCTTTCTATCCCATGGTGTCTTGCACAGTCCTTGCTGTTAGTAATTTCCTCAGGGTTTCCCCCCTGCTTTTTATCTACAGAACTTTGTTTTGGGATGGGTCAAGAGGTTGTATTCAAGCTGAATGCCTTCTGATCACTCCTTTTCTGGAGCTCTGGGACATGCTTTTCTGCTCAGAGTAATCTGAATTTCTCTATAAGGGGAAAATCAGGAGTCCAGGAAGCTGGACAATAAATAAACTATTGGTATGTAGAAACCAAACCTGTCAAATACAGTAATTGATGGATAGTAAACTGGATGAATCTGATGCTAAACAAATTAAGAAAAAAGAAAAGAAAAGAATGCTCTATTCATTTCTAGTGGTTTCTGTGAATTAGCTGCAAAGGCTCCATATGCATATTAGGAAAAGCATCTTCATTTTTACTATAGCTCTGTCAGAGAGGTAGTCTGTCACTTGTGGTTTACCTTCTCTTTTCTTATTGGATAAGTGTAAAAATACTAGGAGTTGTCTCAAAGATGTAGTTCTCTTAAGTAGTTATATTTAAAGGGGTGAAAAATAAATTCAATTTTCATTTAAGAAACTCAGTTGTTCAGCTTCAGAGAATTTCTGAATAACCTGCTTGTAAAAAAGTGAATATAAAGAATCTTATTTTGTTTTTCACCCAGACGCACAGGGCATTGATTGTTAGTGCATCTCTTGATACATATATTTTTGATAAAGCTGACATTTTTTTAACTGCGGGAAGTACTACAAAATCCACAGTGAAACTATATTAACATGAAATAAAGTATAATTCCTCAGAAAAAACAACACAGAAGACCAATTGAATTTCTGAATCTCCAGGTGAATATGAACTGGAATTGCACTGGTCACCTTGATGTTTTTCTTTTTCCCTGCTGTCTGTACCACCATGAATTTGTCCCATGCAGAGGCAGTAAAAATAGCAGACACATTCACATTTAACAGGAATATGTCCAAGAACAGTGTTTGAAAAAGAACAAAATAACTCAGTACTATCCAAAATAATAGAAGCCCAAGTCAGTAAATTGTTGAGAGTAAGTAGACAAAGCCATAATATACATGGAAAAAACCCCAACAAAATAAAGAAACCCTCCCCACACAAATATTAATAACTTGGTCAGAAATGTATAAAAATAAATGGCAATTCGGAAAACACTGTGTCACGAATAAGAGAGCTGAGAAGAGGCAAGCAAATTCAACAGTCTGAACTTACTCACTGCACATATAAGTGAATAATAAATAATGAAATACATGAGATTGAATTAGGAGAGATGATACTTAAAGCAGCTTCCAAAACTAATAAGCAGTACCAAACTCTAATGCACATCTGACTTTTCATATATGAGTTCCTTCTCTCAAATCAATAAAACTATTGAAATATTTAAAATTAAACTATATTCTCAAGCACTTTCCTGGCTCTGTGACAAAGATTGATCACAAAGCTATTCCTTGCATGTGAAAAATTAAGGCTACATTGGTTTTAGTACTGCATATGGATATGGAATGATTTAGTTTCGTTTCTATCTCACCTGGATGGATGTAAGTTATTGAAAATATTGTAAGAAGAGCAGGTTGATAAGGACTATTTTCAGGAATAGATGGGATTGTAGTGAACGGTTTTATGGAGTAAGTGACAAAAAAGATAATGAGGTCTAGAGAAAACATTCAGCTTTCAGCCTGCAGGAACTAGGGCGATGGCAGCAACTAAGGAAAAATGGCTGAGAGATCTAATTGAAGTGTGCATAATCTTAAATGGTGTAGATAATGCTTTGTACCCAGCATGCATTCAAAGACCAGGGGCAAGTACTGTACTTAAAATCAAATGCAAGCATAAAGAAACACTTATTAAATTAATAGTAACTGCTGAAGTGACCTACGAGGCATAGGCATTGAGAAAAACACATGGAGGGTTCCTTGGGCAACTATTAGATTATTTCCTGAAGCCACAGCACTGGAAGGAAACTATCATGGCTTCTTCCACTTCCGCAGTCATATTTGAGAAGGGATTTTTGTTTTGTAACCGTACTTGAACCAAGACTGTTAGACATTTTTTATTTCATAAAAGTAGATTACAGTGCCTCATTAGATTTTTTTACAACCTCTCACAGATTAAAAAACACAGAATGCAGCTTTTAAGTTGACAGTTTTGTGATTTAGGTTGTCTGAATATATCTGCATGAGCATTTCCTAGCTGCATATGTTGCTGAAAGGTTTTGTACATGTCGATTCCCACCCAAAGCATCTTGTTAAAATCTGTGCTGACCGCAGATTAAGAAAATATGCATAAAAAATGCAAGATCTTGGTTATTTCTTAGAGGAGGATCAACGACACATTTGACATTTTAATGCCAAATATATTATAATCATAATTTTGATTGACATTTCTGCTGAAGGTTTTTAGTAGCAATGTAACCCAAGTTGCCCTTGCTGCTGGGCAAGCAGAATTTATTTTGCTGGCAACGTCTGTTGGCAAAAAAAAAAGTTCCCTGATTTTTTACCCATTTTTTTTCCAACATCTACCCTCCAGCAAGCCCTTGCTTTCTGCAGCACAGCCCTTCTTATCCAGTATTCAAGGTACAGCTCCAGGTGACTGATGTCAGACTACTCTCTAAGCATTTCTGGTGGGGTGTAACTGCAGTATGCAGTGCTGAGATAACAGAAACATTACAGAGCTGAAAGAAAAGGCAAATTAGTCCAGGCTGAGTACAGAATTAGTGATGGGGTATTGATCCCAAGACCTGATAAATCATCTCTGAGCTATTCTCTTCCATGTAAGAATCACCTGGTTTAGCCTGAAAAATCTGGGATTCCTTGCTTAGGTTTGAAACCAGATAATTAAGAAATAAACAAATCATTAATTCCCAGCTTAGAACTGTGAAAGAAAGTATTTTTCTAAAGATTTCAGTAAATCTTGAGCTAACATGATGTGCCTTATTTCTTAAGATGTTGTATCCTGGTAAAGGAAATAAAAGATGGAAAGAACTGAATTGGGACTGTATTCTCCACAGAAGAACTGGGAAATTTTTACCTTAAAGCTCACCAATGGCCCTACTCCATATTACCAGTAGAGTAAAGGGTTCATATTCTTCCAAGAACAGTATTGCACATCTAAGATATCTTTATACTGGAGAGATTATTTTCCCCCTTTCATCATTTAGAGGCAGAAGAAAAAATAATAAAACAGATATTTAAACACCAAATGTAGACAGAACAGCTGTAGTTTTAGCATGTGTTAGCTGGATGAAATCTGACAAACAAACAATACTAATAGAATGATAATAGTTTTGGGCAGTCAGCCAGGAACACACTGTTGTGAATAGGTCTGGAAAGATTCTTTTATTTTTTTTATGGATTATGGCAATATAGGCTGTTTTATCAAAGGTGAAATATTTTATGCGGTTGTTGGTTTCTACCAGATTTTGAGGATAATCTGTTGTAGACAAGAAACAAGGAAATATGGTACCAAGGGTATGAATATAGGAACCTTTTCTTGGTGTGGGATAAACAATAATGCTGTGACTGTAGGAGAACAGGGATTTGAAGCTGAATTCTGGTTTAATCCAGGCCAGTAGCCAAATGCTAAGCAACTGAGCATGACAGACAAAAATACACAGCCCTCTTTTGCAATGCAGTTCCATTTTTGAAAATGCTCAAAAGATTTTGTCTCTTATTCTGTTTGGAAATTGAAGCAAAATTTGTAGCAACTTCAGTAGATCTGAAATTTAATTTGAACACTCTGTTCAACCTGTAGCGATAAGCAGAACACATGTTAGATTAAATTATTTGTGTTTAATATAGATCTGAAAATAGTTTCTGGAGTGTAGAAAAAGGAATGATTTTTTTTTTTTTAGACTCTGATAGATGTTTTCAAATGAATTGTCAGAAAAAATATGCAATGAAAAGAGGATGACAATTGTTTATTTTCCATTAATAGTGAAAGAATCAAGTTAAGCCTAATGATTAATTTTTAATTTTGGATGGGATCCTCTGTTGGAGATGATTCTGCCTCATGTTCACCTGACTATGTTCTGAAAACTCTGAACCCTAAAGTCTCTATTAACTTTACTGATTGCACTGTTGACCATTGATTTGAAGGACATTTGCCATAACTCTATCACATACTTCCTAGTTGTGTCTCAGAAGTGAAGTTAATGTCACATTAACATGACGCATTATTTATTAGAACTTAAAATGGATCCCGTTACTTGGACATGAATTTGATATGTAACTATATTTTACTGCGAACACTAATAATTACTTTATTTCCTGTTCACTAGAAATGTTGTTCTAAGAATTCTTTTAACTTTTTTTTTTTTTCTGTAAATTTGATAAATGTAGGCTCTTGCTGGTGTGAACAGATGCATGGAAGTTAATATTCTATGTTGAAGGGCAGGTGAAGCAGTAGTGCTAATATCTAGGTTGTTTTCTCCCATCCCCCCCCCTTTTTTTTTCCAGCAGATCTGCTACAGTTTTCAGCTACTCTTTGGCCTTTCCATGACTTGAAGACAAAAAAGGAAATGGATGCTATGAATCCATTCTATGGATTCACAGAATCATAGAATGGCTGGAGTTGGAAGGGACCTTAGAGGTCATCAAGTTTTAAACCCCCCCAGCCCAGATAGGGACAACTTCTGCTAAATCATCTTGCTCCAAGACTTATTCAGCCTGGACTTGAATCCTTCCAGGGATGGGGCATCCACACTTTATAAGGGCAACCTGTTCCAATGCCTCACCATCCTCTGGACTCACTCCAGCAGGCCACATCCTTCTTACACTGAAGCTCCAAGGCTTCAATCACTGTTCCTCATCCAAAACTACAGACTTTATGGAACTGAAAAAGTTTAACATCAAAAGACCAAACTTTATAGTCTGGTCTGACTTCTTGCATTCAGACATCTACAAGGTCTTACCAAATTATCTTGTGAGTAGTTTGGGCTGCCCAAGAAGCAAACAGGACTTAATGCTCCTTTTCCATTAATCTGTAGGCGCACATCTTTCAGCTGAAGTACTTCTGGTATAGATTTTATTTAAACCAGCTTCTGTCCTCAAAAATATTGATTTATTCAGTAGCAAGAATTGCCTCCTAAACTGTCTTCAGAGCAAAATGCAGCTGAATATCAGTCTTATTGTGATCAGATTAATTCACTGGAATGCCATCAGCATTGAGGCAGGTGCCTTCCAACCCTGAGACCAGCTGGAAGTGCTTTTTCTGTAAATTCCCAGGTGCCAAAAGGCAGCCAGTGAAAGCAATTTCACACACAGAATTAATGAAGGTAGCAGCAGATGATATTGGGCAGCCGTGTTTGGCAAAACACCTGATTTCAAAAGGAACAGTAGCTTTAATCACATGGGTAATATGTTACAGATGATGAAAGGGATGTTCATCCACGAGATCAGTTCTGTCTAGTTCTGTCCAATGTGTATCTTCATGTTCCCATTTGGATGAGGCATCCTGCCCATATACCAGCTACTGAGACATCATAAATACCCTCCCAGACTTTTATTTTGCTCTTGCAACTGTCATAATGAAAGCCCTTACAGTTACCAGAACATTTTTTTTTAAATTATGAGTGCTATTTGTTATAACATTGAAGTTTGTCCAGTCCCATAAAATCTTCTGACTGATGTAATCTCCAGAGCATTCATTCAAGTAATTATTTAAGAGCATTATATGACAGGTAACAATGTAACTATTTGCTACTGCTGGAAAAGCATAATTTGTTGTTAATATTTTCTTCTTTAGTCAACATATGTCTTCTTTATGTCAACTTATCACCTGTGCTGTATGGGGATCAGGATTAGGGCATAGCTAGGAGGGAAGATTGCCACTATGATTTCTAGGTCCAGCTCAGAGCTTACTTTTTTGCTGTCTGTATCTAGACACTCATCGCCAGCAGGTGTACAGGTAAATTGTCAATAAATATTTCTTTTTTTCTTGATCTTTATTACTGTGTTTTGCTTTCACCTGCTTCGAAGATCTTTGCAAGCAACTGTCAATGAAATGGCTGCACTTACCTTCTTATGTTGATATATTTCCCAAAAATATAGGTGCTTGTAACCATTTTTGTAATGTTACTTCCACATGCCTTTCCTCTAAGTCATCCGTCAAAGCAAATTAGATGGTACATTTTGTGCATTTAAGTGGGAAAAGGCATTCTAATATACCCCTTTTCTTTTTATATAGGCTATCATGTCTTTAAGGTTGTCTTTAATATTCTTCCAGAATAAATATATTTTTTTTCTTATTTCAAGTACTGTTATGGTATTAATATTTATTCATAATTTTTCTAGTGGCAAAATCAAGTTCAGTGGTAGTTTGACTGCACATCTGGATAAGTTGGCTTGTATACTAAGGTTACTATGAATTAACATTTAACCTAAATATTTATATTTTATAATTACCATCCATTAAAAATGCAGTTTGTTATGCCTCAATCTGTTCTCTGTCTCTGTATTAAGAGTGTATTGTTTCACTTGTTATGTGACATCATCTAATGCTCAAGAGTTGCAGCAGGCAAATCTTTTAACTCTTCATTATTCATTAGTTTCCATTCTGGTCCTTCTAGCTGCTGGGACCATCAAGTCATCACGTGCTTGCACTTGGGTATCGTTATTGTTGGCACAGGCTTGTCAAAGCATTAGAGCTGGCAAGGCGCACAAAGGAGTGCTGTGTGGTGACACAAGTACACATTGCTGCAACTCATCATCTTCCTGAGTTTTCTCCGTGTTATTTTTGTTTGACAAGATTCTGTGTGTGCAATCCTGTACCATTGTAAGAATATTTTCTGTGGAGCTTTCCGATATTCTGCCTTTTTTTCGGAAAGAATTATTTGCATTTTCCTTTTTTTTTTTTTTGCAGAAAATATTGCTTCCTATCTAGGCATAAATGACATGCAATCTCTAGTTATGATGATAAATGTTAGCACCAATCAGTTGAATCAGCAGTTTATATCCTGTTTAGCAATTCTGATTTATCAGTGTAATTTAGCTTTCTGGAAAATGTGTGGGAAATAAAGGTGATATCTGCCTTTATATATATAAAACCTTCACCATCAGGACTAGTTTTTCAGCAACAGGGGCACATTTAAATTTCTAGCAATCATTAATAAAATACTTGTCCAAACCTAGTGCAGAAACCCAGGAAAACTTAGCTAATCTCTCTGGTGCTCAGTAAGCTGATTTCCCCATTTGCAAACATGAATCAGTTCTCTTAGCAGATGAAATTTTATTCAAGGGAGGTTACCCATTACCTGAAGTCAGTTTTATTTCATTTTCTTTCCCCCCTCCATTGTATAATACTCGATGAACAAAGTGTGTAGAAATTAAACTCCAAATAGCCGCTTCCTTTCCCTTCCACCCTCTTCAGCAGGAGAGGGACAAAGGCAGAGACCATGGGCTGAGATAACAATTTACTGAAAGCAAAGGGCAATGGACTAAGAAATGCCCAGTAACAGCAGCAATATCAATAACAGAAGTCTACAAGTGGATAGGGTGCTTTCCACACAAAAAGGTGTTCATCATCTCCACACAATTCTGCATTGCTGCTGGGACAAAGACAAGATGGCAGCCGCTCCCATACAGCTCCATGTGGTTTCTCCAGACAAAGACAGGATGGCAGGTGCTCCCCACGGTGCTCTCCTTGTCCCTGGGCCGGGAGCAGGGAAACGATGGACAACCCCAAAAGCTAGATTGTCCACATCCAGCCTGCTGCTGGACTCAATTGCACACAGCCACGGCTGGCACCGCTGTCACCACTTTTGACTGCTCCATCCAGGTCTGCTTGGCTCCTTTCAGCTTGGGTCAGACTCAGCTGAGGTCTAGATATTTGGATCTATGATAACTTTGCAAAGGATTTCTGCAACTGGATTACTTTACCTGATAAAGTCCATTTAAATAGATGTCACTCCTTAACAGAGTAACTCCTGTTGCCTTAGATGAGGGCAACTGTTTACCCAGAGATGAATCTGCCCTTGTGTTCTTCACAGACTTCTATACCCTACTACAGTGACAAAATTTAAACATAAATACTTCCTAGAGATAGTAAAACAACTGAACAGAAGAAGATTACTTGCCATTTCGGGTGGCTTCATTTCTCTCTGCAGTACATGGGACAGCAGTGTGGCTTCATTCAGCCTTCCAACTTCCAGCTTCTGGACTCTCATATGAGATTTATACATGGGATATATAGTGTTGTTTCCTTTTATAATTTTGTTTCAGCTTTCTTACATAACTCTTAGTCTTTCCCATTGATTTTATTAGTGTTGCATTCCATTTTCTTAAATGAATAGTAGGGTTTATCATCTTATCATTCTGGCTTCTATACTGACTTTAAGTTGAATGCACCATTACTTCCCTGCGCAGAAGCACTTGAAAGCACTTCAGGTTGATGTTTCTCATTTAATCTACCACACCCCCTGTAAACTTAATATAGCTCATGAAGCTACAATTTACTCCCCTTCTGCAGAACTGTTCCTTTCAACATTTTTAACTCTCTTTTTCTTTCACCTTGCTATCTACTGCTGATGACAAAATTTACATGAAAATGTGTGAATTGTGAACTAAATTAACATTTTTGAAAACGCATCATGTTTCTTGGGAAAATCTAATGTATCAACACATATGCCTGACCCCAAAACCTCCTTAATAAAATTCTTCTGTGTATTTCTCACTTTTTCAGCAGTCCACCAAAGTCTATCTAATATCCTGGTCTATTTGGTTCTCATTTTGTACTATAGTTAATATTTTATAGTTCTTACTTGAATGGTGAATTTTCTTATCTTCTATTTCAAAATTTTATACTGTTTCATTTCAGAAATTCTCATCTGAGTCATAGCTTATGTTTCTCTACACACACTCATTTTAAGTTCAGATCCAGTTGCTCACAAATTGGAAGCAGATATTCTAAAGATATTCTAAAGAAAGATTTCTCAGAGATAATCCAGGAAGTATCTGTAGGTTTTTCTGACAGTATTCAAACACTGTCCCTCTCAAAGCAGAATATTGAGTGCTGGTGATTTTTGGCTTAAGTTCATTGCATGTCCCAAACTCTTATAGAGATGATTTTATGGAAAGTTAAATATTTTTAAGTGCTTAACTTTTTCAGGATATTTCTTCATCTCTTACAAGGGTCTTATTAATTGTCAAAGTGGCAAGAATGAGACTAACCATGATATATATGTGATGCTTGAAAGAATGACTTCTGAATATATCGTACAATCCAGCAATTGTTTGAGCATTAAATTTTTCCATTTTTTATTTTAATAAAACCTTTGTTTAAAAAGAAAATGAATGGTTGGTTGTTTTTTTAAGTGTAATTAGTTTTACACTTAAACCTGGATTCGTCTCATCTCATCCACATGACTGAGAAATCTATAAGCATTGAAGAGAAATAATGTTTTGCTTCATTGTTTCCAAGGAAATTTGAGCAATTAGGATACTAATTTAGGCCCTTTAGGTCACTAAAAAAACCCACAAAGTATGCTTTTGAATTTTCTTGCTTATATCACGGATCTCCACCCTAAAGCCAGTTCACACATGCAGAGATGCTTTTCATTATGGACCTTTCACTATGGACCTTTGTACTACTGATCAGAAGAATTTGCCGTTCAGTCTATGAACCTGCTAGGTGACCCTTGCTGATGTTTCTTGTCACTACTGTTATTTCAGTGTTGCTCTTCCCTTCCGTTTCTTAAGGATCAATCAAATTATGTATGACCTAAACCCATAATAACTTGAAAAGCAAGTTCTTTGCAGTCAGCAGGCTGCAAGCAGCTGGGCTGCCAAGAGGCATTCCTCTTCATGTTGAGTTTCTAATGTCAAATTTTCTCTCTTTTTCAGTCAGTGGTACATGTCCTTATTTCCACCTTCATTGTACAGCAAGTGCATGATATTCAGCAATACCAGGCTAAGTAGAAAAGCTGACTAGCTCTACCTGGCAGATGTTCATTCTCCTTTCTTTATGGGAATGGTTTTGGAAAATCAAGATGACAATAAGTCGTAGCCCCTCATATTGCACTTCTTTTGTGAAATCAAGTAAATTATCAGCTGCTATATTAAAAATGTTTTACCTCAGAATTACATGACAATTGCATTATTCATTATCTCCTGACCAGTAAAGAGAAAGAATTTTCTATTTTGAATGGTATACTGTAAACTGTCCAGGTTGTGCACACTTTAAGTTGTTTAGATTTCTTTTAATTATGAAAACAAACTACATTCATGCCCTTATAACAATGCAATACATTCTTTGTGAGTCTAAAATCAGACAGAGAATAAATCATGTCTCTGATAGGCTATACCTAGATTTTTATAAATTTGAAGAAAAGACTTGAACTTTTTTTTTTTAATTATTAAACTTGTCTATTCTCAGTTTCAGAAAAGGTTATCTAACCTAAATATACTGAATACTTGACTTAAAAAGTACAAACTTAAAGCTATGATTGATATACAGTCTTGAATTCACCTACATTTTCTGGCATTCTATTGATTTTGAAAGACTTTAAATAATTCTATCAGGGAGCTTATTTTGTGTCAATTAAACCAAACTGCACTAAAACAGTACTTTAAGAAACCCCTCAACCAAAAATCCTGGCCAAAAAAATGCTTTAGAAGCATGTCCCTAGAAGCCTAAAAAGACCTGGAGGGAATGACCAGAAGTATCTTTGGAGTAGGAGTGTTTTCAAAAAGTGAATGTGCAGGCATTCTCTTCAAAACACTGTCTGAAAAACATTCACAAAATATAGCACCTTTAACTTGGGCAGAAGAATTCAATGAAGTTTTGTTTGTTACTCTATGTTTTAAAAGGTTTCCTCTTTTCTTTTGTAATAAGCATTCGCTAACTGTGAACAAATCCCAGTGTTTTAGCCATTGAAACCTCTTTTATAACACGAACCACAGGGGGCCTGCTTCAGTGCAGGAAGCTGAGATCCAAGTAAACTTCTGAGTTTCAGCTTTGGCTAACATAATGATTTTCTTACGTGGAGGTAGGAAGAAGTACTACGAGAGATTTACCAAGTAATTTAAGATCTATAAGACTTTGAGAAAATAATATTCTCTTGGAGGTATTCTCAACTTTTTTGATGAGCAGTTGATGGGGAATTCATCATAGAGATTTACTCCCTTAGGCCTTTTTGCTCTGTGCAGTGTGTAAGATGCATGATTTTAAATAGAGGATTTTACATCACTGTCTTTTAAGATTTCCTGGTTTAATTTTGCAGCAGGTGGTTTATAGGTCTAAAATATTTCAAAAATCTCTTTAAAAGTAAATGGTGCTGGTAGGACATTCAAGCTGTATGATGATGAAACTTCTCTATGTGACAGCAGCGCACAGATTGTGTCTTGTTGCACTGAGAAAAGCAAAGGTTTTTTACTGACTGCTAGATGACTTATGGTGAATTTAAATTTTTTTTTGTTCTTTCATTTTTTTTCCAGCTTTCATTTGCAGCAACAACTCCAGAGTTGGCTGATAAGAAAAAATATCCTTATTTCTTCCGGACAGTGCCATCTGATAATGCCGTGAATCCAGCAATTTTGAAGCTACTCAAACATTATCATTGGAAGAGAGTAGGAACTTTAACCCAGGATGTACAAAGGTTCTCTGAGGTAAGATTTGCATAATTTCTAGTACACACAGAGAGATACTTATATCAGACTTTGAAGGAGTTAGTTCCTTTATTAATAGCAATTCAGGAAAAATAAACAGTCCCACAGCTTCAGTCCTGCTTAGCTTTCTCTTAGTAGGTCACATTTGCTGTACTGAATAAGCTTAATTCCTTCTGGGGTTTATTTGAGTGTCTTTAATGAAAGCTACTCATGCTTTAGCATGTCTGTTTTATACACACGAGATCACTGCACCTCAGTGCAAAGGTTCCTTTCTACTCTTTGATTTGCAAAAACATATATTTTTGAGGGAGGCTTCTATTCTGACTCTGGTTCACTTAAAAGGGAGAATAAATCCAATTTCATCATGTTCTTTTTGTACTCCGATTTATTACAAACATCAATATGAACACTGAAGAACAAAATCTGGTGAGTCTGTGGCTGAAAATATTGGAGGGGCTTGCTGAAACAAAAATGTCTGAAGCCCCCAGAACTAAGACACATAGCATGCACCCCATAGATCTTTCAAGTTTTGACCTGAGCAACATTTTGGTCATAGAAATTGCAATAAAGTATGGACTAAGTGCCATTAAGCATGGTTTTAACAACTGAGTGAAAGAAAACATCTTATATGTAATGAATCAGAGCAAGACAAGGGAAAGAGTTGGCCCATTAATTATCAGAGAGCTAAAACTAATAGAGATATGCCTAGTTGTTTGGTTGTTGGGAGTTTTTTTTCTTCCTCAGCATTGATTTCAAAAAAGGCTGACTGCGCTGTGAAGACTACCATAATTAAAACCAGGGAAGAGGGATAAGAACAGGTTAGAGTCGTCTTAGATGAGTCAGATATTTTCAAATTATCTGGCACAATTAATTCACTATGGAATACTTAAAAAATCTTAGACTCTTCCCTTATGAGCTTTGAGAATTAAAGGATAAAAAGTAAATGAATTGTAGCAGGAGGGAAGAAACCTTTGTGCCTGTCTTTCCAGAAAACACACAAAGGCCCTGGGAATTACAGCCCAGTCAGGTTAAATTTGATTTCTGGAAAGACACTTGAGCAAATAATCTGTTTGGAATCACACAGGAGATAAAAAATTGCTAAACAATGGTGAAAATGGATTTGTCAAGAATAAATCATGTAAAGCAATCTGATTTCCCTCTATGACAAGGTAACAGGTCTCAAGGAGATGTGATAGGTGATGTGTGATATTTCATGACTTATAAAATGTTAAAAGTGCTCCTAAAGAAAAGTTAGGGAAACTTAATCTTGGGTGAAGATACTGTGAGAGCAGTCTAGTCTCTAACCAATATTCCAGCAACAAAAGTTAATTGATATCAGGTCATCTGAATATTTGTTTTTAAAACAAATACTGAAGCAAAAAGTCACCAAAAAATATGGTATGCTTCCTTTACCCTTCTCTGTCTTGGAAATAATTTCAGCGAATAGTTATCAGTGCCATACTGTCAAACAAGAAGGATGAGATTCTGTCAAGTGGTATTCTCTAGAAAGAGATAAGATTTTCTGTAGATAGTATGATAGAGAAAATGTTTATTAAATTGCAGTTGACACCTACTTGGGAAAAATCTGCAAGTAGTTTGCCGAGGACAGGACTGAGTTTCAGAATAATATTGATACTGGCTTAACTCTAGCCATCAGCCAAGCACCACACAGCCACTTGATCATTTCCCTGCCAGCAGGTCTGGGGACAGAATCTGAAGGCCAAAAGCCAGAAAATTCAGGGGTTGAGATAAAGACAGACTCACAGAGAAAGCAAAAACTATGTGCACAAGCAAAGCAAAACAGGTAATTAATTCATCGCTTCCCATGAGCAGGCAAGTGTTCAGCCATGTCTGGGAGAGCCGGGCTCCATCACACATAGCAGTTACTTCGGAAGATAAACACCATCACTCCAAATATCTCCCCCTTCCTCCTTCTTACCCCACTACAGTGAGTATGATGCCGTGTGGTCTGGAATATCCCTCTGGTCAGTTTGGATCACCTGTCCCATATGTGTCTCCTCCCAGGCCACCATACCCAGCCCCTTGCCAGCAATGCAGTATGAAAAGCAGAAAGGCCTTGACTCTGTGCAAACCCTCCTCAGGAATATGAAAAACGTCTCTATATTATCAACCCTGTGTCCAGCAGAAATCCAAACCAGAGTTCCATATTGGACACTATGAAGAAAACTAACTCTACCCCAGCCAAAACCAGTACATTGATAAAGGTTTTAATAAAAACAATATTTAAGTGAAATGTGCAACATGGCTGTGTAGGCAGCAGATCTCCAGAGAAAGATACGGCAAGCACTACAATGAACCATAAACTGAGCAGTGGGCAAGATGTTTAGACTCCTTGATTTGCTGTAAAATGTAGAAAGGAAGCAAAATGCTCTCATAGCACCACTCTGATGTAATGCAATATTGACACATAAGACACACAGAGTAAATTAAAACTCTACTTAGTGTTCATTAGGTGGAAGTTGGAATGTCAGGTCTAGTATCATCTTCAAGAAGGAAGTAGATCAGAGAAGTCTGTAAAAACATTGGGTCACCTAGAAACATATTTAATGAGAAAAATTAGAAGTGAAAAATGTCAAATAGAAAGGATAGATTGTTGAACTTGTGTTGTGTAGGTTTTTTTAGGGTAAAACTAAACACAACACAGAGATTCTTGGTCTTCCTTTTGGACAGCTGGAGGAATTTCCTGTCTGCCAGGGTCACTTAAGAAGTTCTAAAACCGCATCTTTCAAGGGTTTGTAAGAGTGCTACACTTGAGGTCAAAGTCTCTCCATTTCTCTTGAAAGGTTAGCAACAGCCTTCTGTGTCTGCAAACTCAATTTACTGTGAGCCTTACAGCTTTCAAGTAGTGCAAGATCCAGTTAAAGCTTCCTTGAATTGCAGTGATTTTTATACAGCATTTTGCATTCTGTGTCTTCAGAATGATTAGAGCTCAATTCTTCCTTTCTCAGCTCCATGTAGAGTCTCTCCCTTCCCCATGCAGACAGTGAAAGCACAGGAAAAACTGCAGGAACTAATTAAGTTATTGTCTGGGAGCAGTGAGACCCAGGGATTCAGGCCAGAGTCAGCCAAGTGTGCAGATCATCAGGCAAGTAAGTCCATAGCAATGAAGCAGGTCCAAGGCCAAGCTGGCAAATCAATCCGCAAGTCAGGGTCAGATCTAGTGACTGCTAGACAGGTCTGTGGCAGAGTCTGAAGACACAGGAATAAAGGCTGGACTGAGTTCCCAGAGGAAGGACCTCAAGGCCTGTTAGTGCTGGTATAAGTCTATCCATACACTGAAACTATAATTTTCCCTCTAAAGGAACATCAGGCATAACTAATCTTCTGACATTTTTTTTTGAAAGTGACAAAATAGTCTAATATGATCTAAAACTTCTCTGTCTTGTAACATGCCAGTGAGTTTGGGATATGAATGGTCATACCTATAATGAAAATGCATTACAAGCCATTAGATAAGAAGCAACTGAATGTCTTCTCTTACTCTAATCCAAAATAAAACAAGCGGAAACAAATTAATGGGATCTTTAGAGAAGCCTGTGTAGCAACTCAGGTGGTTTTACTCTGCAGCGAAACAGAGCAGTTCTCTCATTTTTCCATTTCTCAGAAAGACTGCATCAGTTTGACAGATCTCTTTCTCATTTTTTAATCTAGAGCAGTTTGGATATCTATATAAACTTCCTCCAGTTGTCCTGCCGCCTAAACACATGGGGGGATAGATTCTTGTTCTTGCATAGGGTCTTCATACCCATGTAGTTTAGTCCACAAGAATCCTGACTGCATCTCTTTGCCTGCCATCTAACTTTAGTGGTTTTTGGGCTGATGACTTTTTTCCTTAGCTGGATCACTGTCTCCTGTCCCTCTGCAATTTGTACTTTGATCTTATCTCCTGAATAATTAAAACTCCCCTAACTTGTCTGTAGGTTAGCTGCTCCTCGAAGTCATCAAGCTGTCTTTTTGGCTTACTTTGACTTATAATGAGACAGTTGTCTCAATTGCTTAGTTTATCAGACTCACTCCAGTTTATCTCTGAAAGCCAAGATCAGAGAGGATCTTTTGCTTCTATTTCAGTTGTTTCCTTTGGGAATCCTTTCTGCAGAGGCTTTGGGTTATCACCCATTTCCTTTTACTTGGTGAAAAATCTTTTTCTTATTAAAAAATGTTAGATCTTCCTTATTCTCCAGGTCACAAAGAGAGGTAAGAAGTAGGTGGAGAGAATGGTCACACTCTTAGAGCAAGGGGCAACATTTATAGATCTTATACTGCTTGTGGCTTGAGACTCCCTTTCTTGGCATTACTTGGGTTCAAGGATTATGACTTTTCAAGCGACCTGTATTCTATGGCTGCCAATAGTTGAGCTCTTCAGGTCTCATTGTACAACCATAAATATCCTTTCCATAGTGTTTAAATTGTGTGAGTTGACTTGGTATAAGAATAATGTACACACTTCATCAGTTCTGTTACTTAACTAGGACAAATTCATACCTACTGTGCTTCTGTGTCCTAGATTTTATGGATTGCTGCCCTGTTTTCATACTCCGGGAGAAGATTCTGTTTCAAAAGTTAATTCTGGGGCAAAGATTTATTAATGAGGTTACAAAATATTTTCAGGATTTTCAGCTCAAAGTTTGCTGTGGTATATAACTGTAGGGTAATTTAGGTTGGAAGGGATGTTAGAAGGTCTCTTATCTAACCTGCTGCTCAAAGCCAGGCTAGCTTTAGTCTTTATCAACCCTGAAGAGTTACAGCTGTTTGTCCTCATTCCAGGCGGGAAGGGTTAGTTTTTGCAGTATCCAGGAGGGGGCATCTCCAGGACCCAGAAGTTACTCTCTGCCACCTCACCTCATTTCTGGGATTTGGGGGAAGGGAGTTTTATCCAGGGACAAGGAGTCCCTTCCAGCTCAGCACTGAGTGGTGGAGGGAGCACTTGAAAATTTTGTGAATTATTCACATCTTTCTTGTACCCTCTGTCAGTACCTGTTTGGGATTCTATTTTGTATTAGGTGCACCAAGCAATATTCGTGTGGTTTGTGGTTTCATGCTTCAGTGGGAAGAGTCATGGAAATAAAGTTGTACTTAACTCGCAGTAAGTCAAAACTTTTGTATGGCACCAGTATTGAAGAGGATGTAAAAACTACAGAATATGACTGGAAAACAGAAAAATGTATACTCATGCACTGGTTTTCAGACAATGCTTTATTTGCTTACAAGTAATTCTAGTTTACCTTGCTTCAGAATTTTTCCTGTTATTTTCCTGCATATTTTTCATTTTATTTATACCCCTTTTTATTCATAGTTATTTCAAACTGGAAGTTGACACTTGATTGCAATGGTATAGTAAGAGGGCTTCCTTATTTTTTGATATAGACTGGCTTCTATTACTTCTTTTTGCAATCATCTCATGTTGAAATTCACTGAAACTTCATTTTAACTTAGCATTTGATAGCATATTCATGATATTTATAGATTTTTAAAAAATTTATACATTTTCCTCCCACTAAATACCTTGTCTGGGATTGTTTTTAAAATAAGCTAAATTCTGTTCATCTCAAGTGAATCTTTATTTTTCCCTACTTCTTAACAGTAATCTCTTTATGTGATTCTCTGCTTCTTCATGGAAATATTGAGAACTTGTAATTTTATAAGTGTAGGTGGCATTTCAAAAAGGCAGAAGAAATGAGAAGAGTGTAGTATGATAATGAAATAGATTGACGATCTCAAGATAAAATATTTTCTCCTGTGACTGTCACAGTCTTCATTGAGTTCAATAATCTCAAAATATGTCAGTGACAAAAACTTAAGAGAAACAAACGTTGTAAGTGGACAAAAAGGCATTTTTTCTGGGGGATATGATGAACACTAAGGATTTATTCAGATTAAGTTGCATTTTGCAGATTGACAATGTAAAATCTGTGAAAATCAGCAGGCCGTTAGGGTCCATTTTACCTAACTTTAAAGAATTTAGTTTCTATAAATTCCAAGTCTCATCTCAGAAAATGTACAACTGGAAAAAATAAAATAGTTCCCAAGAAAAGCAGCTAACAATAAGTCTTCTCAACATAGTATATATCTGTTTCTGTAGAGAAAGCAGGGTTAGAAGTATTATTAATCTAGGATTTTATTTATTGTAGCCTTGCTTTGTCACTGTGGAGTCTGAAAACTGGTATCTGAGTTAGTGGTCAGTTCTGATAAGAAGTCACTGGATAAGCAGAGGTAATGAGAGAGATATTGTGTGGATAAGAGGACTTAGAGAAAATAAATGAGATACTGTTGACCTTTCAAGTTTCAGCCAGAAAACAAGCTTGAGACACCAGTTTTCAATGACCGTAGGTATATATTATGTAGACTTCAAGATGTGATTATACTTTTTGATCTTTCTGAGGATCAAAAAGAGGAGCAGAGCTTTCCACTCTCCGTCATAGTCACCAAGAGGTTTTAGGGCAGCAAGAAAAACATTACTTTTTTGTCCATGAATGAGCTTGGAAGCCTCAAATATACCAAATAACATAAATGTTTCATCTGGGAGCTCTGAACAGTACACAGCAATTTCATCCTAGAAGGAGTGTTCTACCTTCAACTTTGAACAGAAAAAAGGAAAGGCTGAAGCTTAGAGAGACACAGAAGGCAGTAAAAGGGAAATACAGGAAAAAGCATGAAGAGAAGATATGGAGAGCAGAAAAACTGAGACATTATAAATGTAATTGTTTAACTACAAAACTCCTTAAAAACTATCTCTTCCTAATGCTTACTTTTTTTTCAAGCTGCTTTCCACTGGGCAGATCCAGCACATATTGCTGCAGGTTATTGCTCTTCCCCAGCCCAGGACTGTGCACTTCCCCTTGTTGAACATGAGGTTCCTGTCAGCCTATGGCAGTATGATCCTACTGTGTATCAGTCACTCATCCCAGTTAGGTGCCATCCGCAACTTTGCTGAGGGTACCCTCTGCCCCATCATCTGAATCATAAATGAAGATATCGAGCAGGACTGGACCCTGTACTGACCCCTGGGGTACACCACTACCTTTGGGCTCCCCCTGGACCTCATGCCACTGGGGGCAGCCATTTGAACCAGTTTTCAATTTACTTCACTGTCCACTTGTCCAGCTCATACTCTATTAACTCTATGAGAATCTTGTGGGACAATGTCAAAAGTCTTGCTGAAGTCTAGGCTCCATCACCTTCTCAAGGACAGATGTGAGGTTACCTAGCCTGTAGTTCCCTGATATTTCCTTTCCTCCAGCCTTCAGGCACTTCTCCCAGTCACCATGATTGTTTGATTAATGACAGTACAGTACCACCTGCATTGATGTGCTCAGTAACTGTTTGCCCACAAGATCAGTAACTGTTTGCAGTTCTGCCTCATAAAGAGAGAGCCCACCTCCTTATTTTCTACCCCTGGTTCCAAAGGAGGCTGTATCCCATTGCATCACTCGAGTTACAGGATCCATCCCACCTTATCTGTGAGCCCCATTAAATGGTAGCCCCACAGCAGCTTGCTGATACATAAGTCACCATGTTTATTCTCCATGCTGCATGCATTAGTGTATGAGCACTGCAGAGGGCAACCCCACAGGCTGATTGCCCAAAGCAATGGGAAGATTTCTCCATAATGGCGCCTTATAGGCACATCCTTGTATACATTTTCGAGGTGACCCTGCTTAGGCTGCTTAAGCTTTGTTTTGTTGATTTTGTGATCTCTTTTGGTCATGTCACTCCAGGCCCTTTGCTTATCAATGCTCCCTGCCCTTCACTGTCTCACAGCACTTCTGGTAACTATCTCTCTTTTGTCATTCTTAGTTTAAAGTGCCTCTTTACCAGGTCAGTCATTCTGCTGTCAAAAATAACTTTGTCCCACTCAGCTAGAAAGATCTCCTCTCTCCCAAGCAAATGTTCACCCACAAACAGGGTTCCATACTTGTAGAAATCAAAACTGTCTCACTACAACCAGCTCCACAGCCAGTTGTGGATATGTATTATCAGCTGCGTCCTCCCCACAGCCTTTCCCCTCACCAGCAGGAGTAAGGACAGCATCACATGGGTCCTCTATGCCCCTGGTTGCTGCTCGTAGATCTTGAAGTCACTTTTGATACTCTCCAGATAGCACCATTAGTGCCCACATGGAAGAGCAGCAGGGCATAATTGTCAGGAAAGCTTTGTCATCCTCTCAACATTACCCTGGATACAGGTACCCAGAAAGCCGCAAATCTCCCTAGATCATAGGTCAGGTCCACAGATGAGTTCCTCTGCTCTCCACAGCAAGGAGCCACCCATTACTATTTCTTGTTAATCCTTCCTGGTGGTCTTGTATGATTTAATGTTAGGTTTAGGGGACCCAGATACTTTGCTTGAAAGCACATTTTGGTCATCTTCAGGATTCACTATGCTACTGATGGGGTAGTGAATCTGTCCTATTTGTAAACCTTTATGTGAATCAGGAGTTCTCCTCTTGGTGCCAGAGATCACTGACTTGAGCCGTCATCTCACTGCAGATTGGGGTCCAGGGATATTGAAGCTGTAGTATTCCAAGAAGCCAGTCTGTCTGTCCCTCTTTCATCTTTCCTGCTGCTGTGCAGCCTATGTGTTACTACCACACTCTAGGCTGTTTATGTAGATTTGAACACAGCTGTGTGCCTCGCTCTCTCGCTCTCTCATGCTCTCTCTCTTGCTCTCGCTCTCTCTCTCTCTCTCTCTCTTCCACCTCTCATTTCTTCTCGTTTTTGTGCCCTTTTGCACAAGCCTCTGTGCTTGGCTGTCCCTGGGAGCTGTGCTCTGGGCTTGCCTCTTACAGAGGCCTCTCCTGAGCACCAGCTGAAAGGATTCTTGACCCTCTGCCATTAGAAAGTAGATGCAAGAGGGCTCTTAAGTATCTTGGGTCAAGGGTACCTGGTCACCTTCATAAGAATTAGCTAGAGCATTTTGGGGCCATGCTGGCATGGCTCTCCTTATCTCATCCTTGCCTGGCAGTAGCAGGCACCTTCAAGTTTCTCAGATGATTCCTGAGTTTTCTCCTTATCGTGGACCTTGTGCCCAGAGGATCATGAAGCAAAGACCATCAGCTGCTGCACAGACTGCTGTGTCTGTTTGGGATGCACAAAAAGCAAAGTCTGCATGGAGATAATAAAAAGAGAGGCAGAAGGCAGAAAAAATAAATCACAATATAGTTTTATTAAAGGCAAATTATGTCAGAGATGGTAAGCTAATTGATTTCTTAGAACTATTAGACTAAATTTTAATGCTTGGCTGAATTTTATTTTGGTTGGTCGAGTGCCCTGGAGGACCTGGGCAGAACAGGGAAGATCAGATAAGTGCAGGGAGTTCTAAGCCAGTTCAGAAGCACAGCCAGAGGGAATAGCAGTATTTTAGGATAAAGAAGTTGATAGTGACTTTTTCTTTTTAAAGGAATAACCCTGGGACCAATTTTTTAAATTGTATTAATTCATTACTTTAGGGAGAGCAACTTACAAACTTGTGAAAGTTGTGGATGACACAGGGAATAAAGAAATTCCCATTATAAAAAAGAAACAGATCATCACAAGGGTTGTTCTGTATGATCTTGTTAACAAGAATCAGAAAGTGAAGTGTGCTAGGCTTTACATGCAGTAAGCTTTCTAGATGCTCCAGGATTTTAATTAAACAGATTCCAGCTATTGCAGAACCGTGAGACATTGGTGATGGTTTCAAATACTCTCTTTTTAACTCTCTTTCTTTGGATCATTATAGTTGTAGCCTTAAATATTTTATTGCAGATTTAAATTTTAGTTTTGTAAAATGTTTTACAGCCTACAGCATATGAAGCGACGTCCTATGTGTGGATATTTTAAATCCATGTATCAGCTCTTTGTTTGTGCCAGGCAGTTCCTTTCAGTGCTAAATTCTTGTGGATTTTAGACACACCCAATTCTTAACAAGAACCTCATTTCCTTGTTCTTTCTTAGATCCAATCAATCAGAATTGTAAGTTACTTCTGCAAGTGAAAATTTTTGATTTGTCTAATCTCCATCACCCTATGGAGAACTTTCTTATGGAGAATTTTTTTCTTTTTTTTTTTGTTAGAAAATGCAGAATTAATCAAACTCTGATTATTTAAAATTTTATGATAATAATCGTACTGTTATGATACTAAAGATACCTGTAAAAAAGTTTTAATTTTTGCCAAATGCCCCCTTTTTAGTCTAGATCAGACAAGCTACTTGGACATAGTATTAATATTACCTGGCTGAATGAATGCACGAGGACTTCCAGCACACACATTTCTAAACTTTGACTGCAATCAATGCTGTTAGAAGGACTTGAGATCAACCCTTTCCGTAAATGTCAAAAGCTAAATCATGTACATGTTAAATATGAGTTAAATTCAGTAAAACTGTTGCAGTGGCTGTCTTGGCTTCTTCTCCAGAGCTCTTTGCAATTGCTGTGAAGGAGTTTTCAAGAGGTTCATAAAGCTAGGTCTGTAAATGTATATAGGCGTCTTATCCCTAGCTTCAAAACATGTGGAGTTTAGCTGTTCTTCCTCCTGACACAGTTGATGGGGTAGTGGATGAATAATTTTTGGGTGCATTCCCAAAATCAGAGGTGGAGATGACAGTGCAGAGACTAATGAACTAGTAAAGGTATCCAAGAGTCAGCACTGAGATTTCTGTGTATTATAAATGCTGCCATTTTTCTAGGAAGTCAAAGCCTTCCTTGGGAGCTATAGGGATGCACTTCCGCACATGCAGAATTTGCATCTGCAGATAAATTTCTGGACTCCAGAGTGCTACCGTCTGTACTTCAAAGGCTCAATGGAGGTCAGTGCTTTTTTCTCAGAAATCTATTTCTACGGATGATATTTTTGCTTTAGTTTCTCATTCAAGAACATGCCAAGGAAGTGGAAATTCTCTTTTCTGTTAGTTTCTCATTCAAGAATATGCCAAGGAAGTGGAAATTCTCTTTTCTGTTCACTTCTCTTTGAATCCTCTAAAATGAATTCAAACTCACATCAGCCCACTGCCAGGATGGGGACCTAATCATCAGAGTGGCATACATCTGCTAACTTTTTGGCAGTAACTCCAAGTACTTTTGCTACTGTAATAAACGGGAGCATAACCCATTCCAAAAGGGTATAGTGTAGGTGGAAAACGAGGAATATGTCCAGGTACTCTTAAGCAGATGCATAACAAGAAATGCTTGTGTTTGCTCTGCAGTGCTCTGAGGGAGGAAGGTGGGTGGTGAATTCCTGTACTTCATTCTGCAAATTGCACATCTACTAAAGGGAGGAGGAGTACAGAATAGAATTAGACAGTGTTGTAGGGAAAACGTCACTTACAAAACTTTTTTGAAGTTCAGCCTATATATGGACATTGAGCTGGCAGTGTTTGGATGATAAGAAATGAACAGATGTTGGTCTCCCTTCTGCAGAGACTGTTCTAGTCATTCCTTAGATATGCACAGTTAGTAACGTAGCTTGAGCAGGAGGTGTCAGGGACTAGGGTAATCTGTTAAACCATCTCAATTGCATACCCAGGATGCAGTTACTTTTCCTAATGAGTAAATAAACAGTAGTATTTAGAAAAATGCATCAGTCAAAGTGTATGAGTGGGAAACAAGAGGCTCTGGCTTTGCAGTTCTCAGGAGTGGTGCTTTGTATGATGATTGCTGAAACCATGGCTGCCTACAGAAGCAGGAATCCATCCATAAACAAATGTCCTACTCAAAGTAGAGCCATACACCCCCATAGTTTCTCTTGCCTTCAAGCAAGGATACAACAAAGTGCTTGTTTGTGGTCACTAAGAAGGAAGCAGGGATCTTTTCCATGGAAGACCTTAGTTGACCCACTTTCCCACCTTGTTTTGTGGTGAACTCTTCTGAATCTTGTCATGTTTCCAACTTGAAAACTTCTCTTCTCTGATCCTTCTGCCTCTTGAGGTTGCATGCAGTACATGTACGCTTTACTGTACCTTTCATCTGTCTAAAGTGATTCTGTAGATGAAATACTAATTTTATACAGAATGAATGCAGAATCCAGCTGAATCATCTCTATCAATGAAAAGTGTAGTCTTTAATTTTCTTCAAGTCATTTTTATCACTGCCAGGTTCATCAAGAATTGTCCACATGTCTTTTCAAGACATCTTCTCTAAGACTGTAAAACTTCAATTTATATGGACACTAAAATCCCTAGCCAGAAGGTGTAAGAGGGTGGAATCTGTTTCAAAATGCAACAAATTATATAAATTTTGATTTTCACTATATGGTTTTCCATCCAGTCCTGATAATCACATAAGAATTCACAGAAGTTTAGAGACTCTTAGGCTAGCATGGATCCAAATTAGCATGGTCATGCAGTGTGTTCCATGAGAAGTTCCCAGCTCTATGTTTCCTTGTCTGTACTGAAAAGTTATATTCCTCACAGTACCAGAGACTTCAGGGCTGTCAGCATCATATTGAAATTATATTCCCTGGAGAAGAAGAGGAGGGAAATGTGTGAATTACCTTTTGATTATGGTACACTGCACTGTAGCCTTTAACTCTTGTTTTCGAGTAATTTTCTTCATTTTAGCTTTAGCTTTATTTGTTTAATTTTAGACTGTATGATGTTCGGATGCATTAGCAAACCAGTTTGCCTACAGCCTAATAAAAATCTCATGTGTTGCCTCTGTTAGGTCTAATGATTGCAAAAGTGTTTGCTCTTGCACTGGTGGAACAGACATGTGCTCTGTGTTACTCTTGTCAGTCTTCTGCAATCAGTCCTGAGATTTTCCCTCAGACCAGCTTTGATTTGCTTGTGCAGCTTGGTGAAATGAAAACCATGGTATGAAATTTTCTGTGGTGGATATCATCACCAGTGGTTTCATGGATGCTTTTGTTTATATAAATACTGGACACTTTAGGGTGAATGCAAAGGCAAACAGCAAGAAATTCTCAACACCGTTTCTCCTGGAAACTATCTGTTTTGAGATTTTCATTTCTCTTAAACTTACTTATCATTTCTGCAGCTCTCCAAACACAAAAATTAATGAAATCCCCCTACCCTGACTGCCTTGTTTAGCTTAGTTTTTGTGTCTTTAAAATGCTTTGTATAACTTGTTTCCTTCTTTCCATATAAAATACTCTCTTAAATTTACCTCTGATTGAGACTTTCTTCCTTTGGCAAGATTCCTGTATTTTGTTGACTAACACCCTTAGGTAAATTTTGGACTCAAAAAGGTAAAGATTTATTCTGAATGGTCTTGATAAAACAGAGGACTAGATTCAGAATTGGTCCTCTTAAATATTTACTGTACTAACAGGGTGTGGTCCATGTAAAGTTTCAGTTTTTCAGATGGCTGAGGACATGCCTGCATAGCTGACACCTCAGGACGAGAATGCTCCCTTTGCTTACAGGCATTGCTCTGTGTTTGGGATTAATGGGATTATGATCTGCAGCTGAGTGAGATGATGGGTGGTCAAGAGCACAGGGTGCAGGGTGGTGGGAACAAGAGAGACTACAGGAGCAATAGAGCAGGGTGAAGGGACACCTGCCTCAAATGTCTATAGTCCCTTACTGAAAAATACAGAAGAGCACTGCTATGTTGTGACAGCTATTCTCATTGATCAGAGTTCAGTAATCAGGCAGCCTGAAATATAGAACATACTGAGGTTTGAATACAGGCTTAACATATTTGCATAATAAAAAAAAAGGTTAATTGAAAATAAATTGGTAATTTTTTATTTCTCACATAAACATCACTTCTGCTGAATGAATATTAAGCAGTCTGTGGTAATTCATGATGAAGTAAGTGATTCGCATTTACTGAAAAGCAGCAAGTTAACCTTAAGCAAGGCTCCCAGAGCCTTTCAATCTGTGGTAGAAATTCTATGCCAATTTAAAATAAAACTGTAGATAAGTACTGAATGCACATAAGTTTTCAATTATTGGAATGAATGACCTCTTTCCTGTAAAACTTAACATAAGAATGAAAGACAGGGAAGAAAAATATAATGCACATAGAGTATGTATGTTTGAATTTTAGTCAGCAATGCAACAAAAGAAAAGCAATCTTAGCTGTAGCTAGCCGCAAACTTTTATCTGTGAAGAAAAGAAAGCTAAATAGAATTACATGATAATCAAATGCTGAACTCTATGGGACCTGAGATTCCAGATCTCAAGAATGTCTGCACCAAAAAAAAAAAATAAAATTCTTACCTGTCTCCAAGACAGAAAGAACTTTCAAAAAGGATTCTGTTAATTTAGACTAAGATTCTTCTAGCGTACATCACATGCTTTTGATGCAATACTTTCTGACCAAAGCATTGTGCTCTATTTTGCAGGAATTCAAACTGATAAATTTCCTTTTGGCATTAAAATATTTGTATTTTTCCTTAAAAAGCCTGTCATGTTCCAGATCTTAATACAGTGTTATGTGGTATAACAATCTTTCCCTAAGTTCTGCTGCTGACTATGACATCATATGGTAGGAAATATCTTTTTAGTCAGTTTGAATTAGCTGTCCTGGCTGGGTCCCCCTCCCAACATCTTACCTAGTCCAAATTTACTGATTTTGGGGAGCAGGAGACAGAGAGAAATCCTTAAGGTTGTGCAAGCATGATTTATCAATGGCCAAACCTTGGTGGGTTATCAGTGCTGTTTTAGCCACCAAGGCAGAGCACAGCAACACACAGGCTGCGGTGAACAAAGCTGAGTTGATAACTTCATTCCAGCCAGACCCAATACATCATGTTATTTCTTTTGTGCTCAGTTTGCTCTCAGAGAATGAAAGTTGCCAGTGTTTTTTATCAGTAGATCTCACACAGTTAAAAATAACTACTTTCTGCTGATATCAAAGAATATGCAATTTTTATTATCTATAGGGATTTATTATAATTTCAAAAATGTGGACACTAGAGTACAAATAAATGGGGGGTAGGAGTTAGACTGGATCCATTGAAAAGTTTAAAATAGGAAAGTTTGGTTTTATCTAGTCAAAATGTGTGTTTTTCTTGGTTTGCTAAGGGAAAATGCTGCAGAATCTAATTAATAGATGTATAATCCTGTTTCACATGTGTTCATGCTGAAGAACACCAGAAGGCTGGGAAATTCACTACCGTCTTTGTCACTGTCTTAGTGGTTAGTGATACACATTAAAAAATGTGTCTTATTTCATCTTTAACTTCCAGTCGCTATATTTTATGTATTTTTGTCTGCTAGATTAAAGAGATTGAAGTTAGAAAATCTCCTTAAGTAGGTAATTTATCATGTACAGACTATCATCAAGATCCAGTTCTGTCTTAATCCATCTTGGAGCTCATTTAGTCTCTTGCTGTACAGTCTATTTCCAAACTACAAATCAATCTTACAGTATTCCTCTAAAGCTGGAGCTCTTTCTTGGCTTTGCTTTTAATAGAAAAAATGAACAGAATTGGTTATCCTCAGTTTTGAAAGAAGAGTGTAGGTACTGTAGTAGTACTGTTGGCACTTTAAGCATGTGTAATTTTATGCTAGGCATATATCTTGAAGTACACATCTTTCTTCAAGTGGCCAGAGACTGTTTTCAATCTATGCTGCAATCTAGATATAGGCTCGCAAGCTCTGAACTGTGCCCAGCTAAAGAGTGAGTAGGGCTAAGGTCTCCAAACCAAGGGTTGTGTAAGATGATCTGCTGGGCTGCAGGAAGAAAATTTTCACATTTCCATTTATATTCATTTTTATCTGACAAAATAAGGGAGAAATTAAGTTTTACTAATGTTTAGTATACAAATTGATAGTGATGTATTTAGTCAATCCATGTGTCAGATAGTCACAGAGGGTAGATAGACACAGAAGTGTCCTGGGGGAAGAAGGGCTACTTTCCAATACTGGGGAATTGAGAGTGGCATCCTTGCTCATTCATTCACTTTCAGCTTATTCCATGTATTACTGTTTACATGTGTCCAGTTAAGTGGATTTATGGATTATATTATCTAGTTTTCACTAAACTACAAAATGGATAAGGTGCTTAAAAAGATTCCTACAGAGCAACTGCAGATTGAAGATAATACTGATAATGCCAGTAGAAGTGAACAGGAAGAAAATGACAGAGCTGACATTTCTCCTCCTGCTAGTACAAGCTCTTCATCAGTCACATTATGGATAAGAACTATGACGAGCCAAGCAGATCTGACAGGACGTGAAGGAAAAAAAACAAAACCCAAAAACCCAAATTATCAAGATCATTTGAAATATAGATTTATAGCTACTGTTGGTAATAGTAAACCTTGCTGTAAATGTATATTGTTCCTTGCAACGTTTACTATTGACAGTAAATAAAGCCATTGAGATTAGAAAGACATTTCAAATTTAAGTATCCAGAACATGAAAACAAGCCTCAAGTGATGTGTAAAGTCATGTGATAGTCTGTCCAGTACTTTACATAGCTTAAAAAAAATGAAAATGTTTAGAAGAAAATTCTAAATTTTCTTACTTAATAGGAAAATACATAAAGGCCCATATTATTGAGCAACACTTGTTCTTTTTGCTCCAGTGAAAACGGCTGAAATGATTCATGCAAAGCAAGAGGGTGACAAAGTCCATTTGTCATCAAATACTGTTGTAAGATGCACAGAAGAGTTGAAGAGTTGCTGAAGAGTTGAAGAAACAGATATTAAAAAAAATCCTGTAGCGTAGGATGTTGGGAGCATCTGAAAGTACAGATATTTCTAATGCGTCTCAAGTATTTGTTGGGTTCTATGTCAATAATGAAACAGATAAATAAGTACTTTGTGAGCCATTGAAAGAAAAAGGTACTGCAGAAGGTCATGATTTATGGAGAAAAAATGTAAGTGTAACCACTAATGGAGTGTCTGGTACAAAAAGAGTATATTCCAGAGGGTTGCAGAGTTAGGATCACGTGCGAAATTCCTTTGCTGTGTCAATCATTGGCAAGCCCTTGCATCAAAGAACTGAAAAGAGCTGAGCTGAAGTCCTGCAGGGTGCTACTGATGTGGTTAATCCTAGATGAAAAAGACCTTCTAAAGCTGAAAATCAATTAGAATCTGTTACATAGCAGTTTGGAGAAATGATTGAAAATTAAGAGACACACCACATTGTAACATATTCTCACTTCCTCCATTTCTCCTCTCCTTTAGGACCATACTTAACAGGATCACATCATCTGGTAACAATCAGGAATCAGGGCAGGGAGAGAAGTGGGGAGGATTCCTGTCCTCCTTTCTCTAATATAAGTTTTTTAGACTCAAATATCAATAATAGCTGATACTTAACTTACTTTGATATGTTCATGTTATGTGGAGGAAAATATTGTTCATGTGAATAGATTGTTATTTAAACATTTATTCACACAAATCAGTAATGAATGGTCAGTTTCCTAAATACTCTAATAATATCTGCACTCCTAGATAATAGTCACCATTTTTTTCTGGCATTGAAATAAATAAATAGATGGAAATTTGAAGAATTATTCAGATTGCAGGATCTACAAATGTATATTCAAAGATGTCTGCAGAACTTTAGCAGAAATGTTATGTAAAGAAAGAGAATATAATTTAAAGATAATTAATGCCTTTCTCCTAACTCCCAGTCTAGTATAGCTTCTTCTTGCCAGAACAGAGTTTGTTTGTATGGACTATGGAACTATTCCCTGTGCTTCTAATTGTCTTTCTTGTTCAAAGGAGAGAGATTAATTTTACAGGCAATTAATATTACAGTTTGGTTTTGGGTTTTTTAATGCTAAATGAACGCATTATCCTTCAGACCAAAGAACATAACAAATGGCATGAAATTTATTTAAAACTCGTAAATAGATAGAAGTAATTTTGAGGGAGATTATTCAATTCAATTCAAGTCAAAAGTGTAACCCCTAATGTTGGTACATTAGGCTCTCCTTCCTGAGAGGGATAAAACAAAGTATTGTATATGCTTATGAAGGTACCAAACATTTTTTCATACCAAATTGTTGCTAGGTCTTGTGGGGATATAGAAGTCTAATTCTGTTCTTTGAATTCCATAAGGTTAAGAAGAAAACGGCAGCAACAGTAAAAAAAATTAGCACGTATGGTCAAGGAGATGACCACCGGTCCATTCAAACAGACATTTTTTTTACCACCTAAAGCTGCCAACAATTTGCCCAAAGACACAGGTTGAAACTGATTCCTTAATTTGCAGCATAAAGCACTTCAAGTAGTCCTCACCTGGAATTCTTACCTAGAAGATTTTGTCTTCTGGTTTCCATACTGAATTAAGGACTTCCTCTCAGACAGTACTGATAGACTGCTTGTATTTTTATATGATTTTCCAGTCATGGATAAAATTTTTTTTACTTTCTTAAAACAAACAGCTTGTATTAATGTGATTCTGGAGGATTCTGCAGGAAAAGAGACTGTGAAACCAATGAAAAGAAGAGATGCCACCACTTTTTTTTAACTACATTTCTGTAAGAATGAGCATAACCCCCAAAAGGCTGCTTAAGACAATCTGCCAAGATGCAGCACAAGGCTTATTCAGAGTCCCATTGGGAATAATATAAAATAATGTGCAGAACTTATTTAGAAAGGACTTGATATGAGACATACAAGAATTTTTTTTAATTTAAGAAGTTTCAGGAAAAGAGACTGGAAAGAAGAAATCTCAGAACATAGAAGTTGGTCAAAGAAGAGAAAGAGCAATTAAAAAAGGCATTAAAGGGTTCAAAAAGATATGTACAAGAGCTGGGGGAAAATCTCTTTTCTAGAAAGACTTTTCACAGGTAACTGCAGTACAGCTTCAGCCAACAATTGAAATCTCAGTGGAGGAAGTATGTGAATCAAACTGAGACGCTCAAGTACAGTAAATTATCACCACCATATGGTGTCCTTCTGAGGATTCTGAAGTAAATAAGGTGTGAAATAACAGTCATACACCATTGCAGGAAATCTTGCTGCAAGGTTTTCTTCAGTATTAAGAAAGATATCAATACAGTTACTGTATTTTGTTTAACCTTGGAGAACCAAGGGATAATCCCCAAATTCCAAAATAAAGTTTAATAATTTAGTAGTCCTAGAAAATAGGATGAAAATGCTCCAATAGCAACAGTGCTTCTTCTTGCTTTAGCTGAATTTAACTTTGATTAAAAAGCGAACTTAATTCAGTTAGCACATGTGAATTGATTTCATTGACTGGAAGGGGTTAACCGAGCTATTAACTACCTTATATAAATTTGCACTTTCCAAAGAAGAATGTGATTATGGATTCTATTGATTTTAACTTGTTTGGCTTTTTTAGCAGAGGTGGTTGCTCTCCAAAGCCTTTAGCAGAGGACAGACTTGTCTCTCATGACGAATTTGGGAAAATCACTGATGTAATAGATGATACTGCCCTTATCAGTTTTTAGGGGAAAGAGGTGGAAGGCAGAGAGCTTAGAAGAAAAAATAGTAGTTTAGTCTGTAACTTTCTTCTCCCCAGGTGATATGAACTACTGTAGTTCCCCTTATGCCAGAGAGTGTAATTTAAAAATACATTATTTTTTTCTGTTGAAGACTTTTATCAACTTTCTGTCACACTCCCTGAAGCAGCCTTGAACTTCAGCTTACTGCGCATACAAGGGACAGGGTCAACTTTGTGTGCTTCCTAGAAATCACAGTTGGCTATTGTGTCAAGTACATGGAACATTTTAAAAATACATTTAAGTAGTTGAAATTATATGCCTTTTTTGAATTTTCAAGTTTTACTTTCTAGGTTTATCATTTTTTCCTGAGCTCATGGGTAATCTAAATGCTACTAAATTTTAGATACTATTAATTTTGAATGTGATCCACTTTATATGCATTTCTGACATTTTCTAGGATCACCTCTCTTCTTTTTTATTTTTGTTTTGTTTGTAAACAGAACAGCAAAATCAAGATATTTCTTCAGGAAGCATTTACTGATGGGTAGACTCAAGCAAGCTTTCCTACAACAGTTAAGACCATAGTCACCATACAGCTCCTGCAAGACTGCTGCTTCCTCCTACAGGTGTAGCGTGTAATCACTTTGTCAGAGGTTTACTGCACTGAATAATAAATTTCCCAAACAGAAAAATATTAGTTGTCTTTGGCCACTTGAAACTTCTTGCAGCATCAAATGACAATAAAATTGAACTTATGAAGTATTCTTATCAGAATGCTTAGCTCACTCTACAAAGTCATGTGAGATATGTAGATCTGAATGTAGTAGCAGCTCAGTTAACATTTTTGGGATTTACAGATGGAATTTACAAAAGTCCTTTCTGTTAATAGAACCATGATTGGTATATTTGGGGATGATCTTTTCCCCGTAAGTTATGTAGCCTTTCAGCTAGCCTGTGAGATAGTGTATCTGGTTTTTTTTAAATATTGAGCACTTCAAGGAGGTCCAAAGGGAAGGATGCTTTTCCCATAGTGAAGACTGCCACAACTAAGATTGTGAGTTTCAGCCTTCTTGTGGTTTGTGGGCTTGAAAACAGGGAGAAAAGAGATTTTCCTGAAAAGAGATTTTCCTGTAACACTGATAGTATCTTAGTTGTCCAAGGTTTCATAACTGCTCGGTTTCTCCAGTACAGGTGGGTGAGTGCAGACTCTTGATGCCAACTATTATAGCCAGATTCACAATCCTTCTTTGGATCTGTGTTGCTGATGATTTCCTGCATCCCACAGACAGAGAGAATGCAAAAAAAAGTTTAAAAAATTGTGCTTCACAAAGATTTGTGAAACTGTTTTGTTATTCTGAATGATAAATAAATATAAATTATTAATAAAGCTAACATGGTGTCTTTACAGAGAGGTGATGCTGAAGCATTTTGACCAAGCAATCAGGTCAGCAGTACTTGCACCTGCAGAAGGTGGCCATTTGGGTTTGTAAAACCATTGTTTCTTCAGATAGTAATCCCAGTGACCACAGGAATGACCATCTGAGATAGCAAAAAATTAATAAGTGAGAAATTGTTTCCACTTCAAGGACTCCAAAAGGTTATTTTTGAAAATAAAACAGTAGTATGAAATTTCA
>VXBU01012132.1:41786-114069 GCA_013400315.1 Bombycilla garrulus
TAAATGATACACAGTGGAGAGAAAGAGAAATATTTATTTAAAATAAATTAAAATTAAAATGTCTTTATTGCTTGTCTCTGCCCAGTAGAATCACTCCAGTTAGTATCCTATTTAGTTCTCTAATGTAACAGAACCTCTCTGAGTCAGAAGAGATAGAAGGTACTTCTCATGTATTTTACCAGAAGGAAGGAACATAGAGCTGAAGCATGGTTCACATGGTAAAACTTTCTTGTATATTTATAATAGCATTTTCATTGTAATGTGATGACCCTGGATCTCTGAAATGGTGTCCGTTTTCTGCTTTTCATCTGAAAGAAGACATAGAGACTTATGTCATTTAAACTGCAGAGTTTTTTTACAAAATTGATCTAAACAAAGATGTTTGGAGCAGTGGAAAATAAGTTAATGAAAAGCTTTATTAAACTATTCTCAAATTTTAAGCAAACCTATCCCTGTACTTCTAAAAAACCTAAAGCCCAAATACCCTAGAGTATTGCCAGGAGAGAAAGTATTCCCATAGTTCAGACATAGCACAGAATTAAATCTGAGCTTGATGTTGCTGACCTTTCCACATTTAGGAAGTCTGAGGAATATGGATTGCTATTTTGGAGTACTTTTGAAATAATGTAATAATTCCTTGTGATCTCTATCCTCACAGGTTCTGTAATCTCCCTTTCATCAAAATGTCATCCAGTTTTTATATTAGGTAAATGTTTCTTCCTTTTTTAGTTTCCCACTGAGGCTTGTATTTATAATTTTCAGTTGATAACAAGACTCACTCCTGGATGCAGAGGTTTTCATAAATGTTGGCATAACCCCCTGAGTCTGATGCAATTAAACCATTAGTGAGGAGCTGTAGCTTTGGTACAGCAACTGAGTGCATGGCAAAACCCATAACTTGGTCCAGGTTTTCTGAGAGAAAAAAATCCCAGTACATAATTACTTTAAAGTTCTTTACAAACCTTCTCTACCAGCCAAGAAGTGGAATAAGACCCTGTGTATTCTCTCTCAGCCATTGGGTGGACGGATTGAGAAAGGGATGCAGGAAGGCAGCTCACTCCTCTGACCTTGCCCTAAGAACCTTTCATTAATGTAAGGGAATCTTTGGGGCTTCTAAGTTTCAGTCAATAGCAGTGCTACTGGAACACCATTTTGAGACAGGGTTAGATTTTGAGACCTGGAATTCAGCTAGAGTTCAGCTGTCCGTATCTGAGGGTCATCTGAGCTCCATTTATAGTTAATGGTGAAAGGAGAGAGGTCCTTCAGGGTGCAATTCATCTCACCTGTTTTAGACATCTATTTATTGATGAGATGACTCATTCCTTAGAAATGCTCATTTATCTTAACTTTGGCAATATATGTATAACACCCTTCCTAGTTAATGTTGGAATAAAAAACATTTTATCAATCATGCCTAAGAGACTTCCAATGTATAAATGGTAGGTTCCTTTCATTCTGCCTAATCAAGGAAGATTTTACATAAAGGTGTTTCCTTATGCAATTAAAAATCAAAGCTCTTTTAGCACTGATAACATTTTCTTAAGCAGTATTTAATTATAATTCATGTTTGTTTCAATTATCCCTCTCAATGAATTTTGTTCAGAATTATTTTAGTAAATGGACTCTTCCTGAGTGTAATAAATGTGTTTGAAATGTGTACGTATGTAAGAATTATTAACTATTATACATGGTCCACTTCTAATAATACAGTCAGATCTAAGTCCCTAATTCTTGGTTCAGTAGTTGAACAGCCTTTGCTAAGTGTGGACTATTACAGAAGTGGGTTTGAGGGTGCTGGTATAGCGTGTCCTTCAAAAGAAATTAATTATCTTTTTCTAAGCTGTGATTTATTCTTTATTTCTGTGGTACCATGAGACTTTCCATCTTGTTCTATTCTTACTTCCTGGGCTAGACTAAATTCACCAATGTGAAGCAGTCTTACTATGTATTGTAGGGGGTTTTAATTTATTTTAAATGTTTTAAATGGTTTTTGTTTTTTTTCCTCTAAACTCATATTTAAACCCTCTGAAATTTAATTTCCCAGAAAAAGATGCAGGTGTATTCTATATTTTTCATTTGATGTTCTGATTACACTTCACACATAATAATATAGAGCACCTTTACTTGTCTGCCTCCACATTCCCTCCAAGATAAAATATTGAGTATTTCAGCACTCCCAGTTACTTGAATGCACCAACTTCAATAGTCCTATTGTCTTCCCTTACTGTAATAAACAAGCTTTTCTAAATTCTCACTTAATTATTTGCACTTCTGGCATTGGTTTATGAATTATTAAATAATCCATTCTCAATATGGCCCCTATTTGCTTTCATAATACCTGACATGAAAATTACTGTTGGATAATATTATAACCTCCAGACCCTTTAATTTTGTTCTGCTTTCTCTACGAGTCACGTCTGATAAACCAGTAGAAGGATAGTTGTCCTATTTCCCTGGAAGCCATCAGAAATCACATTATCCTCAGTTTTGTAGGTGGTATCTCATGGTGAGAGAACCAGAAGTATGTTTTGTGTGTATTTTCTTTTTCAGTTTTGTTCATTGGTGCTCCTTAACTCCTCATGTGAACAGATGTTATTTCTTATATAATATGTTGTTATATCAATCCTTGCCTACTATCTTTGAATTCTTTCTGGCTTGGCAATGTATAATGTATTTTTTCCCTGTAAGAAATGCGTCATTCCTTTCCTCTCTCTGCTGTACTACTGAGTTGTGTTTTAATTTGTCTTAGTGACCGGTCTTAGTGAAGAGTTTGTTTTCTCAGACTGCCCAAAGTCCTGCTGAACATTATGTGCATGTTCTTAACATGCCTGTAGATTAAGTGGAACTTAACCTTGTCGTATTTTGTTATATGGGAGATCCCTGGGTTTTTTTCCTACCTAAATTTTTATTTCATTGTAATATGCTCTTACTTCAAATATCTCATAGCAACCGATCCACCTCTTCATAAGATGAATCGATTTTATCTCTATTGGAGAGAAATCACCTTCTAACCTGGACTGTTTGTAGGTCACCCTAAACACCCCTAATTAACTTCCCCCTACCACAAGAACCTTACATTCCTATCAGTTCTTTTTACACACAACTGGTAGGTTTCACATCAGAGTTCCTGATTATGTTTAACTTCTGTGATCAAAAAACCTAAGAAAAGTAAAGTAAGAAAATTTCTTTCTTCCTTTAGAGAATTTGGGAGGAAATTCAAGCATTTTGTAGGTGACTAGAGGTTTAATTTTAAATAGGTATGATCTGTTTGATAGTCACACATATGTAGGTTTAATGCGAAACCATATTTATCTTACTGTCATTCCCAGGCTGAAAGGAAGGTAATTAACACTTTGAACTGAAACATGTAGTTATAGTAAAAATATAAAAAAATATCACTAGCAGTGTTATTATTACTCTAGTCTGAAAGGTTCAGTCTGAAACATAGGGGTGCTTCTTGTAGGCAGGACTAATATTGATTGCATTAGTTTTCAAACCCAGCAACTAACAACCTACTTCAGTGAGAAAAGTAATATTTTTTTGTGAAAGCCCATGCTGTGGTAGTTTATCCAAATAAAAATCCAATATTCCGGGGTTCCTATTTCCCTTCCTGCCACAATGAAAACCATAAACACAGCAGTTTTAAAAAATATCTGATTTATTTTGAACAGAAAAGGAAATCCAATGCAGTTCTGGTCTCATTTCTCCTTTACACAATAAAGCATATTTAGTTCTTTAGTTTTCCTCTAAGTGAAACTCTTTTCTACTAGCCCAAAATAATCTTGGTGTATTTTTGCTTCATCTTTTATTTTTGCATTGCCTCTCTGCTTCAAATAAGGACCACCTCTTTAATTTTTGTAGTCTAAAATTATGTGTATCTCAATAAAAATGTATCTCTGAAGTTTGTATTTCTTGGATGTAAGTTTTTACTTAATGCTTCTAAGCCTCTAAATGTGAGCAATGTGGAATGGAAATAGGGATAATTATATTTGCTTGCAACGCATTGTATATGGTGAAACCTCTGTCTTTACTAATCCCAAAAATTGTAATCTGCCCAATGCAATTACAATCTGCATTTTGTCCATGTAATGAGGAAAATTTTTCTTATCATTCAAGCAATTTTTTTGTACACAAATATTTATATATCTGTACTGAAACTCCTACGGTATAACATTTTAAAGTGTACTGTATATTCTGGACAACAGGAAATTTTAGTAAAATATCTGACTGTGTAATCCATTTGGTCTGACCAGTTCTCATTTGTTAGGCATCTTTTATGATCAACATCTGGTGGGATTAGACTGCCCTGAACGACAGGGATTTAGCTTGCTGTACTTACATGCAGCTTTAGTGAACCAAAAGGTCATCAGAAATATCTGTTAAAAGCAAAGTAGTATGATTAAACTAAAAATTATTAAATTCATTTTGTAACTGGCAGAGTTAGGATTAACTGAGTGAACTGTGCCTTTAAACGTATAATGTGAAACCTAGTTTGAAATGTTGGTCAGTGGAGACTCCTAAATCCAAACTGTCACCACTAGATTGACAGTTGATCAGGAATATCACCTTTCTTTACTATTTTCCTTGGAAAAAACAGATAAAATTGGCTTTCAAAAATTGAAATACTGTGGTCAAATGGGTGCTAACTATTTACTACAGGTCACAAGCTGCTTGTGCTCATAATCTCACTGAAGTGAGCAATCTCATCTCACCTAAAAAAAAAATCACTATGAGTGCAACTTTTGTATCCTTGTGAGGGACAGGGACATTTATATTGCATTCAGAGAATCATCATAGTTCATGTAGGAAGTAAAAAACAACCAAAATTCAGTGTTGGGCTCTGAGAGCACCAAAAGCCCTTTCTGCCCCTGAGTAGCCCCCCTATGGCTGCACCACCCCCATTCCCTGTCCCTGACCCTGTTTCAGATCAACTCAGTGCCATCAGTCCATGCCCTCATGATGCTGTGGGGTTTCTCTTTGCTGGTTTCTCATTCTCTCCATCACAGCTATGCCTGGCAGGGACCCCGTAGACTTGTCCCCAGTCCTGTCATTTTGGTATGGACCTGCCCAGCAGTCATGGGCTCTGCCTGACCGCGGTTGTTTTTACCAAACCTGATCCTGTTCCAGACTTGAGGGTCGACTTCCCAGCCTTACACTGGACCTGCCTTATTACCATGAGCTTGCATGGAGGTGTTGCCCTGTGGCTGAAACTGGCTGTTCTCTCCAAGCCTGTCCTGCTCGCCTTGCTGGGTTGCTGGCTGATCCGTGGTCTGGGGGCTGTGCTCTTGCTTTTGCACTCCTCTTCCTTAGGGAGCCAGACCATGCTGCTCTCCTACATCTTCCTCCTTTCCTTAAAGCTACATGCATTCTTTCTGGTACAGACCACAAGTGTGTTGCAATTTTATCTCCTCTAGACTCATCACTTTTTTACAGCCCACTTATTTATTCTATATACACTCTTGATTTTCTAGAGATTAAAGAAATTATAATTTCTTCCTTTGCTGTGCAAATTCTTTATTTCCTCAAAATCCCTGTATTTCTTCTTTCACAGGTGCAGGGTGAGGGACTTTGTTGTTCACCTCTCAAACATCACTAAATTTGATACAAGAGCTATGAGGTAGGCAAGTACTGCTGCCATCTACTTCACAAGAAAAATATACAGCCAGATTTGGTAGCAAACTTTAAAACCTTTGTTTCAGTCATAGGAACTGAATGATAGAGCAGCTCTGGCACAACGAGAGAGAAAAACTGGTTCTCTTGCATCCCATCTTCTCTTTTGCCTAAAACAAAAGGGCCATCCTCTTCTTCCGGCAAAAGCATTCCTTACAAACCCTTCTTTTTTTGGAATTTGCTCCTGAGCAAACATTTTGCACAGCAGCAATTTTTGAAGTTGGCCACACATAGATTAAATGTGTAGTATGTACTGAAATACTGATTTCATTTAGTTTTGTAGGCAGAACAACGCAAAAGTATTTTTCACTGGTTTGTGAAAATTTTCGAATTTATTGATGATCAGGGCTGATATTTCCTGTTTTAGGAAAATGAAATATTGCTGTCTTTAAAGTACATAAAGTTGATATAAGCAGACATAGAGCTACAGCCTTCATTAAATTGCTAACAAGGGTATAAAACCCTGTGGAATTACACTGCTTCTGTGTTATAGTTGGTGCAAAATTTCCTTAGAAACTGTGGATCCCCATTAAAACTTAATGCAGTTTTGTTACCACTTTCTACAGCAGTTTCTACAGCAGTTGAAATTATCCTATTTACACAACAAAGAAACAGAAGCACAGTAGTTTACAGTTCTCTTTACTTGGAGTTGGTAGAATGAAACGATTGCTGCTGAGCTCTAAAACTGCTTGTACTAAAACTGCTGGTGACATGCTTTCCAGAACTGCAAGCATCTGCTAAAACAAAACAGGCAGCATTTTGTATTCTCAGTTTCACAAATTTCATACAAAACAGGATGTTTTCCTCAGGATTGGCAGCTCTAGTACTGGAGGTGAGGCTTTGCAAATTCTGACTTTGGACCTAAAACCAAATCAGAAGATTCTGTAGTTAAATTTATCTGAAAGAAGTGAAGAACCTCTGTAGAAAGAAAACCACAAGTTTCCGTTCCATTGTATATTTAGAATATTTATAAATGAAGAAAAGAACCCGAGGTTGGTGGGAAAACAGTATGGAAATAGGAAGTAAAAACTGGAAAATATAGTAAAAATGCTCCCAAACCAGGGACACAAGATGACATGTTAGACTTAGGTCACAGCCTTGAAAGGGAAGCATCATCTTTTAGAAAAATCTTGTAAATTATTACAAAGCTGCTAATATCTTGTTGGGATAATGGGAAAGAATTATCTTTTCTTTTTTTTTTTTTTTTTTTTTTTTTGGCATAATCTCCACAACAGATGCATCTGGAAAACAGCAAATATCTGCTTGCAGCAGTAAAGGGAAGATTTTCAACTTCTTTGGCACAAAATCTAGTAAGGTGTGTCTTTTGGGAGATTAATTAGTAGATAAATGAAAAGTCTAGGAGCTCTGAAAGCCACAGATACTTTGCTTCTAGCAGATGAGACAGCGGAGATGTCAAAGAAATTTCTCAGTGGCTGAATTTAAATAAGTGTTGCTCAGAGAAACCCCCAAACTTAAGCAAATTTAATTCCTAAAGTGCAAAGTTCTGAAGGGATGGAATCCCAACAAGTAGACATTCTGAAGTGCCCAACATTGAAGCCAATCCTTAAGTATTAATAATATTTAATGTGTGGTTTTTGTCACTGTTCTTCTGTTAATAATGGTCTTATTTGACTAGACAGTATGTGGTAAATCAGCTGTTTTCTGCTGAGTTTAGCTGAGTTAATCTAGTCTCTTTGATTAAAAGACTGACTAGAATTGGTCAGAAAATATCAGAAAAGCAAATCTGAACCTAAAAAATTCTCTTTGTATTGAGAAAGACCTCTGTTTAAGGTGGTCCTCAAATGAGACTCCTCTCCTCTAAGGAGCAGTTAATGGCATTGCTGGAGCTAAAATAACAATAAATCAGTTCTACTAGTATAGAGACAGAAAAATAAGTCACTACTGATCACTTTTTGTGAACATATTTTCATAGAATGAGTTTAAAAATTGGTAACATCACAGAGGGATAAAGAATGTAACTCAAATCTTGATGGCTGACCATTCTGACTTGCTTCTCTGAGATAAACAATTTTTAATAAAAAGTTACTTTTATGTCCGTTTGTTCTAATCACTGAAAAAAGTCATAAAGTAAAAAATGTGTCTTAGTAATTTTAAAGCATGACTAAAGGGGATAAGATGACATAGAGGCCATGAAAGAAGTAATTAAGGCAGCTGATGTAGTGATGATTGTCAGGAAATGACCCATACAGAGGGTCATCAGAAAGCATCCGCATATGATACATGGGCTACTAAATTCTCCTCTTTAATATCAGATATCTTCCATCCTCTGTTTTCTGTTTTTGCATGTGGGATACCTGTATTACACTGATTTGCTTCTCCTACTTCTGTTACAAACAAATTAAATAGACAATCACTGCAATTGATGTGATCATAATTCTATTAACTTAAAAATTGTGTGCCACTCTCTTCATTTCAGTCTGTAATCATGTTGCAGACTAAAATTATTTTTACTTATCTATTAGGAATAGTAATGTGAAACTTGTTTTGTAGTCATGTGGCTGAAGGAAAACCAGCAGCAATTAAGACAGAAAACCTTGAAGTAATTATATGGGAGAAAACCCTAAATCAGAAAACCAGATTGCTTTATATGTTATCTGGCTTCTTTATGCTATTAGGGAGCTCAAAGAGGAGTCTTGCTACTATTAAACAGGTGAAAAAGTCTGCTACCTGGTTGCATGTGCCACCTTCAAGCCAACTGTACCTCTTGCTGTCCCATGGTGAGATGAGTGGTCAAGAGAGGGGTAGGCCCCAGAGGGGTTCATTAGGCTTTATCAGTCCCTAAGAAATGTAAGCTAAGCTCTGGTGATTCATGCTACATTCACCTGAATTAAATACTTGGGAATGTATAAGAGTTTCTTTGATGAGTCTTTTCCCTTTATACTGTCTCATACATCGCTTTGGCTACAACAAAGTTTTTGGTCCTAACAGCCCTGGAGTTACAGAATTGTCTATTCTCGTGACACAAAGTGGGTGCCCAGTCTGTGGGGCTGTGTGTGAACTCTTTTTGCCACATGTAGTAAGGTCCTTTACGTGGTACAGCTGTTGATATCAGATTGTGGTTGTAGAGGAATAGCGCCTTGATCACATTTTAGGCAAAATGGAAAAAACTATGTGGGTGCATATACCATCATCAAGATCATTGCTTGTCATTACAGATAAAAATGCAATCCATCTGCTTCCTCCTCACTGGCTCTCAGTTCACTTGTTTGCCTTTTTCTCAACTTGTGACAGGTGAGGAATGATCTGACTGGCGTCCTTTATGGTGAAGACATCGAGATTTCAGATACTGAGAGCTTTTCCAATGATCCCTGCACAAGTGTAAAGAAGCTTAAGGTATGTGTTGCTGTTGGATGAAAAAGAGGAAGTGGTGATTTCTGGAAACAAAATTTGTGTTAGAATGATGTATTACTACATTCCATTGCATAATAATATCCAAAAAATAGCATTTTGAGGGCCTAGTCCTTCTTAATGAAGGTCTGTGTGTATAGTAAATGTTTTTAATAGTTCCCTATAGTGATACTAAATAAAGGAAGTTGTTGCTGCCCTAATGTTTGTACTTAAAGCCCCAGTCATAGTGATATACCTGTGAAAACATTGAGGTTTGGAACCAGAACCCTTTTAAGTTAAATTATCATGTAGAAAGAGTATTGAGCCTCTTTCCATTAGCTTCATTACACATTTTAAATTGAATTCTTTCCTAACATCATCTGCATGATTTCAAATGAATCATAAGGAAAAAAGAAAGAAAAATAAATTTGGTAGCAGAATAATTTCCCATCCTTCTCTTATTATAATGATTTATTAGACTTCTGGCATCTCATAAAATTAAAACTATATTTTAGCATTTCCACGCAGAGCAGCCAGCAATAAACTAGACACAGGAGATATGAATCTTAAACTGCATAGGAACATGAAAAAAATGATTGAACAGCAGGAGAAAGCACTCTTAAATGGTGAAGATCAAATTGTTTCTGGCATCAAGTGCATATGACAGACAATCAAAGCCACAGTCCTGGAGATGCTTAAATATGTGTAAAACAGATTACCAAAAAACCTTAATAAACTAAATTATGTTAACAAAAAAAAAAGGAAAAATATTGAACTGTGTAAGACTAGACACTACTGAAGCTGGAAATGTTCTGAAGCATGATAAGATTAGTGTGCTTTATTATTTTCACAATCTAGAGATGTAACCCTGAGTGTTTAAAGTTTTAATAGGTAAAGATTATGTTTGTGGAAGGCAATTTGTGTCTCTCCAGTCTAAGCCTGTTTGCATTTCCTGTCTGGAAACCTGTCTGGGTTGAAGAGACTCCAGTAGGTGTCACAGTGAAGTCCATATTTTTGACTAGCAATGGTGTAATACCAAGAAAAAAATGCATATTAACATAGATCATTAGGCTGGAGGTCAGAAGAAGCAATCCTCTTTCCTAAGGAGCTTTCCTCTGCATCAACAACATGCTGGGTTGTTTTGCAGGGAATACCAGAAGACTGAACTAACAGTATATTTTTTATCTCTTGATTTCTTCTTCAAAACAAATTAATAAAAAACCCTAAATGAATAGATAAGCAGTTATCCAGAAAATTACTTGTTCCTGACAGAAATGTAAGGTTAGTTGTTGTTAGGTACATTAGATGCAGAATTTAGCTAAACAGTTCTAAAAGAGTTTATTCATTTCTTCAACATCTATACCTCATCTAGATAAACCGGTATCTGCTTACCTGAAATACCTTTTATTTTCACAAACACATTTAAATTAATGAAACTGATAATTATGGAATGGAAAACAGAAAACACTGATATGATTTGCAGAAATATATTTTGTGTTTCTCTTGATAATACCTTAGTTTCTACTGCATTGACTGCGAAATTAAAAGGTAAATTTAAGCTTAAGGATATCTTTAAAACTCATTTTTGTGTTTAGAGAAAGGGATGGATTTGTATATCCATGTAAATGTTTGAAAATTCTAAGCATGCACAGACAAATTGTAAAAGCAAAACCGCTTCTGCTTCCAGCTTTTTCATATATGGCGTGTAGGACAAAAGTATTACCATTATGTTATGATGGGAGTTGATGTCCTCTAGTTCACCTTCACCATCAGTGATTCCATAGCTAAAGTCAGAAGCTTATCTCTATCTCTTCAAGTGAACATCCCAGCATTTAGAAGGCAGAGCATGGGGCTACCTCTGTTGTCAGAGTTACCCTGGTTTTTGTAGATTTATTGATAACCTCTTGACTGTCAGATACATGCTAGAGAGTAAGACAGAGCATTTGAGCTATTCAATTTAGGTATCTCATAAAGGGCCTGCCAAGACATTGACTTTTCCTGGCAGATGAGATATTGTAGCAATCCCTCTCTGGAAAGCTGTATAATACAACATTGTGGTGTTATTCATTAGAAATGAGACAGATTAAAATCTGATCAAAGAAGGGAAGCTCTGAAGGCTGAAAAAAATAGCTGCCTATTCCAGCATAATATGCATCACTCAAAGACTCTGAAAAGGCTAAAGAGTGTCTTGTGTCTGAGGCTGTTAGAAATGGCAGTGAAGGAGACAAGTAGAGCATCTCTCAGTAGAGCACCTTAGTTGTGTGAGCATCTTAGATCCTCACTCTCTTCAGGGTTGATAGTACTCAGCTCCTGGTGCTACCAAAGACGTTTTATATTTAGTAGCCAAATAAAATCTTCACCTGCATGAAAGAAAGAAAGGAGAAAAAGTCATTATTTTTTTGAGGCTGTGCTATAGTCTTAACGTATAAAACATGTTTTTATGCAGGGCTTGCCACAACTGTGGGTAAATGAAATGTAACTGTTCTTAATTTTCTTGTTTGAACTTCAGTCCATATGGGAACATATGTATTTCTTACTGAGGGGCAAAGCTTAAATGCTGATATTGCTACTGTAATCTCTGGGAAGAGTAAATATGACAGCTCACCATCTGGCAAACAGTCTAAACATTGGTCTTTTTATGTAAGTGCAGTTTTGGGAGTTGCCTTCCCCCTGGGAGGTTTTTAATCATCTTGTAGATCACCTGCCTAGTTCCATGAATTAAAACCATCTCTGTCAAATATGTTTTAGCTCCATGCAAGCAATTTACAGCTCTCTGAAAAATAGACTTGGCACTTGCTGGGATCCAGTGGGTGATTTCTTTGATCCCTATGAGGAAGTTCCACTGTGTTAACTTGCATCATTCTGCAAGGGTTTGTGTAAAGTAATAGTATATCCCTGCAAGGAAACGATGCTGGTCTCTAGTCAGTTAAGAGTATGAATAAAGGGATAAAAGAGTTGTGCCCAGCAAGTATCTGATGTATCTCTTTGCATGAGTCTGTAATGTGGACTTTGATCCAAGAGCACTGACAGGAACCCAGCTCTGACACACTTCGGTGCAGACTCTGTTATCCATGCAGATAAATCCAGTGCAAGGGACTCTATGTGCAGTTGCATGAATTTGAAGCTTCAGTATCTCTTATCCAGGATGGAGCCAGCAGATCCAAGCCTGGCATCCAATGCATCTAGGCTTATTTGCAATCTTGAATGCAATTCTTCAAGAACAAACTTGGGGAAAATGTGGAAGGGGATGCAAAAAGCGGAGTTCAGGAGGAAGAAGCTGGCTAAGGAGTGTGTCATTGCACAGAGGAAGACTGCTATGCATGAAAGAGGAAGAGCTGTTTTGTAGACTTTCCTAAATTAGCTCCTAAATTACATGTGTTCTGACACAGAATTCCTTGGTTACATAGTTGCATACTGAATTATGTTATAATCAGGTGGAAGCAATGTCTCAAGGCGTGAAACCACACACCACAGATGCTGTGACTTCAGTCTGAATGTTGTCACACAGCCAGTGGGCAGCATTGCTGCATGTGCACTCTGGGACTGTTATTTATGAAGCCACACAGTTTACATATTTTGTTTGTTCGTTTTTTTAATTGGTTCTCATAATGTCATAAAATGGGAAGGAATATCTTCAAAACTTAAGTTTAATTACTGGGTGCTGTGCCATTTATTTTTTTAATCAAACTCTCCTACTCTTTTTTTCAAATATTAAGTCTGCTTTTTTATGTTCAGAGCAGTCAAGTGACTCAGAGCTGAGGTTCCAAGAATAACCAAATTAATTTTAAAATGTGAAAATAGAAATAGTAGATGAGGTGAGTTTTTTTGTGCATAATTCCTAAATCTATTTATTATCCTTATAAAAATTGTAACACTATTGCTGTAATTTGTGTAATTTGTTTGTTTAGTTTCATGTAACCTTGTTAGATTTGTTTATAAAGAATCTAATCCACTTGAAAAAGATTTACATTACTTTATCAGTCTGTGGCTAAATATAAAAATGAAGAGAAGCAGGCTTACTGAAAATGCACAGGTTCAGAATGAGAAAAGCACATTACATTATTTCTGATTTAAACCATGCTAAGAGTGATATTGTTTTCATGCATTTAATTACATAATCATTCTAATATCTTACTGCACTGTCCATCATAATATTTTCTGCTGAACAGGAAATAAACAGTGAAATTATCTGAGGTAAAATTTTTTGACAAATTGATTTAATTAAAACTTAAATGTTTTTTTGCCATTGAAAATCATACCAAATCATATGTTTGTTTTTTCCTTGGAGAGGGAAAGAGCTATTAGTAATTCTAAATAGGTCTTATATGAAAGAAATGAAAAATTTGATTTGCTCAAGCTTTTGCAGAGAACTTTGCCTTTGTGTAAAAGGAAAGGTAATGTGAAGTCATAAAAGTGTGTTTTATGGATATTAGAAATAATTTTTCATGTTCAAAAGAGGCTAGTCCTGTTCCTGAAGAAATATTTTCCTGCATATGCTCCTGAATTTAGGAAGACTCTCTTAATATGTTTCTAAGTATGAAAGTAAAATTCTCTTCGGACTTCAGTCTTTGGTTCTTAAACCGTGATGATTTTTTTTAATGTGTGGAGGTGGGAGGGAGTAGAGAGGGAATTGACAATGTGTTATAGTGACTAAAGAGGAGATGTATGAATAAAACCTTTAAAAATTACTAAGACAGGCATAATATCGAGGCATTTGATCTAACAAATCTAATTTCTTAATTTCCAGTTTTATTTCATGCAGACAGTGATAAGTTTGTGTCTTCAACTGTTTCTAATATGCAAAATTCTAGAAGAAATATTGCAAGGAAGCAAAAGTATATTTGATATTTTAGTATAATTGAACACTAATATTTGACTTTAGTACTAGTTTTGCTCTCATTAGTGATATAGCCTAATCGTTTTCTACACCTCAGCTTTTTTTTTTTTTTATTTTGAGGTACTTCAAGCTCTTGAACTTAAAGGGAAATAGTTCTGTATTAATTCTGTCTGCAGCTGTAATCTGTGCTAACTCCCTGCATGATCTGAATGGCCAATTAAAGTCATATGTGGAAGCTGTGACTCTGCTTAACTGTCACATATTTTATTCAATCTCCAGGGTAATGACGTTCGGATAATCCTTGGCCAGTTTGATGAGGAAATGGCTGTGAAAGTTTTCTGCTGTGTAAGTAAATATATTTAATTGTATATCAAAATAAAGAATGTGCTGCATTTGCATAAAAAATAACGTGTGCATAAGCATTTCTTCATGGAGTTCAGCTCTGTGAAGGTTTATATCCTAAAGAGAGGTTACACGTGCTTAGTTCCATTTCTCTCTCAATAAAATACTTTGTACTTGACTTCTGTGGAATTTAGGCATAGGCTGCATGGTTAGCTTCTTCTTATTATTACTTTCCTGTAGTGGAATTAAATGGCAAATCAAACTGGAGCATTGCTCTTCACATCAGACCCAGGGAAATACTTGTGTATGTAGCAGCAGATAGAGAAAGCGCTGTAAGATTTCAGTCTTGTCCAAGAGTTGTGTTCTGGTGAAAATGTCCGTGTGTATGAGTTTTGCATGTATTGCTTTCAAAGAATAAGAAATTCAAGCCAGTTCCTATACATCCTAACTCAGCAACATTAGTAATTTCTGCTACTGAAAATGTTGCTAATTGTACAGTTATCATTCCCACCTGAATGCTGTGCATTTTACTTGTATTACATAAAATCAAATATTAGTTGGTAAAAAATATTTTAAATCATAACAGTAAGACTAGCAGACATCAAATTCCCTATCTTCACCATTTTTTGTGTGAATGTGCTGCAAACTTATCCACTGTTATTGCCATTAAAAGTAGCATGATAAAAATGTAGATCTGTACTTGTACTGGCCTGAAAAAAAATCTCTAAGAGAAAGATTTTAGTGGCCTAAGTACTGAATTCTTAGTCTCAGTAGTTAGATTAATCCAAGAACACAGTAAGTACAATGGAAAAGCAATAATGACAGCATCTAAATCTCCAAGGGTGTTTTTTAGTATTCCCTTAGTGAGACAGTTTCCTGTCTGGAAAGAAAGGAAAGGCAGAAATTCAAAATCTGAGTGCTACATGTGCCTCGGATGTATTTTGGCTCTTACTCAGCAGCTGTCCCAGTTGGTGGCAAAATTTGGAAAGGAGATTGTAGAGTATATTTGGTTGGAACAAAATCTGTTTTCATCCAAAAGGAAATGGAAAGTATCATTTTATCTTCCATTCTTCTCATCTCTAATAGGTCTTGGTATATAGATCTTTTTGTACTGCCATTTAAATAGGATTGACAGAGATAATATCCTATTTTTTCATTCCTGGAAGAAATAATGGTACTTCTGCATCCCAGATCCTCCTCAGCTCTCTTGGGGTTGGGCTGCATTTCCCCAGCAGAGGGGTCCTGGTCAGAATTATCTTCCAATCCCACATTAGAAAGAGACTGGCGTAATTTCTAGCTGCCCTTAATTTCTAGTTGCATTTCTCTAGAATTCTCTTCCAAATCCATGTGCATGTGAGGCCACAGAAGAAATCCTAGAATTCCTTGGAGGTGCAGGCTGTCCTTTAGTCTGCATCGCTGTCGCTGAAGGGTTCTAGGGAAAAGAGGTCTCTGTCACACGAATGCTGGCTGCAGGTTTCTGTGGCTACGGTTTGGTGTGAATGTGGGAAATGTGCGGAACTCTGAGTGGCTTAAAGCGTGATGGCTGCTTCTAAAGTACATTAGTGTCAAAAATTATAAGGTGGATTTTTCTAGAGCCTGGAGAAATCTGAAATTTGGGCTTGTTTACATGTATTTATTTGATAGTTTCAGCAGGAGACTGAAGGCAGGAGCAGGCAGTTCAAAGTAGGTCATTTATATATTAATGCACTACAGTATGACAGAAAGCTTGTTATTAGTCATAAAATATATTGCTGACTCATGCACTCCTACACATACATGTATAAGAGCACAATAATTTAGATATGTCAAGTTTTTAACTCTTTTCCAGGTGTATCTTCAGACAGGTTTCACTTTTGATTCGCTGTTATATTCTGCAGGGTTACTGATGTCATTCAAAAAAATCTTTGAGTTTGTTAAAGGAAGATGTTTTTTCACTAATGCAAGACTTCTTTTTTTTTTTTTTTGATTGTGGTTATACCCTAAATATTATTTGGTAATAACTTATGTAGATGGTAAAACCTTTAAAGTCTGCCTCACTTTTCTGCCTGGATTCAACTGTCATTTGCTGTGAAATTTCCTCAGGACATCCATAGCAGTTTATATAAGATCATTGAACAATTTAGGTTGTAAAAGACCTTGAAGATTATCAAGTCCAGCTATTAACCCAGCACTGCTAAGTCCACCACTAAGCTATGTCCCTAAGTGCCTCATCTGCACATCTTTTGAATGCCTCCAGCTTCTTCCCTGGTTCCTGATAACCCTTTCAGTGAAGACATTTTTCCTAATATCCAATCTAAACCATCTCTATTGCAACTTCAGATCACTTCCTCTTTTCTATTGTTTTTTTTTTGGAAGGAGACCAACACCCACACCCACACCAAAAAAAAAAAAAAAAAAGGACTAAAAGACAGTGTAATTCAGTAGCAAACTTTAAAAACAGGACAGGATTGGTTCAAGCCAAAGTGAACGTTGGCAGTTATTTCCTACAAGGATTTAAATAAGCTTAGCTGTTCATTTATCACCAGTGTCAAAACCAGTGAACAATTTTAGTTCTATGGGAAATCTTAGCTTTATAATTCATTTTCACCTCAGTGGGATGAATGCGATGTTTTCTTGGAATAGAAATTAGAGCCTTTTGGTAAAAACTTAATAATTCAACAAACAACAAATTGCCAATAATTGTTTACTACACATAAGAAATATTTCTTACATTAATCTCTTTGTTGTAAATAAGCATTTACTTATGGCTTCAAACAGGAATGAAATGTTTTAAAAGAAAAAAATAAAAATTCAGTTTCACAAGGGCAAAAATTGTCCATGACAGTTTCCTGGCTGCTTGACAGCAACTTGGGGCTTTGCATCCTACACAGGGCATGGGAGAAAGATTAAGGAAAATGTATGACTACTTTACTCTGTGGTACAAAGTATGTGTATACCTTCAGCTTGCTCTTGTCTGCCAAAAAATCTTCCCTTTAGAAACTGAAACTTGTAAGTATTAGTCTATATGTACTCAAACAGTTCAAGAAAGATCCACGTGTTTCAAGTACTTGTGTCTTTTAACCATCAAAATCATCTCTTTTTTAGCAGAGTCAACAGGGAGAAAATGGTGGCAAAAAAAGCATTATTTTGCAGTAAGTCTTCTGGGACCCAAACACTGAAATGTCTGAATACTATCAGCTGTGCTGTCAAAATGACTGCATGGTCATGGTCCTCAGCCTCAGAGGAGCTGATTTTCTTCCTTCTTTTGCCTTCCTCAGACTACCCTTCAAGTCTTGTCGTTCCACCATATCTCAAAGGGAGAGCTGACAGCTCTTAAAGTGTTTGTTTTGTGTTTTGTTAAACCAGATTGTTACAGAAATGTGAAAGTGTAACCAGTCTTTCAGGCAACCATGTTGGGAATGATCCGTTGTTTCCAGGATGAAATTTCTGGCTATTTTGAAACTTTCAATTTTCAGCCCATTTCCCGGGGCATTCACAGATTATGCAGGAAACAGTACAAGTGCTTATGCAAACAGAAAATTTCCAGCAGCTCTAATTTCAAAATAGTTCACAGCCAATACTTTCTGGCAACACACAGTTTGATACTCTAATCTCTATAGAGCAGGGGAAGCTACATAAAATAGTCCTTCTCTAAAAGCACTATTCTGTGTCAGTTTGCGTCCTCATGATTCGAAAACTGTCAGATGAAAAACACTGAGTCACTGAAAGGTCTTGGATGACCTAACTGTGTAATGAAAACTCCTTTAGAAGGAAGTACTGCACGGTGGAATTGCTGTTTTCCTCACGGGTGGCCCTGGAGTACAGTGTCTCCAGAGCTGTGCAGAAGTGGAGGTGGGTAGGAGGACAGAAGCAGATAAGTTTCTGGAAGGGCAGAATTAACAAGCAAGAGAAAGACAATCTGTTTATGTGGATTGTGGAATAAGTAATATATGAGATGCAAGACACCAGGTTTCAGACAAGACTTTCAAGCAGCATTGTATACAAAGGCATGAAATTTGATTTTGGCTGAACAAAAGCTTCTGCAACCAGGGGCCAAATAAATCTGCTTTGTGCACAATACTGTTATGAACTGAGCTGGCACCATCATAAAAGACTTCACAGATTTAAGGCCCATTTTTAATTTGGGTATTAACATATTTAGGAGTCTGTCCCATTTCATGTATTCTGCTATTGATCTTTACTTCTCTGATAGGCTTTTTGTATGATCTTTGGGCTACTTTTCAAAACGGTTATCTCAGAATGACTAATATGTCCTGTTCACATTCTTATAATTTCCTCCTTCCGTAACATTTTCTGTGAAAATGTAGCATTTTTCCTGCTAAGAGCTCTGAGCTTGCACCATGTATTTCTAAAAATTAGAATTTTTATCTTAGGCCTTCTATCTCAAGTATTGCTTATATTAGGAGTCAAAGAAGCATGAAACCTACAGTTTTGAAATGGAGTCTGAAATATCAAAAGAAAAATATCGAGTTGCAAGACAGTGAGAGAAACATGTGAGATAGAATTTGCTAATTTTATCCTAGAACACTCTTTCCAATCAAAGAGAATATTTGAGAATAGATCAGCTTTTAGGTACAACAGCATATGTGCCTGACTAAGAAAGTTTTTCTGTTTTCTGTTACATATATTTGCTAAGTATTGAAAGGTGATAACTATAATCTCAGTATCTTGGATTTCAGTGGGCTATGTTCAGTATTCCTGCAATATAGAATTTCATATGAAGAAAATTCTTGCTGAGGAAAAATATTTTGCTTCATCAATTCACTATTCACTCATGCTCCTCATAAGGAACTGCTAACTTAATTTTACTGTGCTCTGCTTTGTAACAGACATCTAATTCACATTTGCCACCTGTGATTCAATGGTGCCTATGATACAAGTTTTCTTGTTAACCTAGTCCTTAAGTTGATTTAAGGGTGATAATAACTTAGTTTAAATATGGTAGCATGGTGGTTCTATCACTTATGTAATAGTTGTGTTATGAAGAGCTTTCTGTGGAAAGCTGTGCCTTCTGTTTTTGTTCCTCTTTAACTCCCTCAGTTCTAGAATAGAGTTTAATTTTCCTGTTTTTTTAAGAAATTCCTATTGAAAGAAAACCAGGGTGTAGTAAATTCTCATGTTCTGAATTCTTAAGTTAAGAGTCTTCAAAAAAAGTATTCATTATTAACAATTAAATAATTAATAATTAACATTACTATTAATTATAAATAATTAATTAAATTAGCAATTAATTTTTCTAAACTATTCAAAATAATTGTGTACCCCAATTGCATAATTTCATTAATAATTAAAAAATTAACAAAATGCAATTGTTTTTATGTTCAGTACCTCTATTACAATGTCTGTTATTCTTTCTGTTTTTCTTATTTGCAGGCATATGATGAAGAAATGTATGGCAGCAAATATCAGTGGATTATCCCAGGGTGGTATGAAAATCTTTGGTGGGAATCCTGGATTAATTCCTCACAGTGTCTCAGCAAAAATCTTCTTGCAGCCATGGAAGGTTATATTGGAGTGGATTTTGAGCCTCTCAGCTCAAAAACGAATAAGACTATATCAGGAAGGGTTAGTATTTTTCTTCCATATATTTTATTATACCATAATAAAATAGTTCTCTCACTTCTGAGTTGGCAGAGTAAAGCACTAAGGAGGGAGATGAAGCTAAAGGGTCCTTCTAACAAGTGACCTGGCAGGGATCACAGTCAGTTTCACCACTCTCCACTAGTTTGCAATTTAAAAGTACTTGAAAATCAAATCTAATTCTCTACAGGGTAAGAACGTAGTGAAATCCCTTGCTTCAAACCTGCCCTCTTCCCCCAGTATGAACATTATAGTTAAATGTACAATGAAGTTTGAATTACAGTCTTTAGTATCACGTCCTGTATCACTTCAAGTTAAATAGTTGAGCACAGAAACAGAAAACACTTATATTTAAACGTATTCTGCAAACAGCCAATTTGAACAGTGATTTGTGCCTCTCAGAACTAGGGGGCAGGAGGCAAGGCTTGTTTTAAATATAAAAATGTGTGGTGTTTCCATAAAGCACATAAAATCTTATCACAGAACAAATCCATCCAATGAATAAACACGCCTGATTTTGCTGCTTTTCATCTTTTTATGCCATCTGCCTTTCATGCCTTGCTGAGTGAGCATGAAAAGCAACTTTACTGAAGGGCAGCTCATCATATGATAGCACACCATCCAGCATGTAGTGAACTTGTATCAAAATAATAGACAAATTGCCACTCAAAATTTCATATTGAGCAAACAGTTGCTCAAGTAAAGGTTATTGGATTTGCATTATCCTGTAAAGTGTAATCAGACCACTGATTTGCAGGGATACAGACTTATTCTCTGTTCCAGTATTGTAGCTCACCAGAGTGCAGTTTTGGTTCAGCTGGAGCCTTTTGTACAACAGTAAAATAAAGCAAGTTGTCATTTATACAGTGAAGCAGTACAACTGCTTTCAGTCTCTCTGTCTCCTAGTTCTGCTTCCCAGTCTCACCAGCAGTTTTTAAATCTGGCAATACTCATTTCTTTAATTTTACTTTCTTTCATAACCTTTATTTTGGAGGCCTTATCTGTATTAGTTATACACATCTCTAAAATGGAAGGTGCAGTTTGAGATGTTGGCTTAGATCTAATTCTGTAAAATGTTAAGTGTTGAGGTAAAACTGAATTTTATTTCCTCCTCAGACTCCACAGCAGTATGAAAAGGAATACAATGCTAAACGTGGTGATGGACAATCCAGCAAATTTCATGGTTATGCCTATGATGGAATATGGGTGATTGCCAGGACATTACAGCGGGCAATGAATTATCTGAATTCCACCAACAAGCACCAAAAAATTGAAGATTTTAACTACACAAATCACAAACTTGGCAAAATTTTTCTGAATGCTATGAATGAAACCAGGTTCTTTGGAGTAACGGTAAGTCCTCATCAGATAATTGTGGATGCAGAAGACTTGTGATTTTGTGTCAGTAGTTGAAACAAGTATTAAGTAGACTTGAAAAAGAAACATAATTGTGTATTTCTTCTATCTTCAGAGCTTCCCGTTCCACTTTATATTAAATATTGTTTGTTTTGACAGTCTTGCTCATTGCCTGTCTTCAGATGCCAAGGGATGACACTGTACAATTCCTTAGTTATCAGATTTTTAAGCATGAATGTCATCTGAATTAAAAAATCAGAGGGGTCTCAAGGGAACCACAAATTTTGCAAGCTGCAATGACCTTTTAAATGAATGTTTTAGCAGTTAAGGAGTAGCTGGAATACATATTTCTCTCCATCATTTAGGTTTGGTAATAGGTTATAGTACACTCTCTCTAACTTCAGTGCTGGACATCCCATGCTTCAGTTGTGATTTAAATTTATTTATAATTTGTATTTTTTCACGGTTAAGTGAAAGCATGCTTACATTTACTTTAGAACTGGTCATATACAGTAGTGTCCTCATTCTGATTTAAATTGTACAATTGCAAACCCTTAGTAATTTTGGGGTTTTCTTAGAATTTGTTTACATTTCTTATGCTTTTTAGCACAGTAAAGCAGGTGATACGAGTGTGGCCTTAAAGCTTCTTAACTGCTTAGTTGTATCTGAGGCAGCATCAGGCAGAAGCTGATGGTGTATATGTGTTCAGGAGTCTGCAGAGCTCACCAAGAGAGATGAGCAGACTCAATTTCAAGGAAAATGGTCTTTAGATTTTCCAACAGCTGAAACAAGGAACCTACTGGAGCATGCTTTTTTGAGCAGTGTGCTTGGTTTGCAATATGGCTAGATAAAGAAAACAGTGTTTGAAGAAAAGTGTATTTCAGTGGTGCACAGAGGGGCATCTCCTTGCAGAAAGAGCATGGAGAAGGCTGGAGGGAGCTGGTCAGACTCTGCCCCCATGTTAGAATAAACTGTCTTGGATACCAGTTAACATCTAAACATGTTGAAATAGCAGAACTAAGATTGTCATACGTGTGAGAAACTGGTACAAGGAGGAAATACCTGCACAAATACATCATAAAGGTGTAAAGACTCAACCTTCTAGTGTCCTTGTTAATTGCTGAAAAAGCTTTCTGTGATGTGGTACAATTGAAACTTATTCAGAATTTCTAAGTAAAAACCACCCATAAGGCAAGACAATACTAGTATTTAGCTGCTTGCACAATATGAATTTTTTTTTCTTTTTACACTGAATTTGACTGAAAATTTCAGTAAAAGAATTTATTATTCCATTGTATCCACAGTAGGACTGGATCTTTGATGAAGCTTTCAGACAGTAGCAGCTATGAACCAGACTCTGCAGGGACTCAGTTATATTTGTCCTGTGTTGTTCCATGTATGGTATCTATCAATAGGCTTGAAATTCAGTATTGCTATGTAGTTCCTTTTTGGGTTTTTTTTTTCTTTTTCTTATCCTTTTTGCCTTCTATTTAGTTTTGCAGCCAGTTGTAGTGAATTTGATAGATTTCATCAGCATTACTTAATTACCCTTCACTGCTTCCTCTCAAAAAAAAACCAAAAAACAAAAAACCAAACAAAAAACCCAAACTGAAACAAGCAAACAAACAAAACAACAAAAAACAACCCCCCCCCAAAAAAACCCACAAAACAACAGAAAAACCAAACCAAAAAAAACTAAGATTGAAAGAAAGCTCTTTTTTATGAGTTTCAGAGACACCAGCAAAGTCTCACAAGCATCCCTTTAGGGAGGGAATGAATCAAAGCTTCAATAGCCACATTCAGCTATGTTTACTTACTTTATTATCTCAGGTATAATGGTTTTGAAAGAAATTACTGCATGATTATTCACTGTATTTAGTACCTGAGGTGCTTCATAAAATATTTTTCTTTATCATTGTTCAACCAAGTCATAATGACAATGCACAGCCAAGATCTGGTAATTGCGAGGATCATGCTTCCTATACCTATAATTCACAAAAACATTTTATTGAGAGAGATATGGAGAGAAGAAAGTCTATAACAACTACATTTTCTTAGGGCATAATTACAACACACAGTGCTCAAGCTTTTCCAGACAGCATGGAGAAAAATAGTTTTAGAGGAATATTAATTATTTTGCATTGTAGTGTTCAGAAAGTTGAAGGAGCAGATTGATTTTTAACAGAAATACTTTTAAACTTTTTATTCTTCAGTCTAATAAATTTCTGTCATTTGTGACCTAATTTAAAACTTTCACTGGAATATGGGTTTTAAGTCTTGGAGTGCTAAATCTAATTCCATCTTTTTTCCAGGATATGTATTTTAATATAATTTTTTGATAGTTTATTTTTAAAAGCTTATCCTAAACAGGATAAGGACATTCCTTTATTCAAGAGTATCTGTGCCAAATATAAAGTGAGTTTCGGAAAAATAAAGAAGAAATAAAAGAGAGGACTAAATCTTATCAATATTCAAAAACTCATCCAATAATAAACTTTGTTGTTATTTATTAGGTGAGAGAAGATAGACAAGAAGCTGTAGACAAGAATCTAAAACTGGAAAATCTATTAAGTAGAGGCATCTTTCTCTATGCTTTCTGTGAATATGATATCAGAAACACTGTCATGTCATAAATAATAAATCCCTTTACCCAGTTTTCATTTTCTTTGAAATTATTTATAGAAAACAAACACCATTGAGTGGGGCAGGGGTTGTGGAATTTTTTAAACAATTTTGAAAAGACTTGGGATGAAATGTGCTGGTTCCTGATTATATGGAATATCATTCTTTCAACTCTCTGTTCTTATTTTTTTTAATTTTTAAAAATTTTTCTAGGAGACAGCATTTAAAAAACAGATAAAGCTATTGCCCAGAGACTTGACATGACAAATCCTATTTTTGTACATTAGAAGCTCAGTACAAAATATTATTTATTATAATTCTACTGTCAGAAAACTATTGGAAAAGAAATTATGGATACTCCTTAAATATTCCTGAGGGTTCTGCTCTCTTTCTGGATTTTTTTCTTAGAAAATTGATTTCTTCTGCTATTTTGCCTTCTTACTTATCAGACTTATAATGATGTTGATTACCGTATAGATTTCTTGTGTATTCTGAATACAGAGCAAGGAAACAAAAATTTGGTGTTTTATGAGAAAAGAGTGATACAGCTATCTGCGACACTTTTTAAAAGATAAACTGGATACTGTTTTACAGGTGGAAAAGGATTTTGTGTTGAGAAATGCAAAACAAAAGACCTGCAGGTATCTCCCTACACATTTGTTAATCTGAATGTCCTATTTCTGCAGTCAGATTCACTGGTGTTGGCCATTTTCCAATTGAGTAAGGCCATTCATGGTTAGATTGGCCCCTCTGCAATGACCAGATTTCAGGACTGAAATTATTTTGGTTTGGGACTAGCTTGGCTTTCATGGTGTGCATTTTTCTAATTTCTTTAGTTATTGGAGCACTTGATTAGTTATAAATGAGAAAGTTGCTGAAAGAAAAAAATAAAGGATTTTGAATTTTTTTCTACTTTTCTTAATGCAGATAGAGACATTTGTAAAAACTGAATGCTACATTACCCTTGTGATTTATAAAGTGCCAAATCCTGTTTCCTTGCTAAATATATTTCTCTTCTCAAACGGTACACATTCTTTCTGATAACTTAAGTGTCAGAAAATGGAAGACAAGAAAATAAGTATTTGCGTTTTTTTTTTTTGACACAGTTTAGATGTCTGAAGAGTTCCCTGATGTAGTTGGGAGAGGCACTGGAAGTAATTTAAGTTTGGAGGATCTACTGCAAATTGTTGAACTGTTACTGCTTGGAATCAGTACACAGTGATAAAGTGACGGGAAAAAAAATATATGTATGGGAGATGTATATATTTGTATCAATATATGTTGCATTCAATTCTATAGCATTTTACAGCATTCTACCTATAACATGTTCATTATGCATGTGTGAAAGCTGAGGAGAATTTTCCAGGGTCAGAATTATTCTCCTAAAGCAAGACTGTTAAAGGGATGATTTAAATAAAAAAAAAAAAAAAGAAGAAAATTCAAACATTATTTTGTGCAATGCTACCATAATATAGCTTGCAGGCTTAATAATTAGTGAAGAGTTAGTGCTGTCTTCTCAGGACACAAAATCATATTTAGTGGATACTGAATCAAAATCCATCTAGAGAATAGATGGATTTTGTTTTAGTAATTTTTTCCCTTTTTTTTCCTGTTTGTAGATATTATGGATGACTACACAGTAACTTACAATTGCAGCAATATTTGAATTTGTTAGCAAAAATATGTTGGTTATACTTGGAAAGATGTCAGAGAATGGTTAAGGTTGGTAGGGGCCCTAAAAGCCATCTAGTTCCAACCCCTCTCAGAGCCTCAGCCAACCTGGCCTTGAACACTTTCAGGGATGAGGCATCCACGATTTCTTTGGACAGGCTGTTCCAGTTCCTCAGTACCTTCACAGTAAAGAATTTCTTCCTAATATCTAATCTAAATGTCCTCTTTCAGCTGGAATCCATTTACGCTTTTCCCATGACTACATCCCTTTGTAAATAGTCATTCTGCAGTTTCCTTGTTGGTTCCCTTTAGGCACTGGAAGGCTGCCATATTAAATACCACCTTTGTTCTCATGATATCATAAGTTTGTTTTGCTTCCATAGGGGAGACAGGTTGTAGAAAAAAATACAGTGCATTTCAGAGATAATTCTTAATTTCTATTTTATTCAAAACATGACAGCATTTTTTAAAAATGTTTTCTTTTCCTGTAATTTTCTGTTTGCTTCACCTTTGTCACTGATGTGAAGTCATAAATGTTACCATTCTCACTGATTTATGCCTAAACTGTTGCAGCAGGGTATTCTGTTTCTTGCATTTATTGCTATTATCTGTTGTTATAAATCAAGTTTCAAAATTGTTAATTTATTTCTCATCCTTACGACCTTCTATTATTTCTGTGTAATGGAAAAAGAATTGCAGTGGAGGAGTGAGAAAATTAAATACAGTGTTGTCTTTTCCTTTTATGTCAGCCAGAGACTAGCACAGTAGGATAAAATTCCATCACAGTAGGTGCTACACAATTGAAACCACAGCCATGAAATAGCTTTCAAGTCTGTCACTGGCATCCTGCATTTGACTGGATCTAGTCATGTTTCATAACTGGAAAAATGCTTATTTATATGAAGTTTGATTTGTATTTTGATGTTGATTATTTCTGAAGATTTATCTTAGCAGCTTGCCTCCAATTTCCAGGCTTCAGTAGCGCCTGTGCTGTACAGGAATCTCAGAAATGCAGGAGGTGTCAGCAACAGAATAGGATCAGGGAGAAAGTATTTATTTCATGTCATCCTGGAAAAATAACATAACTAAGATGGTTAAATTAAAAAATGTGTTGGTCTTTGGCAGAGAATCAGATAAAACTAGCATGGACTTCAGCAGAACGACCATATTATGCTTAATATGGGAGTCTAACAATCATTTCTGTTAGTAGCATTGACCAGTGCAGCTAATTTTGCACGAGTGGCTCTGAATTAAGCCTCAAGAGCTATTTATACCTGCAGTTAAATTTTCTTTGTTGTCATGGCTGAGGTAGGGTGAATAGTAAAAGTACTGGGGTGAGGGCATAAATTTCAATAAAAAATTTCTTGTTAACATAGAATAGAGCTTTAAAAGAACATTTAATTTTATAAAAGGGGCAGGGGTAGAGGTTTATTGTGCAGTGGAATACTTAACACTATAAAGACATCTGCTACTGAGAAATGCTTTTGAATGTTCAATCAAATTTGACTTAATTTTGGGCATTTGAAAATTTCCTGTTGGACATTACCCATAATTGGGTGATTTGCAGGAGTACAACAAGCTAGCAAAACACACAGTCAGGAAAATCCATAAATGTATGTGCACACACGCACATGTTCGCAACGCCAACAACCCTTGGCAAATCTCAGTTTTTTTCTACAGCTGACCCCATGAGTGTGAACTGTTCTGAATTTAATGCCTTGCTTTGCCTTTTTATTTTCCAGAACTTGATTCCTGTTAGGGCATTTCTTGCGTAGCACAAAAAAAGAAAAATATTTGGCATTTGGCTGTGTGCAAGACCCCCTAGAGAGCTTCTTGGTTTTCTTGAACCTGGAATCTCCATTTACCTGCAAAGAGATAAATATGGTGAATCTCTTACTACATTACTCCCTCCTGACTTCCAGTAAATTATCCAACTCCCATGAGTAAACGAGAGCAGTACAGTGGGTTGGTGAACTAATTTGCTCTCTATGTGGCCAGTTCATTTAGGAGACTCCTCAAAATAGGGAACTGCTAAACTAAGCCATCAGCAAGTTTGCATAAGGTCATAAACAATGTTTGCTCATTAGGAAAATTCATTGCAAATGTTTTCATCTGCCAACAGTGTAAAACTGCATACAAAAGGAAATACAACTTTTAGAAATGAGATCTGAAATTAACTGTGACATTTCAAAGATTAGCCCTCAAGCTAATCAGCAGTTGACGATTTAATAGTTATAGTAGGTGTCAAATAAAAAAAGGCTTTAGTCTGAAGTTGTAGAACACTTACTGCAGTATCTGTCATTTTAATAGCTGGATATTTGATGAAAATAAATGAGCAACATACATTTATGGAAAAGCTAGTGAAACATTTTCTGGCTGATATCTCTTAGCTTCCCCTGCTTTGTATTTAATTTTGTCTGTATCTAGACAGTTTTTAACAAAATGCTTAATATCCCTAGTAGCTGCTTTGTTGCTACTGTTTGTACAAAAAAGTGGAAGTCCCTACAAATAATACAGAAACAAAGCTCAAGAGAAGGCAATCACACTGTCTGAGTGGTGGCACAGGTTTTTATTTCACAGGGTAGTTCTCTTTAAGCTTCTAAAGAAAGCAAATGCATTTCAGTAGTAGCACAACCTTGTTTTGTTTTTTTCCTGAAGTGTGATTTGTTTTTTAGCTGCATGTTTCTAATCAAGCTTCAGTTAATATTTCAGGGTTGCTTTTTTGTTTTGTTTGATTTTTCTTGTCTCTATTCCTTGAATTTGAAGCATGAAAATAGCTAAAGAAAAATAGCTAAATTTATGAAAGCTCTGTCCTGCTCCAGATCAGCAGTTAAGCTGGGAGAGGGTATCAATGGTCTTCACACAACTTTTCAAGAGAGTTTTTTCCTTCACCAGTTGGGTTTCTCTGAAATTGTTACAGAGGGCTCTTTGAAAATAGCAAGATACTGAAAGACTGGGAGGTGTGCATGTGTTGGACAGGCAACATGGAACTACAGGTTCTGGTGTGTATTGAATAAGCAGGACATTGTTTTTCCTGATGATTAGATGGACTTCTCTCTTCTGCTTAGTCAGATGTACTAGTAGGTAGATTCCTTTGCCACCTCTTCACCATCTATCAGAAAAAGAAGGAAAAATGTTATGTACTTTCTATCACTAAATTAAAGCCCTGTGCTCTGCTTCAATAAGGTGGGGTTTTTTTTAAATTTATATGAGATAGGAAGTGTTGTGTGCCTACCGAAAAAGGGTGATAGGATAAAATTCTACAGACACTTATGGAGAAATGTCCTGCTTGCAACAAGTATACCTTTGAAATACCATTTCCTAAAATTCTAGGAAACCTGGAGTAGCTCCATCCACCTGTACTTTGACTTCAAACCATGTCTGTACCTTGAGATTAGTGGCAGATCAGTCCGGATCTCTGGCGATGATTCCTTATCAGCAAGAAAATATCATCACCTTCATCATATACAAGTCCATAAAAACAGTTCAGGATTTGCAATATATTCTATAAGAACTGCTTTGACAGAGGCAAATAATTGCAATAGTTATCCAAAATGGAAATGTGGTGAAAAGTATGTGGTATTGACAATGTTGCAAATTTCTAAATTTCTGTTTGGAATTTCTCCATTTCTGTCACCGATTGGCAGGTACAACCCAACTCTAGGAAGGACTGAAACATTGCTATAAAGGGAGGTGAAGAAGGAAAGTGGAATGTGATGGAGAAAGGAAAGTCTGAAGTGCTTTAACTGCACTGGGACCTGTTGGAGTTCTTGGTAGCTGTTGTAGCACATAGTGTGTCAGCCTAGCAAACAACTGTCTTGAGAGCTATGACTACGTAATGCAAGTTAAAATTATTTCAAGCCTTTTTCAAGTAATGTTGTCTGTAAAGGAGGACTGCTCCTTCCTCAAGAGAGAAATAACCTGAGTGCAGAGGGAACAGATGAAATATCAGCAGGGTCTGTGTTCTGGGTGGAGAGGCTCTGGAGAGGAATTATATCCATAGCTATGTCTCTAACCTGAACACGTGCTTTTTTAAGAACAATGATTCTGGAAAGGAAAACTGCAGGAGAATGTGTATTTAGGAGACTATAATGGGAAGGGAAAAGATTTCCTGGAAGGCTCTTTTCTAATCTGCATCACTGAACAGTTCTGAGTTTCCAGTCTCCAATGTCTCTTGTTCTAGTTCTGATTTGTTTAGTAGTGCTTAGGGTTTAATGAAAATCCTCTTACCTGACTGTGCATTTCCTGGCATTGATTTTACTGTCTTTATTAAAGAGCAGATCAGTAACAGATGATGTCAATTCCACAGAAATATGTCCAGGTAGGCCAGGTGTGCATGGACCATGTGTTTAGTAGCTGGGCCATATCAGTATTTACCAGATGGAGCTTGCTGGTCTTGAAGAGCCAGTGAGGCTCTTTCATGGTTACCTGGCAGATGGACTCACAGGTGCAGGCTGCTACAGGCACAGCTGGACCATACTTCCAGGTGTGTTTTTGCAGATGATGCAATGAAGCTTAGGCAAAAAACCCAAAAACAAACAAACAAACAAGCAAAACTAACTATGAATTATGGGCATTCCAGAGCAACAGTGTTTTTCAGTGGTATAGTTATTCCTGCATTTGGTATCCCTAAGAGAAAGAAAAAAGATGTATTGCAACTTTAGGGATACTATTGTTTCTGTCTGATACGTCTCCATTTGAAATTACAAGCAAAACATCTTACATGGATATTTCCAAGCCCTCAGGTGCCCAGTGATTTGGGGATGAAAACCACCAAACAGTCTTGAAGTGCAGCATATTGTCTCAGTGGGCACAGTGGTCAGAACAGCAAGATTTGATATCCTACATCAGCCTTAGTCTGTAAACTCTTTCTTCAGAGCTACATCTGACTTATGCCCCTTCCCTGCCTAAGAAGAGAGCACTAGAGAAGTACCTGCTTTAGCTTAATATTTGGGATGTGAATGCTCTTCTCTCATCATTCTAGAGTTAAAAAACACTATTATTTTGGAGTTAACATATTTTAGAAATATTATAAAACTGAATTCCTGAGTGCTTGAGGGAATTGCAGTTCTTGTTTTATTTTCCATGAGAACAGATGTTAGCCCTGCTGCCTTGGGATTGTTCCAGCTCTGGTAATTCTGTTCTGTATACCTAAAGCTCTCGCTGAGGTTTCAGATGGATGAGGAAGTTATTATTTACTAGCTTCTCACCAGGCCTCCTATGGGACAATAAATGCCATAAATATGCAAAATTTTGGTATTACTGTTCTCTCTTCCCTAAGTAGACTTTCATTTTATTATTATTTCACTGTACATGCAGAATATAGTAAGATTTTACTGGTTTGATCCTTACTTGTTTCAACCAGGGACACATCTCCTTTAGCTTCATTGTGAGCAGGAGGCGGTTCTTACCTAGCAAAGTGCTCTAATAAACAATTTGCAAATGTAACTCAGAAACCTTATTCTAAAATACTTTTTGCTCACAGAAAATGTAGGAGAAACTTCTTCTGGAATTAGTGGAGATATTTTAAGAGTGCTGATCAGGTGTATTGCTGTAAGTAAGTAATGAATGATTAGGTTCAAGAGCTTGTTCAAGCATGTTTGGAGAATATGTTGAGTGTACTGTATGGAATTACATGACTCAGATGTCAAATAACTGCAAGTGATTAAAATAATGGGGTGGAGTATAGCAATTTAAAAATAATGTCTAGTGATGACGGTAAGAGCCTGCGACTTTTAACTGCAGATTATGTAAATCAAAGAAATGCTGAATATTTCGGTGATCACTTGTGCTTATTGCATGTATTCTTTCGACTCAACAATGTGGTTCTTTACTAGGCGTCAGATGGCTGGGAAAATGAAACATGGGGAAAAGATAAATTAAAAACCTTGAAGCATACAAATAATGTTCTGAAGGCTGAAGCAATAGGAAGAATATTCATAAGCCAGTTTGTCGAAATCTCAATAATATGTTTTCTGTTGTTTATTGAAGAGTTGTCATCATACCACTCTAAAATATTCTCAACATCTGCTTTTCTTGAGCATTCAATGACTGAGTAAACCCCATAAATGATAAATATATTTCTAAATGTATTAGATCTGAAAGCAGGTTCATTTATTAAATAAATTATGAAGTATAAAATTAGTTCTAACCTGCTTATATTTATCCTTTACAGCACTGTTTTGGATACTCTAAGAAAAGAAATAAAATATGTACATTTTCTATGAGTTTTTGTACCACATTTACAAAGATCTGTTGATTTAGGTTAATTGTACTTCTCTCCATTGTTGAATAGTTGCTTGGCAAATTTTAATTTATGTTCTGCTTTCATCTAGGTTACCCCACCACTGGGCAATTTTAAAAAGATTTCAAAAAGAGCCTTTTTTGTCTACAGTGAAAGTGACCCACTTGATGTTACAAGAATTAGAATTTAGCATGATGGGAATTTTTGTGTCCCCCTAAAAGCAAAATTTTCCCTTGGGGAACATTTTGTAATGTGACATTTTTACTTTATGGCTGGTAAAAAAACCTTAACTTTTAAAACTGTATTTATTTTAAATCTCTGTTCACATTGCAGCACTTCTGAGTTTTTTAGCCTCACCAGTTAACATATTCTCCACTGTTGTTAATCTTTACAGCAGCTGTAGGCAAAAATATTCCTGAACTTGAATGTAGAATTCTGCTGAGTGTGAATCCACCTGCAGCAGTGTTAAGAGTGGTGTTATTAGCTGACTTAGCCTGGAAATGCTCTGAGGTTGTCAGGTCTGATGTTCAGTGGATTATATTTTCATACACCACTGCTCGTCTTTTCTGGCAGTCATGATTTCTGTGATGAACTAGTTTCCTTCCTTGGAGAGGTGCTCCAGTTGCAAATAGGATTCTTGGAGCCCGCAAGCATTTTAGTGAAACACAGGAAAGTTAAAGTATTTTAATGGCATTTATTGCAGATAAATGCACAGTACATTTTCAAATAGTTTTTTAGTATTTTTGGAGTCAGCTTTTAGAACTTCTGTATTTATTACCTTCTGCTCTTCTCCCCACCATCTTCTCATCAGTTGTTCTCTCAGCTGCAGCTGCTGAGGATGAGTTTGGCGATTTCTAGCCTCTACTAGAGCCACATAAAAATAGTTATGTTTTAGGATTTCATAAAACAAAAGAGATCTTGCACTTCAGTAGAGTATATGGCATGTTAGGATTTCCCCCTTGGAGTTCTTCACATAAACATTTGAAAGATGATGAAGGAGAAAGTGCAGAAGGGCCCTTGATGGAGCCTCTTCAGCACAGGACAACATGCTCCACTTGGGCTGCATCCCAGCTGCAGTCCTGCCATGACAAAGCATGCTGAGACCAAAGGCAGCACTTGGAAAACTAAAGTAGGCTGTCTTTTTGTTTTTAATTATTTTTTCCCCAACCGCCTCATTTGAACAATTTGTAAGTATTTCTACTTTACACGTTTTAGAAAAATAATCATAGGATTCCTATTTCTGCATTATCACCCACTTTATATCTGGTCCATAGGGACAGTTGAGGTTGTTGGCATATGAACCCAAAGCACTGGACAGGGACGATACTCTTCTTTCATTTTTTATGAACAGTTTTAATCAAGCCTAAGACCTGTTGTGCTTCACTTGTTGAATCTTTCTGTATGACACTAATTTTTCCAGTTTTATAATTCATTTTGACCTCAAATGCACCAGAATTTATTACCATGCCTCCTACTAACCACTGTCAGAAATCAGATTATTCTTTTAGAACATGGTCCATAAAGAAGTTCACACATCACTCTGCTGTTGTTACTTTTAACAGCATCTATATTTTTATATATCAGCCTCCAACATCTAGCCAACTTTTCATTCAACTTTATTGCCTTTCCTAAAAAAATGTTTCTGCCCTTCATCTAAGAACTTCTTGAACTGCTTTGACATTAAATCTTGCGTATGTGGCAAAGACAAGCAGAGCTGTACCCAGCTCTCTCACTTACATGTCATCAAAACTTTTTGGCTGTGACCCTTCACCCTGAGCATAACCTGCAGAGTTTCTGTGTGATGCCACTTATTTAGTATCAGTAGGTGTTATAACAGGTAATTAGATGAAATCAACCCAACTCTAGCCAAAACAAGATAATGTGAATACAAAGAGTGAACTCACAGTCCAACAGTATTATAGATTGTTGTCCTAGGTTACAATGTAAAATGTGCCAGAGGGTCTGTATTCTATCTCCATCTTCATTAACTGTTAAAACAAAGGAGGAGCAATGTTTTTCTTTGCCTCCTCCCCTGGACTATCTCCTGTTAATGGGCCATTAACACCTTGCCCTATGAGTCATAGATAACTCCCTCCGGGAGCCCTTTGTGTTTAATGGGCCATTGTGAGGACCCACCCCATGACTCATACAATGACATCAGCCCATTGTGAGGATCCACCACATGACTCATAGAATTACATAATCCCATTGTGAGATGCTCCACCCAGGGGGAGGAGCCAAGCATTCCCACCTAAATATAATGTGGGAACTGGGACAGAACAAGTAGCCCTGACCCACTGGTTTCCAGAGGACAAGAGCTACCAGACCTGTCTACAGGATCACTATTTCAGCAAGACCACCTCATCTGGACTGCTGCCACGACCCTAACTAGCAGGGTATCAGGTTGTCTACTGACTCTGTCAGTAGTTTTTGTTTTCTTTATATTACTTGCATGTATTTTACTTTTTCCTATTAAATTGTATTTCTGACTTAGAGTCTCACTGGTCTTTCAAACCAGCACAATTGTATAAATAAAACTGTCCAGGGCTGAGGTTTCATCATCACTACAGGGTACACTCTGGGTACTGCTTGGTGACCTGGAAAATTCTGAGTGTGACTGTGGTACTGAAAAACTGAAGAACTTTCAACAGTAACTCAGCACAAATCAAGGGATTTTAGAGAATTATTTGAGGGTAGAGAGGTTCAATAATAGCGTATTTAAAATCAGCATGATTTTCCATCTACGATGGATTGACGTAGGAGGTTTTGTCTGCATAAATTAGCTATATAAGAGCCAAGATTTTAGCTGGAACTCTTTGAAAAATGAAGATATTATTTTCTAGTTTGTAATTTCTACACTTCTACCTCATAAATTGTGCCTCGAAAACTTCAGGTGAAATTCTTCTGCCTGGGCAATTTCAGTTCTGCCTTATTCATCCTTGCTGCTGAATTAGACAGTAGTTCAATTGGTTTTGACTGTAATTAGGATGATGTTGTGCATAAGCAGTCATCACTGTGAGTGCTGCAGAATAGCCAGAGCTGAAAACCACACCTAGACTGCAAAGAATATTGTCCCAGGAGTAAGAGACAGCAGCAGAGCCTGGCAATCTTCCCTCCCTCCCTCAGCCACCCTCATTGAAGGACAGGGTCCTGCTCCATGCAGTGAAGGAAATAGCTTGTTGATTTTTTTGTGGAGTCTCAAGAACTGAAGATCTTCCCTCTGGTGGCTTCCTTGTCCTGCATGCTACTGCCTCATCTGCTTTCTGGTACACTGTGATGTTGCTGCATTTACCTGGTGACTAACAGGCATAGTAGGGCTACAGCTTCACCATGTTTGTGTTGAGCTGCTTTGGTTAAAATGTTCTTCAGGAGTTACAAAGGGGTGAGGAAGTTTCAGTGGTCAGAAGTGCATGTCTCTGCCGAATGTGAATTCTGTGAGAAAGAGGTAAACTTCTGTAGCCTGGAGGTTCTTGTTCTGCTGAGCTCAGATGTTTGCTACAGACCAGAGAAGCATGTGAGCATGTCCAAAAGAGACTGCAGTGACATTCTCTGTTATTCTTAATGCTAAATTTTCTAAGATCACAGTCAAATCTCATAAATTTTAATATTGGTGCTTTCGTTATGAATGACACTGAAGACTGGCATTTGAGACACGAAATATCTAGCTTCTCACTTAACTTCCTTTTTTTTTATTTAATTAAAATCTTTTCTTGGTATCATGCTATGCAATTTCTTCTCCATTGTGACAGTTTCGTTGATATAGGAGCAAGGCAAACATATAAGAAAAGCAATTATGACACCACAAAATTTGATCGGGGATTAAAAGTATAAATTGCCTGGGGTAAGAACACATAGATCAGTTAAATTGCATCTAGAAATAAATCAGTCAAGCTACACATACAGCTGAGGGATAATTGTTTGCTGGTCCCTTTGGATGAGTGCACAACAAACCAACACAACATTAAACACCAGGTCACACACTTATTGCTGTGAGTAGACCTCAGCAGTGTCACAAATGCTTTTCAAGGACCTCTCCCTTGTAAATTCTGGAATTGTTAATTGATTCCTTTTTTGTGTGTGTGATTTTAAAGATATTGATTTTAATGAGATTTATCCTATAGCCTACTCTTTAAAAGCAAAGATTGGCACTGTGGGAATTTGGATCTTGTTGCATCTAGATGATGTTTTCTGCTAGTTTCCATTTTGAAGATGTAAGTTTTATTATAGAGGCCAAAGAGCCACAATTAGTATTCCAGAAAAGATTCAGTGTTCAGTTTTCAGCCTCATGTTCCAGACCTATGCATGTTAGTGTCAAGTTTTCCCTCTTGCAGAAAGCAAGGGAAAAGCATATGGGAAGAAAGACATCCTTTAATGCTTATTTCCTATCAGTGTACAGCAAAGCAAGCTTCCTCTCTGCTTTGAGCCTATTTTCCAGAGCACAGCTGCTAAGTCCCAAGGGACGCTGCAGGGGCCGTTTCCCCAATTTGAGTCAACCTGAGCCTGTGAGAGAGGGGAGGGATCCTGCTCCAGAGCACTTCTAAAATGCATCCCAACTGCTCCTGGGATAAGGAAGAAGCTGTGTCAGAGGAAACAAAAATCCCTGTAGATGTGGTTCAGAAAACATTTGGATAAATAGCTGTTATGAATCATGAATATTAAGCGTACTTTCCCTTAAAACCTAAGTAGTGGCATCTGACTCATTGGACTCATGAATTTCTGTTGCTATTCCTGCAAATAGCATGTACATGGACAGAAGGAAGGAAGGAAGAAAGGAAGGAAAATGTACCTACCTTGCCAATTATTTCTTTTCATATCTGGTTTTTATGTTTGGGCATTTGGGGTTAAGATCTGGGCACTTTAGTTTTCTGATTTTTTATGTTGCACCAGTGAGTAAATGTCAGCTGTTAAAATGTTCAGGCAACTAAAGATGCAACTAAGCACTTAGAATATTGATTTTATTTTGTGACTTATTATTTAATATGTATTTAAACACAAGCATACTATGCTGTGTTTCTGATTGAAATACAGCTGTGTATTTCCCCAGAAAAGTGGCTGATGAAATTTATGTATATCCTGATAATCATGTTATGCATCTTACACATTTGTAGTGTGTTTTAGGTAAGGATTTTGATCAATTGGTAAGCTGGTCAAAGGCTCACCCAATGATGAGTGATAAAAAAGTGTGATATTAAAAAGAGCTCCATAATAATTATAAAATAAACCTATAATATCCTAAGTGTTGCCTACTTAAAATTATCAAACTGTGCATCTCTGCTGTAAGTCAAAGGAACCTGTAATGTGAAACCAAATGCTTAAAAACTGCAGAATATATTTACTTATACTTAAAAACATCGGGGGCAGAATAGCCATATTTCATATTTTCTTTCTGAAAAATATTTTCCCTTAGGCTTTTAAACTGCTCATACTGGTTGTTCTGTTAGGCTCTGATTAAGCAAAGTGCTTAAAAACACACTGAATATTAAGAATGAGTATTCCAAATAGCCTGGTGAAGGGCTGTATTGAATCAAGTCTTTAAAGAATACATTCCTTGTTTTGTGAAGAAGCACTTCCTGTATAGAGTTAATGTTTCCCTCTTTGTGGAACTGTTTTACAATAACCCAAATGTTAGCTGTGAAAGAGAATAAGCTTTTTTACACAAAATGTGAATATTACACAATTTTTAATGTGCATCTCAGTGAAATTAAAGGCATGTCAGGCTTAGGTTTTTCAATAAAGGCATGCCATTGCCTGGGGGCTTGTCAAGGCTGAAAATCTAGTCTGTGACATGCTTTTTCACTTCTCTGAGTGACAGGAGAGGCAGCGCTACCTCTGAAATATAACGTGTTAAGGCTTTTGCAGACTGCATGTATTTTATGATCTTAAGTTATAAAAGAATCATAGAATACCCTAAGTTCCAATGGAGATGATAAAACTGAAGTTATTGTTTTAATTTTAGGTTGGCTTTGTTCTTTGATGTCTGCAAACCATGGACTATTCTCAGTTGGTGAGAAAACGTAGCTGTTTGTGATGCAACCCCAATGCACCACAGTAGCCTTATTTTCTATTGTCTTTCATACTGACTACATCTCAGACTGCTTTTCACAAAGCTCAGCAACTCCTGGCAGTTCATAGGTGAGAGGAGCCAGGAAAGAATTTGCTTCTCTGTGTCACTAGTAAAATCTCATTCAGCAGTGATTCTCATATAAGAAGGGGAGCAAGTGAAAAAAATTCTCAAACACAGCAATTCATTTTTGCTTTAATGAGATTTTTAAGAACAGAAAAGAGGGATGGCTATCTTTCTCTGTCAAAGTATGATTATTATTTTCTCAATTTTAAAAAACAAATTACCTCATCATTAATCACTATTACATTCATAAGATTTAGTTGTTGTTTCAATTGTATGGCAGTTATAACAATGAGAAAAGTTACTTTTAATAACCACAACCTTGTAGGGAAATGCAGCTTTAAGTTCACATCCCTTTACCTTTTCTTCACTGGCAGCCAAAGTAAATCCATTCAGAAATCAGACATCACTGTCTGTTTGACTTAGACACTGATTGTAGTTATCAAATGTGGATGGTTTGCTCTGCAGATGCTGTGGTGCACAGCCTTGAAGCCCTCCCCCTCCCAGGATATGCACCTTACTACCATCTCTACAATTTCTCTTCCATTCCAAGATGGCACTATCATTTGCTCTTTTTTCTGTAGTTGCAAAAATTCCTGCTGGTCATGATCAAACTTGAAGTCTTTATTAAAAAAAATCTATTTCTCCCTCCTAGCCTTTGTGCTGTGATCTAATCTGCAGCTCTTGCTACAGTTCTTCTTTACCTTTACAGTTCCTAAATGAAAAAGCTTTTTTGTCTGCTGATTGCCTCCTTCAGACATTTGTTACAAAATTTCCTTTTACTTGTTATTCAGCCATTCCATATAGATGGAAAGGTCTTAATCCTCTCCAGGAAATTAATCTCTGTGTAGTTAATTTGATTTAAATTCCTCCACCAATGCGTATGTTAAGAAATTATGTGGCAGTGAGTAGGCCATTGATTTAAATGCTGTGATCTGAGAAGGGAAATAGTATCTGACATGCATGGTATTGGCAAGAGCTGCTTTTGTGTTGTGGCTTTCTGTATTTCCCTTCATTAATTCACATCTTTCTGTAGTGGCAGTTCTTGTATGTGATATGTTTTCTCAATGTAAGTTATTCCAGAGATTACTCCAGACAGATGGGACAGTTTCACTTACTTTCTCACTGTTTTCCCTCTTTGCCTTTGGTTTGAAGATTAGTTTGTTCAGATATACCTTATTTTTGTGGTAAATACTGGCTATTTTCCTGTCCTGATTTCCGCATTCCTAAAGCCTGCATGCTGTTTTCAGCTTAATCTTGTCATTAACTGCAGGAGAGTAGTACTGATGTAGGTGAGTACAGCTGGCACCTTTCCCAGCCTTCCTTGGTGCAGTCTCTTTGCAGGCAGGGTAACAAGGATGCCTTTACTGACAGAATACTTCCAGTTTGTTAGTCTATAATGTTAATAAAGGCAACACTTTCACTTGATTCTCCTATCTGATGTAGAGTGCTTCTAAAATGCGCAGTAATTAGTATGCATTTGCACTCACTGATGGCAGGCTTTTAGCACTAAAAACACAAAATATTTCTTTAAAAGTTGGATATGTTGAAATTGTTCCCAAAACTAGAATTTTATTTTTCACATTTTAAAGTTCTATATGTGTCAGCAAAAATAAACTGTAAATTTGGTTTGGATTTTTTTAAAGTCTGGATGAAGTGAAAACCCCTTTTAAAAACTCTCCAAACCTCAAAATATGTTATCAAGGGTTGTAAAGCAACAGGAGAAGGGTGGAAGCTTATTCCTACTAGTTATGTAGAAAAGCTGAAAAAACATTGAATGTTGCATCTAGGAAGTTGTTGACAAGCACTCTTTATGTTTGAAAAACCTGACCTGATTTTACTGTAGAGAAAGGTTAAGTGTTAGTTTAAAGATGACATAATTTGCAAGCCACCAATTTTTAAAGGCCATATATCCCCATCCTGCTAAGAAAAGGTGAAAACAAAAAAAAAAATTAAAGCCAGATGGTGCTCTTTGCTTTAGCAGAAGCGGTCATAACTCTCTTCAGATTATCCATCTACGACGTGAAAGAAGGAAAGATGATTCATCTTAAAAAATGGTGTCAGGTTCTTATCTCAGGGCTGCTCTTCAGCTCTCCCCCATATTTTCTTGCTGTTTCTTTTTCAATTCTGTAATGCCAGCAAACCCACCATGCTGGGCAGTAAACTGAGCTCTGGTGGGACCTGGGAGTTGAAGGTAATTGCTCCCTTGCCACTCACATGGCTCTTTCTTGGTGTAGAGTAGCCCAGGAGCCATGGGCTTGGCTGGTTTGTGTGACCCAGGATACTGCAGCACCTAGCAGCACTTGAGTCAAGCCTGCTCCAGGATAGGCACCAAGTCCCACTCTGTCTGAAGACAGATTCTGTGATAGCCTCTAACAGATGCTGCATGGTGAGAGAGCTCTGTTTGAAGGTCAGACACAGCAATCAGTGCTCTGTTGTGGAGCACGTTTGAAGTGTAGCCAACACATTTGAATTTGAATGCATTTTCTTACCGAGTGCAAATTCTTATAACTATCTGCATGATATTTCTTTTCAATAAGTGGTGTTTCATGCAGTGTGTCTGAATGAAAAACTTCTCTTGTATTTGCTGCACACTGAAATGAATAGCCAGGTTTGGCAAAACATGAGAGCTTTTTCTGGATCTGATGCTTGCTGAAGTTTTGCAGTGCTTGTACATTAAATGGGAAAAGGAGAGCTAACATAAGACTGTAGCTCTGTTGAATGTACTTTTCTCTGAGGAAATCTGTTGTTTATTTCAAATGTTAAGCAACAGTATTTTTGTTCAGTTGATTTTCTGTTTACATCATCAGGTAAAACAGATAGGAAAGAAACAAAATGCCTGAAGAGTTGGTAAGGGCTTCCTACAACAGCATCCTTAGTTCATTATAGGGAAGGCTAAAGCTGTGGGACCATAACATATCTCCCTGATAAGCACACAACTGTCAAATTTGTTTGACTGCATGCAGTGACCAGACAATCTTGATTTTACTTAATACGCATAGAAACAAAATGGACAATTTTACTATAACTAATGCCTCTTGAGAAGAGAAATAGGAGAAATTTTACAGCATTTGATGTACAGAAAATAAAACTCCAACAGGAGATTTTGTATTTGAAGAATACTTGCTTTTCCTACCATAGGTTCTGTAGATACATTTGAAACTAAAGATGGTTCACCTCAAGCTACAACTGGAGTTATTCTTTTAAGAAACCATTTCTGATTAAATGAAAGTTTTAGAGAAAAATCCTGTAATATTAAATTAGCATAATAGTTCCTAGAACATATTTGATATGCTGGGCTACTAGACTATCACAACATGGAATTTGCAATTATTTCATTAAATATAAACAATCAAAATGGAAAATACTTTGTCTGCTATTTTCCCTATTACATGTAAGTAATATTCAGTATATCTGTGATGTATGGCAAACTGATTTTCATACACTCTCTCTTATAATTTTTAAAATAGGGAATATTTTGTACTCACCTGACCATCCTTTTCACTCATGAGGATATAAAGAGTTATCATAGTGCTCTACAGTATGTGTAAACTGTATAAAGTAAGCACTACTGAATAAAGACAGAAACTGCCTTATACTTAAATTTCAGTTGAAATACGTAGCCCCATGTGAAATGCATGTTGTTTGGAGAAAAAGGTTACAATGGCCTCTGATATCCTCATGCAAAATAGACAGCCTTATCCTTCTCACTTCAGTTAGTAAGAAAGTTTCATTGCTTAGCTGTCATCAAGAATATTTAGTCGATTATCTTCCATGGGAAAATTCCATTAATAAAAATTTGGTGAAGTGAGAAGTGGCTCAGCTTCTAGAAATAAATCTTAAAGACAGAAAATCTCCCAATTATGGTCTTTATTAATAAAGTAGTATGTGTTCTGGATAAAAATAATCATCATTTGTATACATTTTGATAAAATAAAGAAAATATGAACCCTTTCTTGAGACAGAAATTTGTATTAATTGTACTTTGCTGGTGTCAGTAGAAGACTTCAGATATTTTCTGTGATGCTGTTGATCAAATACTGGTTAGAATGACTGGAGACATGAATTTTCTCTCCAGACACCATCTTTAAATAGGATATTGACAGTCTTCTGGGGGTTAGATATAAAAAGGTTTGCAACTAGGAAGAACTTTATCTCTGGATCCACTACTCCTTGTGTTCAGTACCAGGGAGCAAAATAAAGTTCAGTCTTTAAAATATAAGAGTATGAACACTGTGTCTCTTTTCAAGAGTACGAACATACCCTGGCAGAAAAGAGTAGACACCATGTCTTTGTCTGTCAGACAGACTGTGTCCACCCTAGGAGAAAAGTCAGGGATTGCTGGAAATTGTTCCTGGCTTCCAGCCACAAAAATTACTGTCAGGGCTTAGTAAGCAAAATCCCTTTTCTGAATACATTGAGTAAAAAAAGTCACATCAGCAGCAGTAAGCATCTCACCTCTTCTCCTCCTGTATATTCCCCCTGCCACATTGCAGAAGGAAGATTTCTGATGAGAAAAAAAAAGAAGAGTGAGGTAGATAAAACCCTCTCTGTCTCTAGGGGTTACCAATGCACCTTATCTGGCGGATGGTAATAGAAGAGCGAGAAATAAGATTGAAAAACAATACTACATAAATTCCTTTCTCTAATGTGGACAATAACACAGCCCAGCAGTGCCACCTGATACCCAGATCTGCATTGAAACTTCCCAGTCATTTCCTACGAGTATCTCTACAGAGGGTAAAGTTTTTTCCAATACCATGAGACACAGCAATATGGCCCTTCCAAGGAAGCTGACTTGGCTTATAGGCTTCAGAAAAATAGTCTGGAATAAGTGGCAGCTTCCTTATATGAGTACTCTGTGTTTTTGAAAACAACATAATTTGTGTGCTAATAAGATTTCCATTTTTGCAATAATTGCTTTCTTGTCCATTAATTACGTATGATTTGATCAGTCAGCATTAGTGCTGTGCATAAAATAGCTTTACAAATATTTAATAAATGGCTTCACAATGTTAGTGTTTTTAAACATAGTTATTGCTACAAATTAAGAGATTCCTTTTCCAGCTTAGAATATGAAGATAAATATGATCTAATTTGAGAAGCAATTGTTAGCTGTTTTGCAATTACTAGTTCCTTTTATGAGTGATAGAAAGAGAGTAGAATCTCCTTTTAAGTGCTATATCCTCATTCTAGCTGGGATTCAACATTGTCATATCACTGCAATATAGTGGAAAACATCATAAATATTCATTGAATGCCAGTGGCAGAGAAGGAAATACTTTCTTATTCTAATACCATTTTCATTTGAGATAGATGAAATAAAAGGCTTCTCATTAGTTATTTTGGGACATTTAATACTCTATAGGCATGCCATATACTTGGCCAATTAGCATAGATGATTGATGACAAGAATTAAGAAATAGAAGTAACTGATTTTTAAGGGCAGCTGTGAGTACAGGGTTTGCTGCTATTGTACAGAGCAGTGCAGTTTGTCAGAGTATTAAAAAGAAATCTAGTCCCATTCCATTCAGTGTGAGTGTGTTGACCAAGATATGGAAAAGGTTATGATACTGGAGATAGCCAGAGAAAATAATGGAATCTGTCATTTGTCTTCCTTAGGGCTGTTTAGATATTATTGCTGTCTCTCCAAGAAGCCAAGCATCTGATGCTGGAATGTTTTAATTACAGAGGTGTCAGCATGAGCTTCAAATCTTGGTGCTTATTTGGAACTTGTAGTGTTGGATCTTTTGCAGGAAAATAAAGAGCACTGCACCTTTAAGCAATGGTTTCTTTGTTTTCCACTGAGATTTCTTTCAGTTTTTACACTTCTTAGATCTTGAAGGTCTGATCTCTTAAACAGGGCTGAATAAAGCATCCAGACTGGTAAGGCTTTTGCATATGAGGCAACCTTCTGTTTTGCTGGGAGTAGAAAAACAGGCAAAACAAGGTGTGGGCCTCTGTGCTTGTCTTGAAAAATCTAAGCTTAAAATCAGTTCAGCAGCCCTGCAGAACAGTTTCAGGACTTCCTTCATCCCAAGGTGAGGAGCTGCCAACAGCATTCCCAATGGATTTACACTCTAGCTCGCTCAGTCGCTAGAGCACTGCTAGGGCTCAAACAGCAGTTCAGCCCAGCTCAGTATGATTCAGGGGTGTGAGGCTGGGGTACCGCTCTTGAGAGGTAAATGAAAGCTCACCGTATATTCAAATGAGTTCAGTCCTTTCTGAATATGAATTAGGGGAATTAGTATAGATTTGTGCACACATTATTGTCTAAAGAGTGTAGTTGTGAATTAGCGAAGACTATCTGTTCTTTTGAGTGATATTCTGCCACCCTTAGCCTTTTGATAGACACACACACACACACACACACTTTTCTTTTTCAAAATTTAAATATCAGTATTCTCAATATTTAGAAAACTGTTTTTACAGTTTCAAAAGAAAACATTTTATTTTCCTTTCAAATAAAATATTTTTAAGTCTGAAAACTTATTTTAGCCCTTTTTCTGTGGGAAAAATGTATGCAGTTTTTTTCATATTTTCCAGTATTCTTTGTATGTCTTTTAAAATTTTTTTTTTTTTCCTTTTCACTGCAACTAAGTAATGGATATACAAATTTCAGATTCTCTTATGTATTAAATAAATAAATTGTGTTGTTCTGCCAAATTATCAAAGGAGAGCATGTCTACTTTAGGCATACCAGAGGCATTTAAAGAGAGCATAGGTGTCTGAGGTTCAGAAAACAGCAGCCCCGAATGGTTCATCTCCAGTATCACTTTCAGGACACTACAGTTCAATCTCTGCCTCCATTCTGGAACATGAAGTTCCAATACACTTTGTGCATGAGAGAAACATTTCAGACTGGACAGGTAAAAATCTTCCTCCTATATAAAAGCAACTTTTGTGGTGGCAAGATAACTCAGTTATTTTTTATTCCTCTCCCTGTTGCAGCTCTGAGAATACTAGTCTGCTGAGTGTAGAACTACTTGTTCTCTGCATAAATATAATTTAAAAAAAGGACAGGGGAATCTCCTTCAAATAATATTGTGAGCCTAAAAGTAAGCATATGGCCAATAATAAGAGGAATCTGAAAGCAAAAGAAAAGCTTAAAATGATGAGAACATTCAGGTTCAGAAGCAGTCTTCTGATGGAAATAATGGAAGTAAAAAAGCTCCCCATAGTGAGTTTTATAACTCCAAGAGCCCCATGAAATACTTTGATAGGTAGTAATTCTCTAATTCCTTAATGCCCTTCCAGTTCCAAATTTACCGATTCCAATTCTGCCTGTGCTCCTCTTGAAGAAAGAACTGAGAGCAGTACCTTTAAAATAAGGGCAAATTTTTTTTTTTTTGCTTTGCTGTTTGAGGGTTAGGGGAATTGTTGGTTGGCTGTTTTTTAGTTTGATTGTTGTTTTGTTTTGGTTTTTTTTGTCCAGAAGCAGCTTAATGGCATCTGAGCTGAGAAAGGAAATTCCCTAGACTAAGCTTGGTAGTCTGGGAATCTGCTTATACTTTTAGACTGATACCAATCTTGTTTTCCTATGTAGATATACCAGTTGATTTACCTGGGTTCATCTGAATTAGTTTGCATGGCATGGTATAGATAACATCCTGGGTGTGTAAACGCTGGGGGACATGGGTAGGAAGAAAATGTCTAGTCTGTAACTATTTCATAGCAATTAATTGGACTTTAAACACCACCTTGAGTTAGAAGAAAACCAAAAAGACAATTCACTTTTCCTTAACTTGCTTTTATATTATTTTCTGCAAATTAGCTCGTGTGACTTAAGGGGTAACAGGGGGATATAATCCGTTGTCTTGTTTTCATTTCCATCATCATGTCCATAGGGAATCCTGAAGAGTTTTCAAGTGGTACATTTCATTGAAAAATACACTGTTTATCCAGTAAGTGACTAGATATGTCTCAAGTTTTTAGTATGATATTGATTTTTATTTAATTTTAGGCAGAGAATGTATTTAAAACAAAGTATTTCACAAAAATCTTTAAAAGCATCCATCACAGATGGAAGATATTTAAGTATCAGTAAGCCTTTACTTTAGTGCTCTGAAAGTGTAGGAAGAGTGATTCCAAAGTAACACCATTACTCTAAGCATTGCTTTATGGAGTCTGAAGAGACCTACACCTTTGAGATCCGTGACCTGTGCTGGCTGGAAAGCTGCTATGCAGTGTGGGATCTAATGGTATATGGCGCTGGCCACTCAGAAACCAAACTGAGCCTCTCCAGCCTCTTTGGATTTGAGTGTTTTACAAAGAATCTCCCATCCTTTCTCACCATAACTGCTACACATATATAAGTAGATAACCTTAAAAGTGTCAAAACTATGCCAGTTATATCTGACTGACTCTGCAGGCTGTTGACACAGGTTAGAATAGCCTGAAGGATTAAAATGGACAGTAAAAAGGGCTGAATTTGATTTTATTAAGTATATGCTGGTTAGATGTACTTCATGCCACTGCCAAGCCTGTTTAAATCTCTGTGCTCAGCAATGCTAATGCTCTTTTCTGCAGATTTCAGTCAGAATTTGATGCTGATGAAAGCATCACCTGGAGCAATACAGGCTGAAGAAAGGGAAGAGGATGAAACTTCTACTTCATTATCATCAAACATAGCTGTCTGTAGGAGTCCTTTCTGATAGCAATACAGACAAAATCTGAAATTTTAAAGAAAAGTAAATCTGAGAGTCCTAGGACTAGAAATAGCTCACGTTAGGGTTTTTAGCTTTACAGAAATAGACGTCTTAAATGTCATAGCAGTTCTGGCAATTGTCAAGTAAAGCCAAAACTATAACTAGGCTAAATTAAAAGGTTGTTAAAAACTTGCTGTAAATTTAAATAAACAGAAATTGTTGTTTCATTCTGAAATGAAAAAGGGATCCATTTCAGTGATGGTTATTATTAGAAAGTCAATGTTCTGGATAGTCAGTTCCCATGTGCTTCAAACCGTTTTAGTTGATTTGCCAAAGAAAAGTTTAAAATACTCTAATCACTAGAAACATTTTATGAATATTGAATTAAACAGTTTGAGTTCCAGCATAAGAGCTTGTACTGCGTAAAAAGAGGGAAAATCAGTGTTAGTGTTCTAGACCTGGATGGCTGCTCACTACAAAAAAAAAAACCACCAAAACCGCCTTTTAGCTTACTCAGTTTTCCCTGGTCAGCGTCAGTTTACACTTTTGCCTGCAGGGGAATTTTCGGATGTAAAGTAGGCATGTAACGCTGGGGATGAGTCTGCTATCATAGCCTTTACCCAGTGCAGAGAATAATCCATGACTGACAGGTATACATACTGAGAAAGAGATTTGTTAAGCTGTCTGCTCTTTGTAAATTTTTTTAAATTCTTCTTTCCTGTTAGGGCAGTTTTGAATTAAAGTTGCTCACTTAGAAAGATAATGGTGTGAAGATACTGTGCTCAGCACTCGCACATGGGTAATGCCGGTGTGTTCTACTTTGGATATGAAACCCTTGTTAATAACAGAAGCTGCCTGCTCTTTAGAAAGAGCAGAGTAAACAAAGTAATCTCCTGTGTCCAGCCAATGTGACAGAGGCTGGGCGGAGGTGCACAGAGAGGAGGCAGCAGGTCCTGCAGTCATTCAGGTCATCATCAGAACAAATGAAATACAGTCTGTGTGGTTCTGCTCTCTTCTGAGATTAATGTAGTTTAAAGAAAATAGAAGAAGTTACTTCAGAGCATCATATGAAATTGCACTGTTGAAGAGATGGAAGTGCTGCTTAATGCAGTGTCCTTGAAAGGCTTTTTGCCATCTCTTCTGATTCATTCTTACAAAAGCAGTGAGGAAAAAAGCCATGGTGGTGGAAGATAATATGCTGTTACCTGTTTCTACAGACACACAAAACTAGAAACTGAAATCATCAGGGAGTCAACCTCATAAGAACAATTCCGAACATCACCTCAGCAGTTCATATTTACTCTTTTATACACACTGGGAAAGGCTTGAGTTCCTAGTCCCACTGCTTCAGAATGTTGCCTTTTGCCATCTTGAAAGACAGGTTGTTTATATCAATGTTTTTACACACTCCTGGAAGAGATTGAGTCAAGAGAAAAGGAATTGCACTTCTTGTGCTTCAGAAGCCAACCACAGATCAGGAAATTGGCTAAATACCAACACTCAGCGCTGTTATATATTATATCTATCACCAGACTTGAAAGGATTTGTTGCACACTGTTCCAGGGCGTGTCATTTTGTTTCTGAAGTACTCAGAAAAACAACTTGAAAAACTTGCAAAATAGCTTCTCAAGTACATATGTTTCGTTTCAATTTCTTTTCTGGATGCTTTTAAACCTAAGACCACTAATGATGTCTAACATAGAGCTTACATGATCACTGACAGAGATAACTCACAAAAAACTCTGTCACTGGATAAAAATGATTTGGCCATAAAGAATAAAAGAGCATCTAACTGCTTTGCCTTGTGCTGCCCATAAGCCCAGATGAATGTGTAAAAGCACATTAATGAGTAACAAAGCATAAAGGTTTCATCTTTCTTCACCTGCAATGGCCAGCAAGTCTGATACTGTTTGATGTATGATTTCCTGGCTAGCATCCTCTTCTTCCCCCTTTTAGCTGCTTATGAATTGCTGGTACCTTGTCAGGGACATTATTCCCTTAGTCTTGCTTCTGTGTGTAAACGGAGTGCTCAGATGTTCGTAAACGACGCCTTTGCTCACTGTGCTGAAAGAAGTGCTATGATTGTGCTGTCTCATTTCAGCATAGCTGCGTAAAATTGTTTAGATGCATCTAAATGCTAATCTAATGGAGCAGCTCAGTCTGGGCTTATGTCATTGTGCTGCCAACGGCACACTTTTATGCAGTGACAACTGATAATAGAGGATGCTGATGAGATGGAGGGAAAAAAATTTAACTAAAGAAATTCTGCCTGTTCCCTTTCTGATTCTCTGATTCCTTTGCTTTCCTGAAAAAAAAAAAAAAAAGAAAAAAAAAGGAAAAAAAAGAGTTGAAGTTCTGCCTGAAATATGGTAAAGATCAGCTAGCAAAATATTAGAAATAGAGGCAGCCTTCTGCACAGGAAGAGCATCTGGGTTTCAGTTATGCCTTTGTCAGGAGATTAAAAAAAATTATAACTGGGGCTTAGAGAAGGGAGATAGGAAAAACAAATTAAAAATCCCTTCTGCTTGGAAGAGAAGACTGAATGGACTGGAACTCATTATTTATAAGGGAGTGTAGTGGCAGCTTGATGAAGCCATGGTGGTAAAGCTTCCAGTACTTTGTATTTCCACATAATCCTAGACTGAGGATGTATGTGAATGAAGGGTACATAAAGATGTTATACTTAATTTGAAACTCTAGGTGTTGATCTTCAGTTTCCATTTCTTCCAGCTAAGTTGTGGAACATAACTTATTGCTGTCATGGTATTATGAAATGGAGATGCACAGTAGCTTTTCCTTTTTTCTAGGAAACTTGGCTTTGGAAAGATTTTAATTCAAGATAGTCTAAAGAAATTATTTTGTATACCAGAGATTTTTCTTTTTAATTTTTGAGAAACCCTATTATTAATTCTGTAGGCATTTAAGGTAGACAAGTGCCAAAGCAGAACACAATGGGCAATGCCACAGACTACTTGAATTAGCTGATGCTAACAAAGATCTTGGCAAATATGAGACACAAAGCCCATCTTTTTTTTATTAAAATTGCTGGATATTTTTGCCCAGAACAGTTTTTGCCATAGAGGAGTAAAAATAAAGTAACTTATAGCTCTCTCTCCTGGGTTCTTTATTTCCAAATTGCCTCTGATGTGAACCTGTACATCTGATTATTTCATACTTCGTTCATATGAGAACAGTTTCTGTAACCTATTTAAAAAATCATTAATATTTCCTGATCTCTGAGCTATCTCTGAGATAATTTTTTTCCATTTACCTGCCTGACTACCAAGAGTTCACAGAAGCTACATAAGAATATATGAAGCGTCTCATGAGGTACATAGACTGGGTCATGTCCCAATCCTCTGTTTCTAAATGAAATCAATGTATAAGTAGTCCTCACTTAATGCAAATTTCAGGTGGTCATTACCTGCTGTGCAAATGAATAATGTGAAAAACCTCACTGATTTTTCTGTTTTAGACCAAAGCCCTAATAGATGAGTGCCTCCTAGTTCCAATGTTAAGGGATTTGATGAATGCAAATTATTCATTCTTCTTTTCCATCACTGGTCATGATTAGCAGAATTCTTTTCTCAGCAATTCTCTTCCAACAATTTACCTTCCTTCTTCCACACTGTTTTTCTCCAAAAGCAATATTTTTGTGTTTGGAAAACTAACTTGTTTGTGGGTAGTTTTTTTAAGCATAACACAGCATGCTGGCTGTAGTGCAGATGGACACTCAATGTGTAGAAGCCTGTTCATTTTTTTTCCTGCTTTTTATGCCTGTTCCTTCATGGCTACAACAAAAGTTTCTGTTTAGATGAGAATGGTGGTATTGCTTCATTTAGAAAATGTTAGCCAGGTTTTCAGCTATGCTTCACCCTGCTCTTTGAGCTGCTCTGCTGCTCTCCCGACAGCAGTGTTGTTACCCAAAGCTTTTGGAAAATGTCATAAGAGAGAAAACAGGCAGGAAAAATGTCGCAATGGATTGTAAATTATTTCAGATTTTAGTCTTTAATCTTGAAAATTTTGAAGGAATCACCTTTTCTGAAAATAGTCTCAAGGCCTGAAGAGTAGCAGTCACTGAGTCTGCTTTGTTCAAATGTTCTGGAAATATTTTATCCACAGCAGTCTAAAGATATAAAATCATGGGCTGAGGAGCATTGTTGATTTGATGGAGCATTTTAAGTTTTGTCACCCTCTGCCTTCTGCTCTCCTCTCGTTTACCCAAAGATGATGGTTACCTCTTTATCCCACAGGGGATTACACCTTCACTGCTGTCTCCCTGGTATCCTCTCTTGCACTCTCCTGTGCTTAGCTCTTTGTCTGCAGCTGAATGAGTGATGTAACTAGGTTGAAACCAGAAGAATTGTGCACAAGCTGCCCTCAGCTGGAAGCTTGCTGTTTTGTTTCAGAAGTGAGGTTGTATTTGCAGATCTAAAAGCCTGTTAGGTAGAAGAAATTATACTCCCTTTCTCTATAAATGCCACTATCTTGGACATGATGTTTGAAGGGTGGAAGAGGCTATGAATTCCAGTGTGTAGCTCTTCACTGCCCACAGGTTGCAGAACTAAGAGCCACAGAATCCCAGCTTGCTGCTTTGTCATTGAAGGTGTGTCAGTAGCTAAGGAGTCCTGAATGAGGAAATTGAGTGCCACGTGTGAGCAGCAGGCTGTGCGGATTGCATGAAAACATAGAAAGTCTTCTGAAAGGATCTGGGGCTGAGAGAGAGTGTCTTGCTGCCTTCCTCCTACCTCCTTCCGCTAGTACCTGTATCCCTCCAGGGCTCCCTTGAGCTGGCTCTGCTTCAGCAATTCGGTAACAACGTATCACCCACTTGCCAAAGCAATAAAAAAACAAAACCAAACCCAAAAACAAACAAACAAACCCAAACCAGACAAAAAAAAAAAACAAACCCAAACCTCACTGAATGCATTTTGTTGATTTAGCAGACCACTACAGCTCACTTAGGGGCCTGACGACTGCTGAGCTATCACCAGGTAGATGTAGAGCTGTACAGCTCTGTACAGCTAGGAGCAGTCTGAGGGGCCGGTAAGACGCCCTCTGGGGGATAGCAAACTCTAAGATTTCCTATCCTGAGATGCTTCACCATCCTTGGCTTGTACTTTTATTGGACATAGACCGATAAAGAAACTACAAGTTCAGAAATACACCTTGATTTCGGCAGAGGTCACAGAACTTAAAGAGACGGATTTAATTTTATATATTATATAAAGAATATATGTAATTATGTAAAACATTATTTCAGTTGTCATAGTTATCTTACTGCTTTTGAGGCATTTCTGCATGCATTTATTTAGATTGCTCACTTGATATCAAATATCTCACTCAAGTACCCCAAAAATTAATGAGTTAATTTATTTTTGGGAAAATACCAATGGTCACTTTTTGAGCAGGTTTGACTGTGTAGCCTCACATGTTTCATGGAAAGCCACTGGCTTTAAACACTATTATATTAGGAGATGACTTGTCTATAGGGCAGAGTAGCCCAGATTCCTGGGCAGTGAAGTCGAACTGAAGCAATGTCCTGAAATGTATTGGCCCATCAGAAAACACTCAGGACACAGAAGTCCTGTGGTATTTGACTGTTTTGCATACAGCTGTGGTATTTCTGTCAATGCTGTCATCGTCTTTCTCTGATGAATGGGAATTTGTATTGTTAATTGAACTCGAATGTATATTTATTGTATTTTAAACCTGTAAAAAGATAACAAGTATAGGCTGAGTATATGATAAACAGTTGAATAAATAGTTGTTCTGTGCCATGTGGTGGAAGTAAACATGGTCAAAGCAGACATTTCCTGTAGGGATAGTACTGAAAACCATGAAGTAAAAGTTATGCACTTATTTCTCTGTTTACTGAATTTGAGATACTTTGCAGAAGAAAATACACAGTGAATTAAATGGTGGTCAGAGTGCAGACCTGGCCCTGACTGAGAGAGCAGTTAAGAAACTTATGAACTCTCATTTGATTGAATAAAATGAAAAAAGCTAAAGATATGAATGAAAAAATGTGCTGGCTGTGGATATCAGTGTAGGAAGAATGAAAGTATTCTAACTTCGGCATGGGCTTCTGTCCAAAGCTGAATAATAACACTGTCAAAGATAATGCAAAAAAAATTGTAATAAATGCTAGTGCTCGGTAGCTCAAAAAGAGTTTAATGACATGTTCATAATATGGCAAAGATATCTACTTTTTAACCACCAGGAAAAAAATATAGAAGCATAATATACTGCTCCTTCCAAGTAGAGACAAACGATTCTGTAAAGACAGGGAAAGTCCCATGTGTCTGAAATAAATCTTATGTTTGCTAATAAATTGTAAGTGTGAATGGACGATGTGGACTTTTTATTCTGACCACAAATAAAGGACTAATGACTTAAGATAAAAGGGAAAGACTCTACATTGAAGGAAGATAGAAAATGTCTTTTTATTAAGGGGATGATACAGTTACTCTGTATAACAAGGTACAAAATCAATACTAGGTTTGTAAAACAGAGCACAAAAAAGATGATGGTTCTCAGAAGAAATAGAGAGATGATGTTCTTGAATGTGACAAGTGTGAGATTGATGCTGTTGAAATGTTTGGTCCAGTCTGGTTTTCATCATTTGTAAAGGACACTCAAGCACTGTAGCTTTTTGAGGGAAGAAAAAAGAAAAACAAACAAACAATTACAAGGGAAGCAGCTCAGAGATGTATCAAAAAGAAAACAAAGAAACACATACAAACAAAAACCTAAAAAACCTACAAGATAAGCTTCTATATTTTTGTTATTTTAGTCATCTAACATGTAATATGGGACTAGTTTATACTTATGGTGTACTTATGACTGGCAGTACATTTAGGAAAACTAAAGTACATCTGTGTAAGTTTGTATGATGAGTTATGCAGCTGCAATGAATCCCAAATACAGAGATGTATTTGGGCAAAAAAAATTCTGTTTCCTGTGATGGTTGTACACACCAGCAGCAACATCCAGGGGGCCCAGGTTTGTCAGACTGAGCTCATTCAGCTCCTTTTCAACCCTCTGTTCCCATCTCTGTCTGTTGGACTCCAAGCCACAAACTTCCTGTTTCCTTCCCATCAACTTTTCAAGGGTCATTGCTAGTGTGAAGATGCCTGTCCACAGCTCAAAGCCGGGCAGATCAGCTGGGCAGATTGGTATTTACTCTGGCATTCACTCTTACAACTAGTAAAGCAAGAAAAATGTAGGTGGTAGATTGAAGAAAATTAAATGGGCACCAAGGCACCAGTGTGGTTTCTGTTGGTCTCCATTGGAATGACCTGTGTGTAATGAAACAGGAAAGCTTTGCTAATTAACTATTTAATATAAAGTAAAATGTGGGGTTTGTTCTAAGTGCAAGTTATTCACCTGTGCCATTGATTTAAATGCTTGTTCAGGACTGGGGTCTTATTTTATGTCTCTTGAAATAAAATATTTACTTGATCAAGAAATATTTTTTTAATATGATGATCATGTTTTGAAGAAGTTAGTATTAATACTATTTTCTTTAATTCTATGCAATCACTGGTCCTTTTGCTAATCAATATATAAATATGCCTATGTAATGTCACCAAAATACGGTGGAAGGTAAAAGAGGATTTTGTGTGTTGCTATATTCACGTGGATTTCATAAGATCTAGGTTTTATGGCGGTTTTATGGTGCTTTCACACCATAAACTGCAGTTTGTACTGACACGTGCTGGAGTGTGTGGTGAGGCAAAAAGAAAGGATGCAGTAGTGCTAAGACTGGCTTTTGGAACGTCGCATCTTAATGTGTGTATTAGTAATATCTATTATTCAAACATCCGCCACTTTAAATAAAGAAAAAACACCTTTAGTAATTTATGAATCTCAAATATAAAGACAACTCTTCAGCTAAATCTTATGGTATGTTATCTCAGTAGCAAAGAAATGGCTTGATGTGAGCTGTAGAGTATCATCAGATTATAGCTCACTTCTCATGTCATAAATCAACACATAATTCCTAAAGACAGGTTTCTGAAACACTGATTCACTTATTTCTTACTAGTATTGCTGTAGACAATAAAATTAAATTCAGCATTTTATTGTCTATTTGTATCACTTATTTTGCTTCAAACATAATTCTCAGATTTTTTATAAAATTGCCAGGAGATTGTGGCTTTTGATTCTTAAAGTTTAGCACAATGTGGCTTATACTTGTTTAAGGTTTCTTCTATTTATCAAAGGGAAATGGTATTTTGTGGCTTGCAGAAAATGGGAGGGAGCTGAGTGTGCTGTACTACAAAATTGTTGTACTGTTCCTGCAGGGACCCGACTTCAGTATTTCAGAGGCCTTCAGTGCATCCCTTCAGTGATCAGAAAGGATTATCCAAAAAGTGTCAGTCTACCACAAAGAAATGTATTGTGAGCTCATAGGTTTACCATTTGGCTTCCTTTATTCTGATGTCTGCCAAAACAAAGATTTACGGAGATGGTGTTAATAAGCCAAACCAGGGATGAGGTAGAACAGCAATCTATTTTGACAGCACTCAGCTCTCCACTTCAGGTTCAAAATATTCAAATACTTGCCATAAATAAATGAAATCCTCTTCTTTCATACACAGTTATGAAATAGCTGAAGTAAGGAGGAAATTTAACAAGATCTTTTCTTAATTTAATCCAGAATGATGGGATAAAAGATGTGAGTAATTTCCTAGGGATATGTGAGGATGTTTCAGCATTACATGAGTATTGTATTGAAGAGTAACAGAGTATAGCACCACAAATTATAGTACTGACTTAAAGACATTACAGTTAAAATGAATATCAGGACACACATGTCGGTATAGTACAAAACCAAGACATAGGAGCTACTGGTATCCATAATCTAGTAGGATAAGTATATAAGATAAGATAAATAGCTTCTAGAGCCATTTGGAGAACTGTGTGATGGATGAATGAAATGGAAAACTATTTTCTTGTGTGACCTTTGAAGGTTTTTACATATCCTTCGTAAAGCAAACAGAAAATCAATTGTTTGCATATCTCTCATCATCTGAAATTCAGTAAGTTACTGACATTTTTGTGCTTCCATTTACTTGAAATAGAAAGTGGGTTATAACACTGGCCAACTTTCTAAGGCCATTTGAAATCTGTAGAAGAAGGCTTTAAAGGGGGTGTTCTTGGGTTATTTTGAATCTATTATCTTCAGAGTTTAAACATTGCTTTGGTGATTTTAATAGTCAATGGAAGATTAAAATCTTAATGAAAAACTATATTATGATATATTTCTAAAACTTTTAAGGCGTGTGTTTATTTATTTTTTTAGGGTGAAGTTGTTTTCAGAAATGGAGAGAGGATGGGAACCATCAAATTTACGCAATTCCAAGGTAGGTTGCAAATGATTTTCATTATATTAAGTATGCAGTTTCAAACTTTGGTGTTGCATTTGTTTCATGATGTTTTAAATATGTATAATTATCTTGGAAAGGAACTGCTTGGAAGATGCAGAAAAGAAATTAATAAGCTTTGTTACCTGTTTAAAATGCTGTCTTCCAAACCTTGCGTGCTGTGAGGTATTTCCAAGAATTTTTCTTGATGACAGTCCCCATATTAACAGAAACTACTGATCTGTAGCAATCTGTAGGTTTTACAAAACCCTACTGATCAGCTAAGTATCCACTTCTTAATACAGCTGTTTCTTAAAAACTAATGTGAAATGGAACTTAGAGAGGATTTTTTTTGTTAAGCTCTTCCATGTTAGTTTTTGCACTCTCAGAAGACTCACTTTTGACATTCTGCAACTGCTTGCCAAAAGCTGCTTCAGGAGTCAGTCCCTCAGTGTGCAGAGGACACAAACTGCTGACCCCATCCCTTGGAGGCAACATGCTCCACAGCACAACTCACCAAGCCTGCTGCATCCTCTCAGCCTGAGCTGCTCCTGCAGGGAATGGTCTTGATGGTAGAGACCACAAATGAAGCCATAGGGATTTGTCAGGGGTCATTGGCAGCCAGGATGAGGCACTTGCTGGGAGAGGTTTCTGCAGAAATGGTGATTCATGTTGGAGTTGTTTCTGCAGTTTTTAGAATGCAATTCATGTGGTTTTTTTTTCCTAGGCTGAGGCTGAGATAAAAAAGGAGATGATTGCATTTGGATGGTCTCATGAGGGTAGTCGTAAGCTGGCAAATTCTTTTCATGCAATGCATGAGAGAGAAGCTTGCTCTCCCTTTGTTTTCAGGAGAGAGCTTTATACATAATCCTGCTGACCAAGTTACAAAGGCTCATTCTTTAAACAGAAATTGCCTGCTGTATGGACATTATTATTAATGAACAGCAATGCTCTTGAGGGGTTCTGTTGTTACTCATTCTGAATTACTGAAGCAATCTTCAGAATTGCTCTTGCCTTCACAACTGTAAGTGGTGCTATTAATTCGTGTTCCCGGAAGCATTTTGACCCACTAAAATTTTGCAGACATCATCTCGTGGTAATGTAATTTAGGAATTCTTTCTCAACACTAATGATAAATATTGATTGCTTCCTTTTCTTCCCCCCTTCCACCCCCTTTCTTTTTCATAGTAGCGGTGTTTACAGCCACATGAAAGAATCATGAGAAAATTTTTGCAAGAGGTGTTTATTCCTCAGAAGTTTGGAGAAGCTCTAATACATTTTGTCTAAGGCAGCTACATGTACCCTCCTAGAACACCTGAGCAAAGAGGAAGTTTGGCACGGTCCTTCTGCACATTAAGGATGTGATTTGGGATCATGGGGAGGTGAAATATATATTTTTTGAACTAATCCAGAAGAGCAGTAGAAGTCCAGGATAGCGGGTTTTATATTGATTTTTATCTCCAACCATTCAAACTAAGGCTCTTTATAATATTTTCAGTTTCATATCAGATGCTATTTAACACCAATGATTTTACCATCAGCTGAACTATTGTTAGATGAGTACAAACACAGGAGACAGCCACCCCTTTAAAATCCCTTGTAGTTGCAAACTTACTATTTCAGAAATGATTCAGGCACATTCTCAGTATTTTTATCATCAAACAAAGGTTCTCAGTTAATCTACAGAAAAAACTAACTCAGTAATCCTATGGAGAAATGCCAGAGAAAGGCTGGATTTCTACGCATGCAAGCAATAGTCGTTCAACACATCTTAAGGCTTGTCTCAAGTTTTGTTTAGTTTTTCAGTCATTCTGGAAATAAAGAGAATATGCAAAAATGTATGAGAAATTGAAAAAAAGGAACAGTATAACAACATAGATGAAAGTTTTCCTTCTTATAACTACAAATGATAGTCTAATTATTATAAAATATTCTTCTGTTCTTTTATTGGTATTGTTTTTGTTCAAAGCTTTTATATTCAATACTTCTTGTATAACTGTAGACATTATTACTTTGATCAAAAGAATCCCTTATTGTTTAGGAAACTTTCTGAAATATTCTCATTAACTTTTAATAATTCTTGTACTATTGGGAAAGTTCCTTGTAATGTAAAGAAGTTAATTAAGTCCAGCGTTTAAAATGGTAAATGGTCCTTTCCTTTGTAGTTATAGCTGTTAGGGGTGATCAAGCAGGAGACTGATATACAACTCATTGGTTAAAGAGGTTTTTTTAAGAATAAAATACAAATCATGAGGATTTCAAAGAAAAAAGACTACATCAAATATGTCTTGTAAATGCTTTTGTAAGATTAGTTGTAATTATGAATATAGCTTATACTAAATGTGTTAGCAGCTTATTATCCAAATAGAATAATTAGGACTTGCCAGTGTTACTGTTCCATACTTCAAGAGTAATTTTTTCATCTACACAGCTTTCTAATTTCTTTAACAATTTGAATTAAAGTTGTCACCGTTTTTCAGAGTTGAAATAATTCAATGCAGAAAAATAAAGCAGATAAATAGGTAATTATATATCAGAATATGGCCAAAACCTCTGGTCCTCATTTGTTTGGGTAGAGAAATCAGCAGGGCAGTCTCAGGAGCTAAATTTTCTGTTCTTTGCTGGAAACTTTTGTTTTAATGAGACTATCTGCAAACATTTTGGCTATGGAAAAAGCAGACAGGCACATCTGCCAGAAGCAAGGGAAAACCAGCCTGTGAGGGTTCAAGGGGTAACTGCAGTACAGCTGACACACTGTGATGAAATTCTGAATAGCTGGTTTAATTTTGGATCTAGATACAGTTTTTCCCAAACTCATGCTAGTCATGCCTCTTTTTCAGCTTCTGTGCAGTCTGTTACTCTTGCAAGTGGTCAAACAGATGGTGACAGAGATAGCTGTGACCGAACTACTTACTGCTTTATAGATCATGAATACCTCCCAGGAATTATTTAGTATGCAACAGAGAATACAAAGCACATGTAATAGCATTTTTCCCCCTACATTACTGGTAAATAAAGAGCAGACTGCTAGTTTAGCTTAGATACCCAATTGATGTTTGACATTGGCATCCTTCCGAATGAATGGCAATTTTTCCATGGGTGTAATTGGAGAACTCTTGTCATAGTCAGAGGTGTAGTTGCAGTAGATGATCAAAATCTTTTGTCTACTGAGAGCTGAAAAAGTGTTCTGACAACTTTTGTGGGTCTAGCAAGGAGCAAGGAGGGCAGTAACAAAGCTGAGATTGTAGATTGCTGTGATACAGGAGGCTTCAAGAACAGATCTATACCTGTCCTTCAAAATGTTTCACTTTGGCAGATACTGTCTGATTAATCTGACTGGACCCTAGAAGGCACCTTGCTTTCAGTCAGACTCCCATTTCTGTCAGGCATTAAACAAAACCTAAGGGACATCTGTGTTGGAACAGGTAAAAAAGGAAAAATCAAAGAAATGTAAACAAATACAAATGAAGTGTGCAGAAATCGTGCTTTGTGTAGATAGGAATGAGAGTCTGTGGTACTGCATATTGGAAAAACCTTAAAGGAACTGGATGACCACCTGCCATGTCTTTCTGGGAAGAATTTAAGTGTTTCAACTCATTTAGCCAGGTAATGTGGTATGACATTTGTTAGCGTTGAAAGCTGATCTGCGCACCAAGGGAGAGGGAGAGTGTTATTTGTCAAGTGTAACAGCTTGGTCTTCTCAGAAAAAGCCTTACTGAACTTCTGCAGTAAAAGCCCCAGATATTCTTTGAGTTTAATCAAAAGAAGTAGACAAACAAATGTCTACTCTGCAGCCAAGAGGAAGGTACTCAAGAATCCAGGATTGCTTTCCTGGATCCTCTGCTCATCTATAACTTTTTCTCCAGGGGCATCAATCCAAATTTTCCTTCTATTATTCTAAATACAATCTGGCATACTCTTAACTACTGTTGGTTCTTGCTTCCACAAAGGCTCATATAAATAGTGAGACTAACTGCTTTGAATGTTTTTTTTAATATTTCACATCTGTCCAGTATATAACCCAAAGAACCAGTCTGTGGGGTGGTTTTTTTTCTGTGATAATATTGAAGGACTATAATCCAATGAATAGAAAATATTTAGTGAGATCTCTTGAAAACTCAGACAAATATATATATATGTGGAAACTCTGGTGTCACATATCTAGAATCAGTGGATTCATATTTCACTGCTTCTGCAAAAAATATATTAAAAAGTCAGAACAAAAATTCCTTATAAATATTAAGATTTTTAAGAATACCTTCAAATATCTGCATATGAATTTAGGAAAAAATGTATATAAAGAAACTGTTGTTTGAACATTTTTTCATAATGATCAATAAATAATTGCTAGTGTCATGTAATGATTAATAAAGACATAAATTAAACTGTGCACTATTTATCCTGGGCAGAGGATTCTGAGCTGGATCCTTCTGGAAAAGATCACCACATCATAAATACTATAATTTTTAAGCTTTCTGACTACTTTCTGAAGTAGTCAGAAAGGTTACTTCTGAAACATCCTAACAGGAGATTTTGACTGTAATCTCCTGAATGCTTATTTTGTAGACTTCTTGCTGTACCATATCCAGTCCATTTTTATCTCCATACGAGTAGTGTAATTTTATTGCAACTGTCCATACCTTAGTAACCAGTGGGTTTTTTTTAGCTTAGTCATCAATTCACAAAATCATAAAATGATTTGGGTTGAAAGGGACCTTAAAGATAATCTACCTACAATTCCCATGCCATGGGCAGAGGCACCTTCCACTAGAGCATGATCTATATCAATATAAAAGTATCCACAAAACTGATTTAGAGTCCCATTTCAATATGGAGAGATGTACCAAACAGAACTCTGAAAGGGTGTGCCTTAAATCTGGAGTCACCTAATATTGGCATTACTGATTAAGAAGATGAACTAGAATATATAATTATCAAAATGTACAATGGTATCTGGAGGAATCAGCAAGCACGGGGGATACTAGAGAAGGATTCAAACAAATATTAAGAATTTGAAGAAGTAATCAGGAGAAAAAGAATGCTGGTTTTTAGGTCAAATGTTAGGTGCTACTTTGGGAGCAAACTTCTGGATGAATACAAAATGGAGAACAATTCACCAGTCCGAAGTTTTTACATAAAAAGAACTAACAGTTACAGTAGGTGAATGAACATGAATAAGCGAAAACATAAAAAGGTAAAAAAAACATTCTGCACTGGGATGTAAAAATAATAATATCCTTTTAATCTCCCTGGTGCCAAAAGGCTGTAGCTAACTACTGTGTCTAGTGCTGATTTAAGAAAGATATGTAGACAAAATAGATTAAGAACATACCTCAATACAAAAAAACCCAAAATATCTAGGCTGCTTAGTGAAGATGTCAAAATGCATGACAGTATCTGATAAACAGCTCATCATCTGGCTGTGAATTAAGCGATTTGAATAAGAGAGGAGATTTGAGCCAATTTTTGGAAAAACTTCTTAATGAAAAGAATATTTAAACTCTAGAAAATGTATAAAATTGCTATATTTGGACGTTTTGAAAAACAAGTTAAACAGACACTTGAAGTGCTGTAGACGTATTAATTGTGTCTTGAGCTAGACAGATTACTTTTATTACATCCTGACTTCTTTACTACTCCAACTGTATTTCTTCTGGAGCTGCTGCTCCTCTGCAGTGTCCATAATGTGATTCTGGCATTTTATTTACAACTTTATTTTATTTACAGCTTTATTTACAATGTTATGCTATTAATACCACTTGTTGTACTTCTCTCTGTTGTTTCTAGTAAGAGACATAGGATAAGCATGAAACCCTACACTTTCAGTTAGGTTCTTGGTAGGGAGGAAATATAAAATTTAATTGTTCTTCCAGCATCAGTTTTGTGTTCTGTTGTTTTCTTTTTTCCTTTAAATCCAATTTATTTGAATGCAAATCTTTTGATCCCTTAGCCAAGTGAGTATCAAAACTGCTAATAGGTGTCAGGGGCACCCACCCTTTGTCTTCTGTTCTGTCAGTCTGGATTTTTTTTCTATGGTATTCAAGGATTTAGCAGGACAAATAGTGAAAATCATTACCCAGATGTACGTATGAACACAAAGATGTGAAAACTACAGTTTTCCTCAGGCAGAAAGTGAATTGAAGCTGGGATTTCCCAAGTATATGATGAGTCTATGTTATGGATGGGTATCTGTATCAGAACAGGTGAATGGTTTACACTCTGAGATCCAAAAGGCAAGTGTTTTCATGACTGTTTGAGCTGGAGGGTGTCTTTGGACCATAAGGTCCAAATTGCATGTGAGTTTATTGTCTAGCAATTTGTCATGTCTTTCCTAAATCCATTTATACTGACAGCCTTCAACACATCTACTGGCAATAAGTTTCACAAAATCATTATGCATGTAATGATTAAAGCCCTTCCATCTGTTTGTTTTAAATCAACTGTCTTAGAATTTCACTGGGCATACCCTGCTTCTTGTCATGTGATAAGCAGTGAAGAACTGTGTCTTACTTTTTACACATTGTTCATGTTTCAGATCTCTCCTATCAATGAATCTCTTTAGATATGCAAGTCTTTGTCATCCATTTAGTTTTTTCATCATGTAAAAGCTGCTCTATATTTCTAATAAGCCTCTACCTTGCTTGATATTCTTTTTTTTGTGAGAGCTTAATGAGGCTATGCACAGCTCTTAAACGTCCACCTCCATAACTCACATTTCTCAATGACTTCTCTGCACTATTTTGAATCCTTTCACAGTATTTTGTCTTGCCACATTCACCTATTTTCAGCTCTTTGGCCACCTGGGAGCACAGCACTGATTTTTTTTAAAGAATTAGCCACAGTAAGTCCAAGGCCTCATCCTGAATACTCTTAAATACTTACTACCAACAGCTGCATTTGTATACTCGATATTCCTTTTCTCTTGCATGTTATGCTGTACCTCATTAGCACTAAAAATCACCTGCAATTTTATTATCAGTATTTCACTTACCTTTTTAACAGTCCTCTATGCAATAAAACCATACAGGAGATTATATTTAATATATGTTTATAGGTCAGATTTTTGACACATTTCCTGTTCAGTTTCTGTTCTGTTCCATACCTACTAGCAGCAATGTTTCCATCTGTGCCAGTTATTTCTCTTGTAATCTGTTGGCATTATTTATTGGGAGTTGGGGCTTGTGTTTGTTTGATTTGTTTCTATAAACACAGAAAAATGTATTCAAATTCAGGTACTCAAGTTGTGTACTTGTGCTGTCAAACTGGAGAAAGGACAGATAAGATCTGCAAAAATTGTTTGGGGTCTTAGAGAATTGTTTGCAAAGAAAAATTAATGCATTAAGTGTGGGGAGTTACTTGAGTCACCTCGTCTTGAGCAAGCTCTATTGTGTGGATATAAACTGCGAGGCCAGAGAGGACACGCTGGAAGGAGACACTGATGTGCAGCTGCTGGTTGTCATGGCAGCTTGTTTTGTTTTGTTTTGTTTTACCTGAGCTAGCTTTAAACAAACCAACTGCAGTGCTGAAAGGAGTGTAGCAATAATAAATGGAGTCAACTGGAAGCTGGAAATCTGCCCAGGGGCGAAATCAGTAGTTTGGTAGGTAACCTTTCCATTGGGAGCACAGCTATGGGAGGTCACAGCTTTGCAGCTATCAGCTTTCAAGCCAACTAATTTCAGGCTAGCTGGGTAGGTCCGTGCCACCCAAAGTTGCAGTGAGCATGATGGGATTTCTGGGGAGAGTTGCACTCATTGTTTTCCCCCAGGCACATGTGAGGAGCAGGGGAGACCTGTTTATCACTGTGTTTCTGTGCCTGTGCCTTACAGAGAGGTTCATCCCTTGAGAGGTGGTTCTAACTGTGCAAATAATCATTGCTGGGACAAGAACACACATTATAGAAGAAGCTGTCATTCTCATAGGATTCCACTTCAGTTCATTCAGCATACTCTGAGGCACAAAGTGTTTTGCAGGATCCGATAATTTTCTGTCACTACATTGTGCAAAAAATGTCATAGGAGATATCTTAATTACCGAGATAAAAGACCAAATTTCAAATGTAACAGCAAAGAAAAGAAGTTGAAAAGCAATGGAAAATAATTTTGCAAGAATTAATTTCTACCAAAGAAAAGTCAACAGAAATTAGTACCCCACTAAACATGGTGTCTAAGAAGAACCTGAAAGAATTGTCAGGTTTTTCTTTCAGAGCTCTCTGACTTTCACTGTAATTTAAACTATATATTTTTTTTTTTCAGTAGACATTCAGAATCCTACTTTACTAGAGTTAACTTGTTCAGATATTCCATTTCAGATGATGTAAAGTGCTGTCCCTCCCTGTCAGCACAGCCCTTCCTGTCTTTTGAAGAGAGGCAGAGGTTTTCGTGAGGGCTATGGAGCCACTGTGAGCTGCTGCTCTCTGCAGAGCTGTGTGCTGGCACATCTCTCGCCTTGACATCTCAGAGAGATGCTTTTTTTTTGGAAAAATTTGTAATACAGTACATGGGGATAAAAAGATCCAGATGGCTTACAAGAAACCCATCAAATTCTGGTATATAATACGGAAAAATATTTAATTTGTTGTAATTAATAGAGAATTCAGTCTATTGAAATGATATCATCCCTAACTTGTAGTTCAAATATTTCCTCAAGATATACAAATCCGTGAAATAGAATAACTTTAACTCTTAATGAATGGAAAAGGAGAAAATTAAGTTTATCTAGATCACTGATAGGACATAGATTTATTATTTGACATTACCATTTGAACAGACAAAACAGAGTTGTTGAGTAGTACACCAAGCCAGCATGTGAAGGTTTGTGTAGTTGTAGGCTACAGATACAAAAATAATCATATAAAGTCTAAAAGACTTCTGAATCTGTGGAGTCTTATAAAATAAGTATACTTGACAAAAAATTCCTTCTAGAACTACTTCAGGGATGGTAGACAGTATCGTCATGGTGTTATGAGAAAACAACTCTGATCTATTACAGGTAATTAATAGTAATTAATAGTATGCTGCAGAATTCGTATAGGCATTTGTACTAAAACTTTGAGTGCACAGAAGCAATTTAAGTCCTAGAATTAGCTCCTTATTAAGGGAACAGAAAGGCTAAGTTGCTTTTTAAATCTACTGGTCCCCTTTTTTTCATTCTAATCATAGTTTAGGTTTTTTCTGTAGCTATAAATTATTTTTACAAATTCTAATTTAATTCATAGAAGATCATGCTGTCATTGTATTGGCACCTATTTTTATAAGCTGACATTTTAATTTTTGAAAAAAAAATCTGTTTTGATATATCATCACCAGACCCTGGTACAGAAATTAAAGTATTCTGATTCTGTCAACATGTAACAGAAAATGAGCACAAATAATTAATAGATTTGGGAGAAATCTTGTGCATTTTGTCTAAATGTCTGACCTTTGGTAGTACTTCATAACTGCACAGATGTCATTTTCTGGCTTGAATAATATTATTTAATATAATTATATTGATTTTGTTACACATCTGTCATAAACATCTCTCTATTTATTTTCAGTGAATTTTGATGATTTGCTCCAACAGGAATTTCTCACCTCCCTTTTGGAAAGATATGAAGTGGAGATGCCAGTTCAGGAAGTAGAAGCCTTCCATTTCTCTATTCCAAGAGTCAGTAACAACCCTTTGTAATCTCATATTTTGACTTAGAATAAGCTCATTTTTCAGAGTTTTCTGTTATAGAGTCTGGGAGTCAAAAAAATCCCATAACACCACACCCCATACATTTTGGACTTAGGCAAAACATTTTTTAAAACTTACTATGGACCCTAATGTCCCCTTGCCCCTGCAAATGAAGGGACTGGGTCACACCTTTCTTATTCTTAAGTTACTATTTCAAAAATTTAAACCAAAGAGAGAACGTGAGTGTGGACTGTTGCAAAAAATGTCTGTTTGAAATTCCATCCATCTTGGTATTTGTTATCTTCTACTGGAGCACATGTATAATTTTTTCCTTTAACGATTGTAGAGGACAAGGGATGAATTCCTCATCAGTAAATTATTTCATTAGATTGATCTAGTACATCTACCTGCAACAAAGTGATTCCACCGCAGATGATTTAGCAGTGATTTAGTTCAAACTACTGCCAGAATGAAAAATGTGTTGAATTAATACTGTTCGTGTAAGGAACAGGGTCAGGCAGAGATATAGGGAACTATCATTTGTACATAAATCTAAGTGCTACTTGATGTGATCCCCAGCTACTGACACAAAGCTCTTTGATAGCTTGCTGTGTTCTCCCTTTATTCCTCTCCTCTTTGTTTAACCTTTATTCCATGGACACATTTTTCCTCCTTGAGCTGCTTTCTGCATATCCAATTCAGAGCTATCCAGGCCATGCTTGACCTTGACAGACTGTATGGTCTGTACTGATTAATGTCTTGTGTATAATAATCAATTCACTTTTATTTTACAAGATTTGAGACTTGACTGGACTCATTAGGTGGTCTCAGAAGTCCCACATGACACGGGAAGCATGGAAATGGTCTCCCTGTAAGTGGCTTGGCCACTGCAAATCATCTGGGGTCTACCAATAAAGACGAACTTGGAGGCGGAGGAAAAGAGCAATACCTCACTGAATGGGTATCCCCTAAACTCATAGAATCATTTAAGTTGGAAAAGGCCTCCAAGATCATCAAGCCCACCCTTTGACTGATTACCACCTTGTCAAATAGACCCTGAAACTAAGTGCCAGTTCCAGTCATTTCTTGAACACTCACAGGGATGATAACTCCTCCATCTTCCTGGGAAGTCCACTCCAGTCTGTTCCAGTCCTTCTACTTTTGCACTGAGCAGGCTTGATAGCTCTTCCCTGGGAAACCTGTATTCCCATCTGTAATATAGTCATGATGAATCCTTGCTTCTATTAAAAGCATGCTATAGGATCCAAATTAGTAATACACGTACGTTGTTCTGGCCATTTTAAAAGGTCAAGGTTTTTATAGGCCTGGTAAGGAAAATGGCCCTACATACTGCCCTGGCCTGTGTCAGAATGGAAAGCTAAGTTCCTCAGGGGAAACAGATCCTTGTGCTCCTCAAGGAAAAGGTGTCTGACATGCACAGGGACCCTAATTCTCAGGCAATCAATTTTACTGTTTTAGAATGCTGCTTGTACCACACAGGCTACAGGATGGAGCCATAGAGAGCTCAGTGGGTTGCAGGAATGTCACATGTTCATAAAAGATGACAATTCCCCCTGGAAAATGAAGCATGTGTTTCTCACATTTAGGAGAAAAATAAGGAGAGGCTCCCTGTGCCGAGCAAGGGGAGTTAAGATTTCCTCTCATTTTGGCCCTTCAAAAGGTCATTGCAGAAAGTGTTGTAACACAAAGTGATTTTAACCTGACTCTGCTAATGTGACATTTGGATCCTGGCAGTGGCAGTCTGATGTGACAGCAGGTGAATGTTGCGTTGTGCTGTGTTAGTAAATGGCAGACGGCCTGATAAAAATGAGAGACTTATTCATGTATTTAGTCTGTGCTTCCCGTCTCCAGAGGAAAAGACTTTCAAAAGTCTATGAAGTGTGAATCCCAAAGGTCAATAAATGCACAAAGGGATTGTTGAAATTAGGGAAGAGAACATAATTTTAAGAGAACAGTTTGTGAATTTTCACACCCAGAAAATGTTAAGTAGGATTTAAGGCTGTGGTTGTGTACAGAAGCTATAAATCATCAAAAGCTTTTTAACTGCTCATATCCAGGTTTGATAAATTCAGCTGACAACCTAAGTGATAACCTGTAGCCAAATGCTAGATTATTGCCTGTGTGTCACAGGTTCATTTTTCAGCACTTTAGAACTACTTTAATCCCTGAAAGCCTCAGGTAGTTTTAGTCCATCTGATTTACTGTGCTAGATAAAATCAGTGGTGCACATAACTCGAACTGTGGATTGACTCTAGGGGGAGTGGGGTTTACAGAAACATTAGTTCTGGGAAAGGCCATAGGCTCGTAAGCCATAAATAGGTATATAGGTGTCCTTTGGATATGAAATTCCCTACTGATGCCATGGACCATTGTCTAAGTTAAATATTTCATCCCTTGTCTGGGCTTGAGTTGGACTTCTTCTGTTTACCTTGTTAATACATATTTCAATTACCCTTTTTGTAATGAAAATTCATATTACTTTTCTTTAGCTCTCTATGATCTATCTATTTGTATGGAAGAGGCTGACTAAATGAAAGGAATACAAAAGATAAAATGTTAGGGAGTTATACATTTTCATTTCTAGATCACTCAAGCATTTTGAAAATGCTACCCAAAGTGGATTTTCCCAATGATTAGCTCAGCTAGTCAGAGCATGGTTCTTTTAATGCTGAGGACATGGGTTTGATCCTCACATGGGTCATTCACTTAAGAGTTGGATTCAATGATCCATGTAGGTCCCTTCCAACTCAGAATATCCTGTGATTCTGTGAAGCTAGCTGGCAGCCAAGTCAAGCTAGATATGCCCCATCCCAAATGAAGCAAAGCTGAAACCTAACTTTTTAAAGATGTAGTAGTCAGATAAATGCATTACTGAAGATTTGAGCCTGTAAGCATTTTTCCAAGCTTTTCCTCCCTTACACCTTTGTTGTGATTGACAAAGGAGATTTAGCCAGAATAAGGATAATGGTTTTGGGTTTTTTTCTCTTTTACTGAATAAGAAAAAGGGGATAACAGTCTAGGGTAGGAGCATTGCAAGGTTTCTCAGCTCTGCCTTGTGAAATTTAATGTAGAGATTTACTTAGCATGAGATCCTAAAAGGAATAAAAGTTTATCTTAAATGATCTGTCAGGTTCAATTTATTTGCATTAATTGGCCTGGAGCTCTTCCATTTAATAAAACCTTGGCTGCTTTTTTATGTGCAGAGTGCTTGGAAGAAAAGGCTCTTTTTGCTGCCTAAAGATGTGCCCATGCAAAGCAGTCCAACTAGCATCCCTGGCAGGATTTCCTATCCCACAGGGCCATGAGCAGATGTACTGGGAGAGTAGCTTTGGGCCTTCACAGTCTGCATACATACCTCCTGCTGCTGGGCAACAGATCCTACAGAAATGGGTACTGCCTCTTGTGTGACAGATCTGAGGAATTCAAGAAATGACTGGACCTGGCACCTGGTGCCATGGTCAAATTGACAAGGCGGAGATCAGTCAAAGGTTGGACTCCATGATCTTGGAGATCTTTTCCTGAATGATTCTGTGATTACAAGCAGCCTTCTTGCCTCAAACAGCACAGCCATGGTAAAGCATGGGTGATCGGGGCAAAGTGTACTCAAGCCTTTGGGCTGATGCCAACTGTGGACTCTGGACATGCATTAAAATTATGCATGTTGGAATCCCAGATTTAGCAGTGCTTCTCCTGAGCTTCAGATAACTACAAGCTGCAGATACAAAGCATGGAGACAAGAGATGATTTCTAAGCTTTTGCAGCATCTGTTCCTTTGTGCTTTTATCAGCTCACTAATATATAGACTAAAAGAACAGGTGTAAAAGTGGCTCATCAGTATTCTTCATTACAATATAATTAATTGATCTCATGACTGTCTGTAATTTACACTCATTCAAGAGGCATTCATTCCAGGTCACATTCATATTCTCATCATTTTGGATAAATTTAGGATGGAATAGTTATGCTTTATTAAAGACTACATATATTCCTCTTGTTTGCTTTCCTTTCACCTTGGCATTGCAGCTATTGTTAAAAACAAGTAAAAAATGGGGAGACAGGAGTAAGGGACTGAAATGTTACATTTGCATGTCATAAACCAGGTACTCAAAAGTCAGCAATTACAGGATCAAAGATAAAAATTCACAAATAGTTTTTCCCTCCATTCTAAAGTATAAAATTACTAATGTTGAAAATCTCTAGCAATGTTGCAAACAGCCAAGGTAAACTCATTCAAGGTCCACATAAGGAAACAGGAATAGTCTGTGCTGACAGACCTGATTTTAAGTGGGTGAGAGATTAGGTCATAGCATGGCTTTTAGTCACTTTGCATTAAAAAAGTGAAATTCTGTCCCTGCTTTACATGACTCATGATGGGGATGGAAACACAGAGTTGAAATATTTCATAATGATACTTCAGTTCAGTCAAATTGTTTGCCACTTAGAATTCCAAATAGTTTATTGACTGAAGCAGAAATGGGAAAGCTGCCCAAGAATCACAGAAAGGAAATATAGTCTAAAGGGATCCATGAATTTTCCCTTTGTCAATCTTTTTTTATTCGTCTTTGTTGATATCCTCCCAGAGAAGAGAACTGTTAAAAAAATAGACCTTGAAAACTAGATTTAATTCTTGCTGTGGTAAAAATGTTAGAATTTTACAACCGGTTAAATTTTGTATTAAAAAAAGCATCATACAATGTCCTCTGTCACCACCATGAGTATTTTCCACTCTTTCTAGAAGGCCAGTAGCAATCAGTCCCTGGAATAGTGGTAAGCTCCCTTGTGCTTTGACTAGAATATCCTCCTGTGTATTCCCTTCTCTCAGATGGTATGAGTTTTCTGGGAATTGTCCTAATCTGAGATTTGTTAATTGCTGTTCAAGAAAGTGCCACAGATTTCCCAAACTAAAAGATGTGGGTGCCTCATAAAGGTCTGAAGCTGGAGGAAAGCTTCCTGGCTTGTACCCATGATAGGTTTCCATTCCTATACTACAATTTAGCAACCACTCTCAATGATAGGACTTTTGCCTGTGGTCCATAACTATGAGGGTGGAGAAGGACTTAGGGTACTATTTAGATTTCATGTTGATCAAATCATCAGATAACTCCATGAAGCTGCCAGGACAGTTATGCCATACACATTTCACTTTTCAAAACAAGGTAGCTAGATGATGGTGGATAATTAATCCCAATGGAATAACCAAGGAGAAACAAAATTGAATAGTAGCTGTTTCTCTTTTTCATCTGGAATGGTTCTATAATTATGCTGTTACATAGAAATCAATAGCTGATATGTTAGATGGATAAAACCCAATCAACAGATAAAATATAAATTAAGCAGCATCACACTGAATTGGGTCAAATCCCATTGGAAACGGGTCAAGCCTTTAGGAATCCTTCCCTACTGTTGATTATAATGAGTGCACAAGGTTTTAAAACCAGCTTACAGCTTTTAATCAGCAGTAGCTTATGGTGTGATAAATTACTGCTGTGTATGTGCTGTAATTAAGCAGTGCTTTATGAAGACAGTGTAGTTGTAACACTGTGAACTCTGAGGCTGATACAGCAAATTTCTGAATCCATCCTGAAATGTTGAATTGTTTGGGCATTCAGGGATTTCAGCATCTCACGCAGTCAAACCTGTAATGCAACAGACAACCCAAGAGACCTTACTTTGCACATGGATTAAATACTCATCTGGACTGTCGCAGCTTTTAAATTTTTAAGGTATTGATTCACAGCCTACTTTGATGTTATAGTATATAATCTGAACCAATGTTAATATTAAGTGTACCCAAATACAGAAATTATCTTCTTGAACCATATGAAATACAAAACTTTATTTCCTTCAAGAAATTAAGTTATGCTGTGGGTGCGACAATCTGCTGCAATGCCTTCTTCTAGGATTTCTGCAAATAAAAAGAATTTAGTTCTTGCTAAACTGTCTGTACAGTTAATCATGTGTCATTTTGAATGGTTTTTTTCATGGGGTTGTTTTTCGGTTTTGACACATGTACAAATTGACTGTGCTTGCCAGATGAAAATGAACTTCCAAATTTCATTAATATGTTTTATTTGATAACTGAATATTATGGATTTAATTAAAAACTATTTTAGTTAATTTACCAATTAAATGGTAAGGCTGTAGATCCTCAAACTGTTCCTCAGATGTTTGCTTGATCTTTATTTCCCTGCATGCCCATATTTACACCAGCATTTATCTGCTCCGGACTTACACTAAAATGTGGCACATCTAAGCCCTAATACCTCAGGACAAATTGTTTTCTGACAAGGTGCAACATTGCTCAGGACATCCCCATGCACAGCAGACAGATCACCCACATAAAAAGTGCATAATTTATATGTAGTTCCATCCTCCACTCGCTGTAGAAAAGGAATTTACATCGAAACGTCCTTTATTCTGAAGTTACTGAACAGCTCCTGAGATATATCTGGGGGGAATTTCTACATCTTTCATGCTTATTCTTTTTTGCTATGTATAAATAACTAAATGCTAGTTTACCACAAAGAAAGAGCAAAATGACGATTCAGAAGCTGGGGGAGAACCAAGTTTGGATCCTACATCCAGATTTTTCTGAGAAGAAACTTAAACTAATAATTGATGTATCTCAGAGGAATGTTCCTGGTACTGATCTAGGAGGCTGAGTGGGGTTAGGGGAAATCCCTCTTTTTTGTCACAGAAAAGTATTGGGTCAGATCTAGAATATAGCTGCGCTGTTAATTATTCCCTTTTTTTTTTTTTTTTTTTACTTTTGGCCCTATGGATTTGGTTTCC